>CM031085.1:13540583-13565648 GCA_018257905.1 Gillenia trifoliata | reverse complement strand
CGGGCTAAAACAGTATGTCAAATGGTTCTTGATTGTTTAATATAAGACAGATTACCGCATGTTTGGTGTCCTTGGGCTTCTATTCACATGTTAATTTAAAGGATAGGGTAAAGTTGTGGTCTAGATTTCTTGTGAAGGGAATTACCAAAGTGTGAATGGAACAATGTAATTAAAGAAGTGCCGGTTTATATATATATATATATATATGTTGTAGATAATTTATAACATGTGTTAAATGTGATTGTGTAAATCCTAGGTAGATATGGATTAGGTTATTCCGTTCTGTAAGGGATTAGTATCCTATTGTACTTGTACTTCTATTACTATAAATAAAGGCACCTGGTATGTGGAATAGATGAATTACATATTCCACATACACTACAGTTTCACCAAATTCTCTCTATTCTTCTCTTGCCGCACCCTTCACTAAAAACTGTCCACAACACGTTATCAGCACGCTCTTTCCGCTGTGCTCAAGAGAATTATACCGGAGTTCTGGCCATCTTCAATCATGGGGAGTATTAATTTCAATAGTTTTTTACTTTGATTTATTTATTTTTATTGAATTAATATATTGCTATTGATTCAATTTTTTCCCTGTTATTTTTGAACGAGATTCAACGCATTGACGATGGAAATTCGGAGTTGAAGCCAATCCTGCAAACAAATTGTTCAACAATCATCATCAGCAATCCAGGTTCTTCTAAAACACGGTCTCGATTGTCGATATTTTGTCAGACCTGATTGCATGAACCTTCACCATGATGCATAACCCAATTTTCTGCGTTTAAAGAATTATTGATCTTCTGCAAATATTGTGTTAGCATCGACATTTAATATATCTGAAATATATTAAGTGAATTGATGATCGTGTGAACGAAGGAAAAATTAAGGGTTTTTTCTTATTTTTTTTTCGCTTTTCTACAAAAAACATCAAATTTCGTTTTTCTGAAAAAAAAAAACTGGAAATTCTTTACCGAAAAAAAATTTTCGTTTTTTTGAAAAATAAAGAAAAAAAAAAAAAAATAAAAACCCTACCGAGCCGAGCCGGCCTGAAGCCGAGCCGAGCCGGACTCCCAAGCCGAGCCCACCCAGCGCACAGCTCCAGCCGAGCCGCGCCTAATGCTGGGCCAGCTTTCTTCCCGAGCCCGCTGGGCTCCTTCCTTTTTCCTCGGCCCACTTCCTCCTCGGCCCGCGCCCAGTTGGCGCCCAGCAAGCCAGCAGCCTTGCTGCTTTTCCTCTCGCCTGGCCCAGCAGGCCAGCCCATGCTACAACCTGCAGCCCAGGGCCCTTGCAACCCTCTTCCTTCCTTCCTTCCTTCAGCCCTGATGGGCTTGGACCGTGGCAGCCCCTGCTGGGCTTGGACCGTGGCAGCCCCTGCTGGGCTTCTGTTTCAGTCCAAAATTTTTTTTTTTTATTTTCTTGCTGGCCAGCAGCCCAGAAAATAAAAGTTGGGCCTGTAGCTCCAACTACGACCCACCAAAAATTATTTGGGTCATATTTGCAAACCCCAAAGGTCCCGTAGACCTATATTTCACTACCCATTCACAATATATGTTCAAATTTATTATTATTTTTTTTATTTTTGTTCTATATATATTGCGTTTGATTGCAAGTATATATGAACTTGAAGTTCATAAATTCGAACCCGAAGCTTCGAATAAGTGCCATGAAACCTGAAGTTTCCTTAAAAATTAAATACCCATGAAACCCGTAGTTTTCATAAAAATTTAAACCAAACCATGTCTTAGAACCCGAATGTTCTAACTTTTATGATTATGGAGAATTTATTTCCCATAACCATAAGCACTAACCACAATTTTTGTTCCCTCCATCCAGTGGATTTCCGAACCGTAACAAGTTCAATTTCACTAACATGGAAGTTTCTAGCAGAAACTAATTTATGTGGGCACAAAATTGTGAAGCTCCACTTGACTACTGAGAAGTTGAGAAACATTGAAGCCAACAATGACGTGGATAGAGCTAAATAAGCATCCGTCATGATCTTCATCCGAAGATTTATGCCTGAAGCATTGTAAATGGAAGTACCTCAATGACGAGGATTCCATGGCTCTTTGACTCACTCTACGGATCGTTCTAATCATGCAAAGATGATCTTGCCCGACGCAAGACATAACTTGCCTGACGCAAGACACACTTTGTCGAAAGCAAGACATACCTTGCCCGAAGCAAGACATATCTTGCCTGACACAAGGCATGATTGAACTCCATCCGTGAATAGGTACAAATTCTGAAGTTTATAGAATCCGATTGAATTTTGACTGGAGAAGATTTTCTCGTCCTTCCATACCTCTAAAATGCTCCTGAAGAAGCACCCTAGAGAGTGGAGGTTCACTAAATTCTCGGATCTGATACTACCACTTTGCTCACTGAAAAGCACAACAGTGAAAGCGGTACCCCAGTGATTCGGCTGGAAGGTATCGAACGGTGTGATCCAGCTTCGGCTGGAGCCTACCGAATGGTATAGACTCAGCTTCGGCAGAGTCTACCGAACGGTATAGACAGCTTCGGCTGAAGTCTACCGAACGGCATGCCCTACTTCGGCTGGGATGTACCGAAGGTCTTGCTCTGTTTCGGCAGAGGTGTACCGAACTTAAGGCTCTGCTTCAACAGAGGCCTACCGAATCTACTCTTCCTTCTTCGGCTGGAGAGTACTGAATAGTGGTAGAATCAGGGTCAACCAAGGGGGTGGCATCACGACCAAACACATGATCCTTTGGCAACTCAGACCCAAAACTTCAAGAATAAGGGACAGTATTCCCGAACCTCAACCGTGCAAAATCTACCTCCATTTTGATGGAATAGATCATTGGTTATGCACTTATTTATGCCCCTACCAATGTTGTTGAGGAGTACCATTCGCATAGTCAATCTGTGAGACTAATTTTGCTTCACCTAACACATATGGGAAAGTAGAATTTTGACATGGAAGGCCATGTTGGCCGAACCCCCCCTATCTTTTGGTTTAAGTTTTGAACAATTTTTCCTTTTTGTTTGGATGATTGTTTTGGTATTTGCTTTAAATTTGTTGGATATTATTATGGATATTGTCCTCGAATATGAGTTAATTGAATCATGTTTCTTATACATGTGACCGAATTCAATTAACATGTGATAAGGTATAAATGTGGGGAAGTTAGCTGTCTGGATGAACGTGCGACTATGCACACTAACTTCATACCTAAATCACCCCTCTAGCAACGAATTCAGGTCTACCTAACCTGATTAAGGGCAATGGCACTGCACCTCGTTGTATTAATGGTACTGAATTACTATTAAGGGGCCTTATATTCTCCGTTCCGGAAGAACGTCATTGAGTTATAAGGATATTCGAGCAAACAATGATCATAAAAACCACTGTAGAAAATAGAGTGACGTATCTTTGCATCACCTTCCAAAATATGAAGCCTGAAGCTATGTTTTGGGGCTAATGGGCTACCTCCCAACTGGGACATGCCACATATAGGCTGGCTTGAAGCCGGGTGATTCGAGCAGTTTACTTGCTTTGGCACGACCGTTTGGAACATTCAGGTCAAAACACGATGCAATATGTTACACAATGCATCACCTTACCTGAAGTAAGGATTTTGTGCCTACAAGCACACTTGGCCAAGCCTGCTCGTTGGGGAAATTGGATTTTTACATCATCCCTAGCAAAGTTACTACATAACCCTTTTTTCACAGTGGATCAAAGGGAATAATGTGGACTCTTCCAACCAAAAATGCGGACCATGTAAATATGGTTTTTGGTTGATATATCGACACAATGGTCACATGTCTGTCCACATACACATTGCTGCTAAACTCCTGGCCAATTCTTACTTAAGGGCTCACCACCCTAATTATCCCATAAAGTCTAGAAGACTGGATAATGCCGGAGAGTTTATATCGAACAGTATTCGATAAGTATTGCATGTTTTTGGGCTTGAAATTGAACATTGAATTCCCCATGTTCAACCCCCAAAACAGCCTCGCAGAAGCGATCATAAAGCGCATTATCAATTGATCGCCCGGACCTTGGTGAACGCACCAAGCTTTTCGGTTTCTGCCTAGGGCTATGCAATCTTGTATGCAGCCATGTTGGTCCGCCTGAGGCCCATTGCTACCCGATACTTTATAGCGTTACAATTGGTTACTAGGTACGAACCTGATGTTTCGTATTTACGCATTTTTGGGTATGCACCTTCTGCCATATTGCGCCGCCGCAATGTACCAATATGGGTCCTCAAAGAAGGATGTGAATCTTTGTCGATTGTGATTCTCCTTCGAATTAGCTCTTTAGAGCCCTTGCACGCGATCTCTTTACCGCCATTTTGCGGATTGTCACTTCGATGAGACAGTCTTCCCGCCGTTAGGGGGAGATAAGAACGTCAACGTTCCTGAAGAACGGCGCGAATTATCGTGGACGTCCCCACTATGTCTCATCTTGATCCCCATATTCTAGATTCCAGAGTATTGCCTCAGACGCTCTCTCTTATCTAGATAAAGTGACGAGATCATATATACCAGCTGCAAACATGCCTGCAAGGATAGACGTACCTAACGGACGTCGAGTCAACATCCCCGAAGGGTGTGCCGCCCCTGAAGGACGGTTTGGCCGCCCCTGTTGGACGGCCTGGTACGCCGACGGCTAGCCAATCAATCTGTTCTCGGCCTGAAGCACGACAGATCATTCAGTTCGAAGGATTCACCTCCTTAGAAGTGGAGAAGTATGGCACAAAATGAATCCCTTCCTCGTTCGCTATCTCAACCATTCCACCTCATGAAATTAATCCGGATTATCCCGAGACCTGTAGTCTTGGTCCATTATGCATGCATGGATGAGTTAATGGAATTGGAATGAGATTATCATCGATGATATTCACGTATATGGTAGCTACCCGAAATAGTGAAAAGCGACGATATCGAACTGCGTTCCGTTGATGAATGTCGACGTAGAACTGATTGGTCAAACTGGAAACTAGCAATCCAGGTCGAACTTGATTCACTTGCGAAACGTAAAGTGTTTGGGCCTGTAGTTCCTACACTTCCACATGTGAAGCCCGTTGGCTACAAGTGGGTTTTCGTAAGGAATCGAAATGAGAAGAATGAAATAGTGTTATACGAAGCACGCCTTGTGGCGCAAGGTTTCTCTCAAACGCCCTGAGATTGATTACGAGGTGACTTATTTCCCCCGTAATGGACGTTATAACGTTCCACTACCTTATCAGTTTGGTAGTTTCCGAAAAACTGAATATGCAGCTTATGTACGTGGTTGTAACGTATCTATAGGGATCTTGATACGGAAATATATGTGAAAGTTCCCGAAGAACTTATAGACTGATCCAAATAGTTCTAGACCACAGAACACCCTCTCTATTGAATTGAGGCTTTCACTTTACGGATTGGAACAATCCGAGCGGATGTGGTATACCCGTTTAAGTGAATATTTGATCAGTTAGGGATATGTGAATAAACTATGCCCCTGCGTGTACAAAACCGAATTTGCAAGAGTTGCAGTCTATGTCGATGACATAAATCTCACTTAGACTCTAGAAGAGCTTGAGAAAACTGCCTCGCACCTGAAGTCGGAATTTGAGATGAAAGATCTTGGGAAAACTCGTTTATGTCTCGACTCGAAGTTTCGAGCAAAGTTCAGATGGTATTCTGGTCCACCAATCGAACTACACCCAGAAGGTGTTGCCTTTGAGTACACCCATGACCGTTCATATGCTAGATGCAAATGAGACCCTTGAAAAGGTTGTGGAACTTGAAGTTCTATATCTAAGTTCAATTAGCGCTTTGTTGTACTTAGCTCATTGCATTATGCATGACATCTCATTCGTTGTTGATCTTTTGGTAAGATACAACACTGCGCCTACACGCTACCACCAAATAGGTGTTAAAGACGTTTTTCCGTTACTACGGATTTGGGCTTATTCGATCCCTGCGCATCTCAGAATTAACCACAACCCCTTGGTTATCAGAATGATGCTTACCTTGTGGGATACGCTGACACAGACTATCCGTCTGTTCCGCACAAGGCACGTTTCCAAACGGATTATGTCTTTACCGTTAGGAACACCGCAATATCTTGGAGGTCAACCAAATAGACCTTAGTTGCGACGTCTTCGAGCTCATCGCCATACACGAAGCCACCCGTGTACATGGGAGCATATTCAAAGCACCTGTAATTCTTCATCCTTTGTTGAGTTCCAACAACGATCTATGAAGACAACGCCGCATGTATCGACCAGACCATAACCTGATACATCCAAGAAGTCAACACCAAGCATATTGCGTCTACATCATATCAGCATGAGCATCAGAAGATTGAAGTCAAGCATATCTGATCCGAAGACAACCTTGCCGACCTCTTCACGAAGTCATTGCCGAAGAAGCTTGTTCGAGGATTTGGTATGTGCAAATTTTCTCATTTGCTACGCTTGTGGTTCTCAGGGGGAGTTTCGTCGAACTCAGGGGGAGTATCCTGAAGTATACTCGCTTGACCTTAATGTACTCTTTTTCCCTACGATCAGGATCATTTTTCCCATTGGGTTTTTGTTGCCTGACTAGGTTTTAACGAGGCACCCATTCTGGGCTGGTCATACCCTTGTGTGTTTTCTTACTACTTACGTCTTGAAGATGTTAAGTATCGACATTGCATTAACTCACTTTTCTCCTAGACTATGGGTTTTGTCCCGTCTTGGGTTTTACCATAGCCAGGTTTTGTGAGAGTTTTTATTCTTTTTATATGCAAGTTCCCTATATGAGACTCGAGTGTTCTCTACTGTGCCTACGAGACGACTTCATCAACTATCATCCTGAAGATCTGATGCGATATCTACTTGAGTATTTGCACACTCAAGGGGGAGTGTTGTAGATAATTTATAACATGTGTTAAATGTGATTGTGTAAATCCTAGGTAGATATGGATTAGGTTATTCCGTTCTGTAAGGGATTAGTATCCTATTGTACTTGTACTTCTATTACTATAAATAAAGGCACCTGGTATGTGGAATAGATGAATTACATATTCCACATACACTACAGTTTCACCAAATTCTCTCTATTCTTCTCTTGCCGCACCCTTCACTAAAAACTGTCCACAACAATATATATATATATATATATCATTGTATATATATATATAAAAAAAAAAAAAAAAAGGTACTGATTCGCCATGCCCATCCATCAAGTTTAATGCCACATATGTGATGATGTCCGCCAAGAGAAGGGCCAGATGGTGCCGGTCAATCAAGTGTGCTTCGTCAAGTTTAAGGCACTGGTTATGCAATTGCAGATGATACTTGTTTTAGAGCTGTCCGATACAGATAGAGGCCTAAGTCAAAAATCAAAATGAGTCCTTATTATTATTATTTTTATTATTATTATTACTACTCCTACTACTATTATCATTTTTTTTTTTTATATGTAAGGCAAACATTGCTCTTGCAGCCTTGTAACAAAAATAGAGGCCTCACGAGAAACCCTTGCATTAATTTTTTTTGTTTTATATGTTGTATAATAAATACTTATTAAAATTTGAGATCTTACTCCAAGATGTAGCCCAAGGCTTGAGCCTTGCTCGCCTTGGGTCTGGGCCCGCACTGGTTTCAACCAATGCCTTAACACTTGTGACTTGGCACAAATGTTGTGTGTCAAACTATGTCTGGGACGGTGTTCCGATCACGATCAACCTCAGAACCCGGTGAATATATACAGTTACTACTGCAAACTCGTCTGCTCACTTGATCAGTGCCATGGTACTCTCTGCCCCTTTCTCCATGTAGTTCTTAATTTAACACACACACACACACACACACACAATCTCTCTCTCTCTCTCCATGTATGTATGTATGTATGTATGTATGTATGTATGTATGTATGTATGCATGTATGTATACACATATATACGATGACATTCTACGGAATAAAAAGGTTTATACTTCAATAAAATGTCTGGATATAACGTGTCTAATGTGAAATGCTCAGGTTTGTAACAAACACTTTCCATCTAAACTTTTGAGCAGAAAAAATTCCAGTTCAAAGGGGAAATCATTCAAATTATTTCATTAAAAAGAAGCAGAGAGATGCACTGAAATGTACAATTCTCCAGCGCTCCGAAATAAACGTGACGGCCCCAACCGGCCTGTCCCCAATCATGTCTGGCTGGTGGTATACGAAGACTTCCCAAAACCTTCTTCCGGAAAACGGCCACTTCCCATTGCAGGGCTTACTTCTTCTAACCGACTGTTAATCTTCCCTCCCCACGAAACAAAAGTTGCCCCTTGTTGCAGATTAGTGTACATTTCCTTTGGCCAGTAACCAACATATTTATCTTCGAACATGAACCACCAATTCCCTGAAGCACGATCCGATAACGAAAGACTTTTGTCCCGTTACATGGAAATGGAATCAGTGTCAAATTTTAATTCGAGTTCTAGATGTAACAAAACATTTTTACAACAACTCTAGCACTAGGATGAATGAATAAACAAGGGGTTGAAACCGAAAGGTATTACAAAGAACACCTGATGTATCATTTAACGCAACAAGAATACATGAATAAACGCTATTCGTAATTTTGTACCACATTTTGACCATATCGGTGACGTGTTTATGTGAGGCACGAGATCAGCAATGTGATTGGTAATATCGTACATATAACAGTAGTGTTGCAGACAAAATTATCCGTATGAAAACGCTTTGCGCAAAATAAAGGTAAAGTCGGGGGAGGGATGAGCACCTGATGTAAACAAAGTAGCATATCACATTGTTGACCCGTGTAAGTAGAAGATGGTAGCATGAGGTCAAGGGGTATATCGGTGCTAACTTGTACGAATCCCCGACAGAGAACATTGAAGCAACCAGTCTTTTGGTACCCATCCGCCTGCAGTATGGAGAGGAATGACAAGAATATGGTATGATCAGGAGCACATTATATTGGAGGACAAAGAAATATCGAAATGTCAACAATACAAGTTTGAGGCTTGAGAGTTGCAGACTTGGATATAAAGTCCAGTAGGTATAAAGTCGGCTTCCATTGGGATATAGATTTAGATTAACCTAAAAGGTTTTCAAAACAAGAAGGGTCAAATTATTAATCATAATTTTATGTAATCATAATTAATGTGAAATTTTATCATAAACAGGGGTTAACACCAAACACATACTATCCATCCAGCTTGTATACAGTTATCCTCCTCCTCGGAGCCATTTGCAAGCCACATACTAGCAAGGCTAAATTGAGTTACTCTGACATTGGGGTTCCATATATCAATGTGCCCTCTTCCTCCATAAAAAGTGTGTCTGAATTCGAGCGCACTGCAGACTAGTTTCATGGATCGGATATAGGTAAGGAAATGAAGGCAATTATCTCATGAATCAGTCAATTCAATGGAAAAAATATTTAAACAATATGCAAATACGATACCGAAAAGCTATTAGTTTATTTTGGATGCTTAATAATCAGAAGGCTAAATGGTTTTTCATGACAAGTTTACTTACATGATGGCCCTGTGGGTCAAACGTATTTGAGCCGCTCTTGTGAGTGCTTGTTGGGTAGTTTAGTCCCAAAGACTTTGCATTTTCAGCCAGTATTAGATCCTCATTTGTTGTCCTTCTTATGGGCACGGATCCTTGTGGCACCGTACATTTCTAGGAACATGGTTGTGGGTTTTCTGCATTGAACAATTTGAAGCCAGATAAAATTAAATGGGAAGACACATCAAAATTGCATAAATAGTTTAGAGTTAGTCATCCACAAACTCGTGGACGATTATATGAACCAGTAACTGGCGTGAAGTCCACACCAGTAAATGATTGCCAATAATTCACGAGCGTTACATTCAAGCAAACACATAAAGAGTCGATCATAGACCTCAATTGTATGATTCTTGAGCATACGATGATTGAAAGCACGTCGTCCGTAGATATCAATGCAATCTACAATACCACCATGTTCGGTCTGTTGGTGGAAAAAGAGAAAACAAGGATATTATTACAAACCAGTGAATTCAACATATTATACGTCGTATAAATTAGTGTGTCAGCATCTAATTAAAACAATTTCATTACCAGGCAACTTTTGATTTCAGGTTTATTGATAAGTTTAAGCTGTCTATCCAGCTCCAAGTCTTCTTCTTTTGATAATCTTCCCCGTTCTTGGACTGCATCTGCAACAAAAAGGATAGCAAATGTTGGCAGAAGATAACCATCACTTCGTTGAAGTTTCTGGCAGCCATTCTCATAGAACCAGCTAGCTTATGTACTTCTGAATTTCGGTATAATATAAAAGCAGGCAATTATATAACAGAGCCCTAACAATTAGAGTTCAACTTACCTAATTTTCCTGTTCAAAAATGAATATAAACTTTAGCTAAGTTAAATGTGCAGAAACTAATATCTTTGTTGTCAGCAATAAAAGCCTCCCATACATAGAAACAGAGAAGGTTCTGAGTTTGCTTACCAAAACAAGAAAAGGGTTATTACTGATTTACCAAATAAAAGGATTCCGATTTAGTAAACTCGAGCATTCAGTAATTAAGCTCTCATCCAAGACATTGTACAGTTTGTGCTTATTCCCAGACTCAGGGGTTCATGAGCAACAGGTTAAGTTTCTTATGCATTAATAAATACAATTCGAACAAAAGCAATGAATACAATTAAGGTTAAGTTTCTTATGCATTAATAAATAAAATTTGAACGAAAGCAATGAATACAATTATGCACGGACAACTCAACCCTTCATATTATTCCTTTTCTTTACTTTGTTTTGCTAGCTCAATTAAAATACATTGTTGGCTTATTCTGTCGACACTAGACCATAGACACAACACAAGGCTTGTTATCTAGCTTGATATATATATCAACCTCCCCTTACAGAAAAAAGATGACATCAATAGCTAGTAGCTGTAAGAGGTTTAATATAAACTACACAGTGTACACAAAATTTGATCCAAGGGTACCCCATACCAATCTTTTGCGCACCAGAAAAGAAGAATCCTTGATCCAGCTCCGCATGTAGTAACCTTGTATTTGCATGCTTGTTCAAGGAGTCATGAGACATTTCTCAAGTGGCTTGAAACCAGTTCCTCTAACCTGCCCGAGCTTGCCAACTTTCCTTGGTCCAATGCAGACCAAAGCTAATAAATAGTGGCAATATAAATTTTCAGAAGGTTTGTTAAAATATGGTTTCCATGATCAATTCTTCTAAAACACCTTCTGCCATCTCAAAAATGACCTCCTCAGAATCATTCCGGAGATCTAGCCATGCCCCAGACCTTGCTATGCCCTTTTCAACAATTTTCTGCACTGTCCGTGGTGATGAGTGGGGTAAGAGGTACCAATCAACATACTCCATCACCTCATGAATCACAGTTTTCTCGACGGAAAATTGTCTTGAGGCAATTGGCTTGATAAATGACACCCAAGGGGAGCATGGAAGATGAGTATGATGTACCTCAACAAGGACTTCATTTATACAGTCAAAGAGCAGCATACAATCACCACTGAATTGGTTAGCCTGCAACTTGACTGCATCAAACAAGAATGGGTCAAGCAATTGATCTGATGAATCCCGCATCAGTGAGAGCTCATCCCAATTTAAGCTGGAAGCTTGCAGCACTGCCTTCACGTAATCAGAGATAACTTGGTGTTCACTCAAAAAAGAAGTTTCAAGGTCCAACGGGTTCCTCATAAGACGAGGAGATTGGTGCTCTTCAGCTGCAGAATTGGATGCATGGTTTAACTCAGTCACATGAAGTGGATAGGGGAAAAGAAGAGAGAAAAAATGGTAGTTCCTGATGAAGGCTTACCAGGTTCAGATATGGTGCTTGCGGGACTGATGGCGTCTAGAAAATACTGCTCAAGTACAGAAACTGGACTTGGCTGCTCTCGTTTATCTTCGATGTTATCAGAATCTTCCACCCTCTGAATACTTGGAGTTGATGAGAAAACATCTGGTGAAGATGTTAATGGCTGATCCTCAAAAGGATCAGTTTCTCCTTGGTATGTAGTATCACTAGTCTCTATGGTGTTGGTCTTCTCCGTGCTATCTGGTTTGGATAGAACTTCCAAAGAACTAAGTTCCCCTGGGATAGTATCCTTGGCTTCTACTATAGTTATTTTGTCTGCGCTTTCAGATTCAGAGGGCACTTCTACGGAATTAGTTTCTCCTCGGTGCACGGTGGAATTATTCTCTACAATTTGGACACAGCCTGCAGAAGATTTATATCAGCTAAACAAAGCTAAACAAAATAGAACATAGTTAAATAATGAAAAATCTGTAATTAGTATCTCCATACCTTTAAGCCTTGAATTATCTCCCAGCCCTTTGATGTCAATATTTCGCCGTATATCAAGAACTTGCAATTGATCATCAAGTTTCTTATTCTCAGACATGGCCTCTACGTCCTGCCTCAGTGGACTCGAGTAGCAGGTTTTCTTTTCTCTCTGAAGCCTAGACTTGTTCTCATATACCAGTTGGTAATTTCTGTAGGGTGAAAATCGCATTGGTTCATCAACAAACGTACTTTCCCAGTGCCTCACCGGACTGCGTGTAGGCAAGAAGTCATACTCAGGAAATGATGCCACCCTTTCCCAGGTTTTTGGTGCCCGTCTTTCAAAGTTGTTCTTATCCTTGTTTCCATTCATTAACAATTCGGACAGATGTTCCATAGCCTGCGCAAAAGTTTCAGATTCTTTTCGCTTTGGTTGGCTAAGATGTGGAATGTTTGAGTTCCGGAGGCCACTTCCACTGGTTGATGCAGATTCACATTTATTCACCATGCCTATGTTGTCTCGTTTCTCGATATCAAAAGAAGACTTGCTCACTACTCCACTGTCAGCACCATTAGTGCTACTTGGTGAATTTCTTCTAATGATCTCTATACCTTTTCCTTTCAAATCATCTTCTGAGCCTTGGCAAGGAGATATTTGAAGTGTACCACTGCTTTTCTTCGAGTCCTGCTCTTTGCTGCTTACCCCTATAGCACGTCTTAGTTTCCTCTTTAAATGGCTTAAGGAAAAATTTCCAGGCCTCTCATTTTCCCCATTATTTCTGAAGCTATAATAAGATTGCATAGAGGAGCAAGAATCGATACCGTCTGAAAAGTTTTGTAAGCTTGGCGGACCAGGTGTTAAAACTACTATTCTCTCTGAAATCTCAGAATCGACACTTTCCTGAGACGGGTAAATACCCGAGGAATTTAACTTGTGAATGCTGGAAGGACCTTCAGATTGCCTTGCTTTACTTGTCTTATGTTCTGAAATGTTCTCTTCACAGACAGATTTACTCTGATGTTTTCTTGCCTGAGATTCTCGGAGGTCTTCGATGTGTTTGACAAGCAGAGAATTGGGGTCTTGTAGGAGTTTTATAAACAGTTCTTTATTCGAATTCAAAATCTGCAACGCATCTGATAACTGTTCAGACTGGTGGTTCACCCCATCAATGAACTTTTGACTTATGATGGCCTCCGCTGCATTCATTTGTCCCGGCGGAAGATTATTGTCATTAAGCTGGTCATACTTTACATAATCAATGCTTTTACAGCCACATCCTCTTCGCTTTTTTCTATGCACCTCTTTGCTTAATACTTCCGGCAATGATTCTGAGTTGAGCTTATTTAAAGGTTTTTCCACTGAAGTTGAACTAGAAGGTTTTCGATCCTTAGTTTCTTTCTTCAGACCTTGAAGAGGTATATCATGAGATCTTTGACGATTATTGCTAGTCTTTCCATTATTCTTTGGTAACGGACCAACAAATTTAGACTCAGATTGCATATGTTTCACTTCATCAGAGGCAATGTTCTTATTCATCTGCAGCTCAGTGGACAAGTCTTCCCCCTTAAGCTTTCTTTTACTTGCCATATCAGAATCAACTGTTTGAGTTTTGTTCTTCATTCCGTCCTGGAACAATTGAAGTTGCTAATCAGATAGTTTGTCTTAGCGTTTACTTGATCAAGTAACAATGTCAGCAGGCAGTTGTGTGAGAGAATATTAAAGAAAACAGAGCAAAAAATAAAGGAAATTTTGTCTACCCACGAATGTTCCCAAACTCCAAAATTTATTTTCATTCTTAGTTCCATTTGCTCCTCTTGCCTAGTACTCCAGTAATTGATCAAATAGTATTTTGGCAATGTATGTACACACACACACAACTCAGAAGACTCGAAACAATAGAGAAAATCAGTTGACTTCTTTCCTTAGTCTTCCGTAAGCCAAAACAAAAAAGCTAGCAGGCATCATGAATCATAAGAATCGGTCTTTTGAACAAACATTCAGGTACGTGAAAATATGCACCGAGTTTAATTGTAAAAGTAGACCGGTGGAACTTACATCCATGTTTTCGCACTTCTCTATTTTGTTAAGCAAATCAAGCTTGGTCTTAAAATTTCCATCATCTGCATACAAAGAAAAATAATGAATTTTTTCAGTACTGCAAAAAAAAGTTCAAAGTATGCCTTATTCAGCACTTTTAATTAGCATTCCTCAACAAGTCTATCACCAGTTTGCGAATGACCATAACCAGAAAATAATTCAACATCGTTCAGTTCACAATTGTGCATGCGGTAATTTATAAAAATGTAGCAACCAGGTCCGGGTGAGTAAACAAAGTTCTTATGATTGAAAAATCATTACCAATTCTCTTTAAATGCCTCCTGTGTGAAAGCAGCTTCTTATTCGAATGACCTTGACGGAAGTTGAAGAGGCCATATAAATGCCACATACAGCCTGTCTCGTACTTTTCGCATACCATAGGACTCTTTGGCATAGGACTTTTCGGCATAGGACTTCTCGGCATAGGGCTTTTTGGCGTTGTCATCCTTGCCATGATGAGTGAATTATATGAGCTTGGCTATAGCAGAAAACACCAAATGTACATCACCAAACTAGAGAACAGAAAGAAACAGAAACTGCGAGTGTTTTTGGGTTGCATATAAACACACAAAGAATGACATGAACCTAACCAAGAAGAAATACCATATATAAATAAATATAAATATAAATATATATATACACATATATATATTCAAAGTCGACAATTGCGGACTCTGATCTTCTATAAATATAGATGATTGTGATGTAGATGCAGCCTGCACCATAGTCTTTGTTGTCCTGAATTTATGTGTGTCCCACCATGTGAGTGTTTTTTCAACAATTCATAACTATAGAGATTTGTTTATTCAGAGAAAAAAAAAAAACTCACAACTACCCTTTGAAGATGGAGCATAATAGACAGGTCATGGCCATCAATTCATCTCCCCAAGAAATCTTTTACCTTTTAAGTTGAAACAAGTAAATACATTTTCACTTTTTTTCCAGCAGTTCATTAAAAATTAAGGAACAAAAGCAGGAAAAAGAGGAAATTCAAGCCAAAATATCTTGTACTCTGTGTTACTTCAATGTTAGCAGCTCTGTAGCTGCTAGCTAGCTGCCTCTAAGTGTGATTAGCTCTTAGTTAGCTAAAGTACTAATCAAATTATGTACAAATAGACATTTGTAACCAAATACATTCTGGTCTAACAATCAAACCAAAAGCATGAATTATATAACAAAAAGTTGCATACTCAAGATTTCAAATTTCACAAATATCAACTAAATTGAAGAAACTTAGAGAGAGAGAGAGAGAGAGAGAGAGAGAGAGAGAGAGAGGGTACCTGAAAAAACTTGAGAAAAAAATGGAAGCTTTAAGCTTTTGGGCTGAACAGAGAGCAACTATAGATAGAAATTTCAAATCTTTAACATGAAACTGAATTAATGGCAAGAAACCCAGAAAGCAAAATCTCAAATGGGAGCTGGTGAGCCTTGAAGAAGAGGAAGAATGGAAAATTAATGTGAAAAATAAGAAAATGGAAAGGGAGAGATAGAAAGAGATAAAATAAAGCAAAGGATGAGAGAGATTTTATGGTGAAAGTGACTGGTAATTTGCAATTTGCAGTGACAACGAGGACGAGGACGAGGACTGAGGAGGAAAGCTTTCAACTGAAGAAAATATTAAGTTGGGTTGCTTTCCCACTTCCCTCTCTCTCTCTCTGGCTTTCTGCATTTCCAACTTCAACCGTCATCAGAGACTCGTCACTTCCTCCCCTATGTTTTTCAACACTTTCTCACTCTATTCACGCTAAAGCTCAAGATAAAAGATGTCTGTTGTTACGTGTTTGAATTTTATAATAAGATTGTTCTGCTATAAGCCTATAAATGATTTGTTTTATTTTATGAGATTAGTGTTACAAAAACAATGATATTGTAAATGGACGGCCGTTGGATTTTTTATAATGTTTTCTATAACAAAAAAATGTTATTTTTTGTTATATACAAAGATATTTCACACTGAGGGCTTGTTTGTTTGGTATGGAGGATTTAAGTCACACAATAAGTTCGTTATAATATTGTGATATATGATTTTTCAATTCACGAAAATTGAACCCAAAATCTCTCCAGACTGTAATACTATTGACTAAGGATAATGTTTCATTGGGATGTGACATCTAGGGCTAGGATTTTTGTACTAAAATATCAAAATTGAACCGAAAAAATCCGAACCGAATACCAAAATTCCCGAAACCGAAAACTCCCGAACAGTTCGATAACCGATACCGAAAAAATACCGAAAAAATACCGAAATTTCGGTACAAGGATCGGGATGGTATTACCATATATTCGGTAATACCGAACCGAATAGAAAAAAAAATATATATATATTGTATTATTATATTTATATATATATAAGTCCTATTAATATTAGGCGTAGGATTGGTTGAAATCTAATCTCAATCGTTGGTTTGAGTGGGAAGGAAATAAAAGTTTGAAAGTTTTCAGACTTTTTCTCTCTCGACTTCGAGTGACCTTCTCTCCCTGCATTCTTCATTGCCCAGCCACCACGCACCACCACCATAAGACTTCGTCGCGCAGCCACCACCAGGATCACCACCACAACTCGATCTGGTCCTTCAATGATTCGATCTAGTTGTTTCTTCTTCTTTCTTCACACCTCAGCCGCTACCACCACCACCCATCCCTTCCTTCCACCACCTCCGGTCGTCCACACTCCGTCGCCCAACCACCACGCCCATGGGTCCACGACTTCTCTCTAGTCCTCACGGATTGATTTGGTATGTCTACTGTCTACAAATCCTAAAATTTCAAATTAGGGTTTTAATTTTGTCAAATTGGGGATTTGGGGATTAAATTTTGATTTAGAGTTTTAATTTTGAAGAAATTAGTAGGGCAGGCAGGGGATTAATTTGATTGCATTAGAAATTGTGAATCAGTGAATGAGAATTAGTTTCGTTTGATTAATTTTCAACTTCTCTATGTTCTTTGCAGTTGATGTTGTTGTTGTTTTCGGTATTACCCAAGTGGCCCCAAAATCGGAATTATTTTCGGTATTACCGAAAATCGGAATCCCGAACCAATCGATTCTATTTCAATATAAAAAATTCTCATACAGAAAAAATCGGTTCGGTATTCAGTTTCCCTGTTTCCATTTGGGAAACTAGCCCTAGTGACATCATTTCAACCTATAGCGTCATAATCAAGACTGTTTGTTCTCTTTATCATCATCTAAATATCATATCTAGAAAAAAGTCATTTGATTTGGAGACTATATAAATCAAAGAAACTGTTCAATCCATATAAATAAAAAAAATTGATATAGTTTAACATGAGGATTCTACTTCTTACTATAATTGTCGATTTGTCAATACATATAGATGACTAAATAGTCTCCAACTTGAGTGAATTCAACTGAAGACGAGAGAATAGACGTTTTTTATTATCCTTATTGTTATACATGTTATATTTTATGAGACTTGTTAAATTAATATGATGGTTGGTGTTAACAAAATATTCTTGTCAAACTTGAGTTTCCATTAGTTCAATAATTTTTGGATGATACACATATTCTAGTATTTGCAAATAGCGTATCTTCATCGTTTAAATTTATAATCAGAACAGTATCTTAATCTTCTTTTGAAGATTATATCTACAAAAAAAATCATTCGATTTGAATTGAATTCAGAGTTTGTCTTTTTAACGTAGGACAAAGTTCTCACAAATTGTCAACAACTATCGTTTGTTAAATGTTTTCAGTTGTCAAAATGGAAATCAAGCCCATTTATGAAGGCTATAAAACAAGTAAATTTCAGTAAAATTGAAACTATTTACCAAACAATTATTCAGTTTTCAAAAAAATAAAAAATAAAACAAAAACTGTGAAAACCGAAAATTAATTGACTCCTAAACCCTCGAATCAATTTTTGGTTTTTACCCCAAAACAAGTATAAACATATGAACAAAATGAAAGGCTGCATTGTACATCATGACGATGGAGACTTTTGTGTGTGTTGTTGGTTCATGAAATAGGGCGCGTTTTCGGATTTAGTGGAAGAGTTGTCGTCGTTGGTGACAAAACACTGATAATTTTGCCAATCTAATAATGTGTGATTGTGAAGGAAGCAGCCAATTTATGGTTGATTGGTTGATCAGAAATTTTTTTTCAATTTGTCCGTCTTTACTCCCAAAGTTTGAAATTCTTGTCTCATCTTTTCAAATTTTGGCCTCCATGATATTGCACCTCACCGCCATGGATTCTGGCTGGACAGTGGAGGACTGGAGTCTCCCTTACATTTGCCTCCTGTACTTTTCTGTTAAAAAAAAAAATATCACAAGAGAAAAATCGTAACTCATGCATATTTGTCCAGTCCAATTAGGTGTCAGAAATAATTTCTCTAAACAGTCTCGTCTCAATTGAATGGTCAATTTTCTACAATGTAATGGAGCGAAAAAGTATTTTGAAAAATAAACGGCGAGATTTGGACGTTGAGATCAAACTGCTAGAATAAAGATAAATCATAGAGTGACAAATTTGGGCGTTCAATACCATGGAGTATTGTAGCCACACCCTTGAATGACATTATCGAGTTCTTAATTCAGAATGGTCCCAAAATTTGTTAATGTATTTATTGAATTATAAGTTCTAATTTATAAACACAAACAATGAATTGTTCAAATGAAGGAAGTATTTTTGCTCACCACCATAAAGTAGGGGTGGGCATTGGATGGGTTAGTCAAGTTTGATTTCAACCTGTTGCCCAACTCAATAAACTCAGGTTGACATTATTAAAACTCATTTCCACCCAAGAAAATGGCAAACCAACCCACCCAAACCATTCTAAGGCGGATTGAGTTGGGTGAGTTTCACAGGTTGAGATTATTTACTTTATTTTTTATTCCTAAAGTGAGTATGAGTGACAAATAATCCAAAATACATGTCATATTAGGCTTAAATCATGTGAATTTGGTGTTTAGGAATCACTATTGGTTACTTAATATTTAAATTTCATTATTTAACTAAAGTATGAATAAACAAGTGTGTTTAATAACTCTTAGATTTTATGTATGTGTCTATGTAATATACATGTGACTTTAAGAATTGTAGATATTCGAATGGGTCAGTTTCAATCGGGTTAAAAATAATTCAACCCAACCCACCTATTGAGTGGGTGGTCGGGTTTTTACCCGAAAATAAATTTTTATAGTTTACAACCCAACCAATTTCGGTTGGGTTGATCAGATTAGTCGGTAAACCTACTAAAGTGCCCACCCCTATCATAAAGTGATGGTGATGTTCACCACCTTATTGAAAATTTCTGAATGAGTTTGATTTAATCTATCTATTACACAAGTCTCAAAATTTAAACAAAATATAACGACAATTAATAGAGTAGTGAGTAAAAATACTCTCAATTTAAAGACAAGTAGAGCATGCATGTTGTTTGGCTCAACCAAAACTAATGGTTCGAATAAGTGTTACGTAGCTCTAAAATTCCATCTACAATTAGTCACGGAGGATAATTATTATGAGACTAATCAACACGCTCAATTGTGGATCCATCAACTTTTATTGTACCATATTGACTATGAAAAATGAAATTGCTCGATGCATGCATCATGTTCATTTTGCACCAACAGATCTTATATATTAGCAACGACAAGACATTAGATCTTTTAGCAACTATTTTGTTTTTGCTTTTTAACTTTTATATTTTGTGAAAGGAAAAACGTACGAGAGAAAATAAAGAATTAAAAAAATGATAGTGGATGATATGTGCATGAAAATGATAAACAAAATCAAAACTGAAAAGAATTTTAACTTCGTTTTAACTTTTAACTTTTTGGTTCCATTCTAATCTCTTTCGTTTCTCCCTCCTCCCTCCCTTCACCTTCCTTCATCCTTCTCAATTTCTCATTTCTAGCAACCATATACTTCACATTTATCTTTAGCACAAAATGAAAACTAAAAACAAAACAAAAAACAGGTTATCCAACCGGGCTTATTCTCTTATCTTTTTCCTAATCAATAAGGGAGTGGACTCCAAACTTTACAGCCAAGACGTATTCCAACATTAAAAGGAGAAATATCAGGAAAAAAAAGAACTTGTTATATATCAGCTTGTTTGGCAAGTGCTTTTAAATAACTGAAAACGCTTTTAGATAAAATGTTTTTGGAACTAATTAGTAAAAATACAAGTTAATCCCGAAAAAGCACTTGAAGTGCTTTTGGAACTTAAAAATATTTTCTCTAAAAACACTTTCAGTTAGTTAAAAGCACTTATCAAACGAGTCATATATTTAACCAATAGTGTTCGAATATTTCATGCCAAGTGGTGAAACTTCCCTTGACTTCCCAACGATACTAATTATACTGTTCACAACAAACCTCAGGAGTTTTTTATTATTATTATATGCTTGATAATTTTGAATATTACGCAACACAAAAAAACAAATGGGAGAAAAAGAAGATAATTAATGGATCCAAGCAAAGTTGTGTTAAAGTTTTGGCCAAGCATATGTAATATGAAAACCATAGAATATTATATGAACATATATGTTACATTAATAACCCCATGATTAAGTTTTAAGTCTATGCAATGATTCCTACAATGCGTATGAAAATATGCTTATGTGTACGGGTGGAATTTTTTATTAAATTACTGTACCAACAGTACTATATCAAATTTGTACCGAAATTTTACACCAATTGGTAATAGTACGGTATTTGTACATAACCATTCATTTTTGGTATGGTAATGGTATCCAAAACTATTACCGCCGGTATACCATACCGAACCAATATTATATATTATAATTACTATTAATTAAATTTTGTATAGAAAAATAAATTCCATAAAGATGAATGATGAATATTGATACCATGACACTTTTAAGGCTACAAAATATGACCTAAAGGCATAAAAATTGAAAAAAAAAAAATACATTTTGGGACTTGAATTGAACATAAAAATAAAAAAAAGATTTTAGCCCAAAAAAAATTGTCCAATAACAAAGTGGCAATACCATTACTATACCATATCAACTGAATTATTTGGCGTACCAAAATTCAGTATACGGAAAGTTTGGCACAGTAATAGTAATAGATTTCGTCGTACCAAAAGTTTGGTATGGAATTTTCGTCGCCTAAATGCTTCTTGGGCGACGAAATTGTCTTCGTCACCTAAAAATTTATCGTGCAAGTGTTTTTTTCTACTAGTCGAGAATTTTGGTACAGTAATCATACCGAACTCACTCCTACTTATGCGTGCAACTACTCTTGGCGTCGCATGTATTGCGTCAGGCTCAAGATTCCAGTTGGGACCGCAAGCACCAACAGCCACATGACTATTGCAACAACAAGAAGGCTTAAAATTTTGAGCAAATGTTCCTACAAAGTGTATTGACTAATTTAGCTTCGTTTTCTTACAATTTAAGTTTTTGGAGCCGTTTAAAATGGTATTAGAGTTTTGGTTCGATTAAGTCACCATGTGTTCAAAGCCTCCAACTCCCATTTGTACATATTATCAATTTTACATAAGGTGAAACTGCATATGAGGGTGGGTGTGAGATGCATTTACACATGAAATAATGTGTTATTTTTTGGCAATGAAATAATGTGTTATTTTTTGGCAATGAAATAATGTATTATTTTGAAATACATTGTTGACTTAGTTGTATGTGATTGTTTCTTTAGAAATAAACAAAGTTGAGAAAAAAAAAATTAAAGCTCTTCATGATATAAATAAACTTGGAACTGTTTTTTGAAGAAGTATTCTCTATAAACTACTTTTCAAATTTTCTCACTTAACACCTTATAACTCAATAACATTCCTCGTTTGGTACGTCGGACTGTACTGACTATTTCAGTCGGACTGACTAATCTGTGCATCGGATAGTACTGACTAATATAGTCAGTCGTTTGGTGCAGTATCGAACTAAACACCTACTATTTTAATACTGTGTTTGGTACTGTACCAGATAAAAAGTCTTCATACTGTTTTTATTTTTTATGAAAATTTAATGTTTTTAAGAGAAAAAAAAAAGACAGAATAACAAACCACCCCATTGCTTTGCTTTCATCTACCACTTTTCCTCCTCTGTTTTTTCCTCTGGTTTGTCGAAGCTCCCAGCAAACAGATTAAAAGTGAGAGGAGAGCCCAAAAGGCTTCCAATTTGGCATCTTCGGATTCTAATGTTGTTCTTTACAGGGTATAAACGAATTGGTGACTATTTTCTCGAAATTATAGGGAAGAACGAGAGAGCTGAATTTGATTGAAAAAAAATTCAGGGAGGGAAAGGGGGGGGGAGAGAGAGAAAGAAAGAGTTGAATTTGATTGAAAAAAAGAAAAAAAAGAGGGAAGATCGATAAACAGGGAGGGAGAGAGGGGGAGAGAGAGAGAGAGAGAGAGAGTTGAACAACAATATCCAGGGAGGGAGAGGGAGGGAGAGGGAGAGGGAGAGAGAGAGATACCTGGAGGCTGGCTGGAGTTGGAGCAGCGAAGAACCAATTTTCACGACTGCGGGTTGGAGCAGATGCGGACTAAAATTGTACAGAGGTTTTGGGGGGATATGTAACCGGGTGTGAGTCGGATTAAAATGGTGGGGTGGATTAAAATAATACGGGTACTAAAATTATACATAATGCACTAAACACCGAATTCGTATTAAAATAGTACTATTCGGTGTCTAATACGGCCTGCCAAACACGGCCTCCCCTACCGTCAATGTCCGTCAACAATTTTGGTTAAAAGCTTATGTAGAGCCCACTTTTTTCTGCCATGTGAGCAACATATATAATAAAAATTGTGTTTGTAAAATTAATTAACTTAAGGATATTAATTAAATTAAAAAATCCCAAAACCTTCCCGTAAGCCTTGTTCCCCTATTCCCTCACCCACCTTTCACCACTTCTCTTTCCCTATTCCTCCATCTCTTCTCAAATTGAATTTTTCCACTCCACCGCTGCGCTCAGATCTCGCCCGATCTTAATGAATCGTCTTCTGACTCACATAACTCGGCACCAAGTTCGGAAGCACGACCGCGTCGCCATCCTCTAACGGAATTGATCAACTAATATCTTTTTTTCTTGATAAATCTATGACTTTAATTATACATACATCTTTGCTTATACTTGGCGGCGTAGCTGGAAGGGAAAATCTGAGCAGACATGGGAGATGAGGATGGTGATGGTGCGAAAGAAAGAGGGAGAAGAGCTTGGCAATTTTTAATTTATATATTTTTCTAACATGGCATAAATTAAGCAAAAAATTGGGTCCCATATAAGCCTTTTAACGTGACAGATTTTGACAATATAAGGCAATTTAATTGACTTTGTGTTAAGTGAAAAAAATTGAATTTTACGGGACAAAATGAGAATAAAATTGAAGGAGTGTTGGCTTAAATAAGCCTTAATTTTATTAAAAGTGCGTGTCTGACTATCAAAAAGGAGAGATTTTAAATGTTGGGTATTCAAACGGTATTCCACATGTCATACTACAAGTGAAAAAAAATAATATAATTTTTTACGTCACTCTATTTGTATTATGATACGTAAAATATCCGTTTTAATACTGAATACTTTAAAAAATTTCTCATTATAAAGTGCTTGCAACCTTTACACAGTTGTGATTGTGTAATATAGAGGGCCAAAACTATTAACTTGGTCAATGCCTGTATAACAAGCATAAGTCATATAACAACAATATTTTTATTGGGGTAATACTCATATAATAATCATGATAATATAGTCAAGGCACCCATTTGTTACTTTTTGCATATTGTATTGTGGGTCTACTTTCTGCAATTAAATATGGTTGTGTGTGTCTTATCCAAATGGACCATGCTGCCATGCAACATACGTCAGTGTTGAAAATTTAAAACAGTACCAATCTACCTACTTATTGTTGGTTTGTATATAACTATATATATTAAAGGGTAACCAAGACATATTGTATAAGATAAGAACCAAATAATTAAGACAGAGAAATACGCTTTAGTTTAGTATCCTTGTAGCAATATTTGGTACGAAACTTTAAGCTCATGACAAAGATCACATCACAAGAGCAACAATGGAGTTTATTAGTAATTCCAAAATTTTGGAAACTTTTTTAATGTTGCGTAGCAACAATGAATGATATAAGAAATGAATGACTAAGATTGAACATAAAAGATCTAAATAGTTGGGAAAATCAAATCTAACGATTAAAACACTCGTAACATTAAATAATATGTAGTATTAAAAGACTTTCGACTTCTAGAATAACTTACCATTTTGTTCATTTCCTTCCGACACTATACTTGTTTCTTCTTTTAATTTGGTTCACACTGCTTGTCGAGGACGAAACCAGGATGGTAATATAAAGTGAGTTGTGTGTTGCCAAGATTAGATTAACCGAAACTAACCCAATTAAGTCCAAATTTAAATGCTCACAAGTGTACGGATCGTAGTATAATATAGTCGGCAAGCACAAGATCGTTCCAACTGGGATTGATAAAATTCTAATTATCTAATCTAATTTAAATTGCACTTGAATTGAAATTGAATAATGTTTGACAAGTTGAGATTCTAAACAGAAAGTAAATAAGATTTATAAATGATTGAGAAAGACGAATAACAAGAAAACAAAATTATAAATCAGTTGGGAGAAACACTAGGGCGTTCGATTCACCATAACCAAACCAACCTAATTTCGGTAGTTAATTATTTATGTATAATCATCCAAATTG
>CM031085.1:13497911-13528839 GCA_018257905.1 Gillenia trifoliata | reverse complement strand
TCATGTAATCTGGCTCCGATGCTTTAGCAACTTAATAATGTATATATTGTTGTGGACAGTTTTTAGGGAAGGGTGCGGCAAGAGAAGAATAGAGAGAATTTGGTGAAACTGTAGTGTATGTGGAATATGTAATTCATATATTCCACATACCAGGTGCCTTTATTTATAGTAATAGAAGTACAAGTACAATAGGATACTAATCCCTTACAGAACGGAATATCCTAATCCATATCTACCTAGGATTTACACAATCACATTTAACACATGTTATATTTTATCTACAACACTCCCCCTTGAGTGTGCAAATACTCAAGTAGATATCGCATCAGATCTTCAGGATGATAGTTGATGAAGTCGTCTCGTAGGCACAGTAGAGAACACTCGAGTCTCATATAGGGAACTTGCATATAAAAAGAATAAAAACTCTCACAAAACCTGGCTATGGTAAAACCCAAGACGGGACAAAACCCATAGTCTAGGAGAAAAGTGAGTTAATGCAATGTCGATACTTAACATCTTCAAGACGTAAGTAGTAAGAAAACACAAAGGTATGACCAGCCCAGAATGGGTGCCTCGTTAAAACCTAGTCAGGCAACAAAAACCCAATGGGAAAAATGATCCTGATCGTAGGGAAAAAGAGTACATTAAGGTCAAGTGAGTATACTTCAGGATACTCCCCCTGAGTTCGACAAAACTCCCCCCTGAGAACTACAAGCGTAGCAAATGAGAAAATTTGCACATACCAAATCCTCGAACAAGCTTCTTCGGCAATGACTTCGTGAAGAGGTCGGCAAGGTTGTCTTTGGATCAGATATGCTTGACTTCAATCTTCTGATGCTCATGCTGATATGATGTAGACGCAATATGCTTGGTGTTGACTTCTTGGATGTATCAGGTTATGGTCTGGTCGATACATGCGGCGTTGTCTTCATAGATCGTTGTTGGAACTCAACGAAGGATGAAGAATTACAAGGTGCTTCGAATATGCTCCCATGTACACGTGTGGCTTCGTGTATGGCGATGAGCTCGAAGACGTCGCAACTAAGGTCTATTTGGTTGACCTCCAAGATATTGCGGTGTTCCTAACGGTAAAGACATAATCCGTTTGGAAACGTGCCTTGTGCGGAACAGACGGATAGTCTGTGTCAGCGTATCCCATAAGGTAAGCATCATTCTGATAACCAAGGGGTTGTGGTTAATTCTGAGATGCGCAGGGATAGAATAAGCCCAAATCCGTAGTAACGGAAAAACGTCTTTAACACCTATTTGGTGGTAGCGTGTAGGCGCAATGTTGTATCTTACCAAAAGATCAACAACGAATGAGATGTCATGCATAATGCAATGAGCTAAGTACAATAAAGCGCTAATTGAACTTAGATATAGAACTTCAAGTTCCACAACCTTTTCAAGGATCTCATTTGCATCTAGCGTATGAATGTTCATGGGTGTACTCAAAAGCAACACCTTCTGGGTGTAGTTCGATTGGTGGACCAGAATACCATCTGAACTTTGCTCGAAACTTCGGGTCGAGACATAAACGAGTTTTCCCAAGATCTTTCATCTCAAATTCCGACTTCAGGTGCGAGGCAGTTTTCTCAAGCTCTTCCAGAGTCTAAGTGAGATTTATGTCATCGACATAGACTGCAACTCTAGCAAATTCGGTTTTGTACACGCAGGGGCATAATTTATTCACATATCCCTAACTGATCAAATATTCACTTAAACGGGTATACCACATCCGCTCGGATTGTTCCAATCTGTAAAGTGAAAGCCTCAATTCAATAGAGAGGGTGTTCTGTGGTCTAGAACTATTTGGATCAGTCTATAAGTTCTTCGGGAACTTTCACATATATTTCCGTATCAAGATCCCTATAGATACGTTACAACCACGTACATAAGCTGTATATTCAGTTTTTCGGAAACTACCAAACTGATAAGGTAGTGGAACGTTATAACGTCCATTACGGGGGAATAAGTCTCCTCGTAATCAATCTCAGGGCGTTTGAGAGAAATCTTGCGCCACAAGGCGTGCTTCATATTGCACTATTTCATTCTTCTCATTTCGCTTCCTTACGAAAGCCCACTTGTAGCCAACAGGCTTCACATGTGGAAGTGTAGGAACTACAGGCCCAAACACTTTACGTTTCGCAAGTGAATCAACTTCGACCTGGATTGCTTGTTTCCAGTTTGACCAATCGGTTCTACGTCGACATTCATCAACGGAACGCAGTTCGATATCGTCGCTTTTCACTATTTCGGGTAGCTACCATATACGTGAATATCATCGATGATAATCTCATTCCAATTCCATTAACTCATCCATGCATGCATAATGGACCAAGACTACAGGTCTCGGGATAATCCGGATTAATTTCATGAGGTGGAATGGTTGAGATAGCGAACGAGGAAGGGATTCATTTTGTGCCATACTTCTCCACTTCTAGGGAGGTGAATCCTTCGAACTGAATGATCTGTCGCGCTTCAGGCCGAGAACAGATTGATTGGCTAGCCGTCGGCGTACCAGGCCGTCCAACAGGGGCGGCCAAACCGTCCTTCAGGGGCGGCACACCCTTCAGGGATGTTGACTCGACGTCTGTTAGGTACGTCTATCCTTGCAGGCATGTTTGCAGCTGGTATATGTGATCTCGTCACTTAATCTAGATCAGAGAAAGCGTCTGGAGCAATACTCTGAAATCTAGAATATGGGGATCAAGATGAGACATAGTGGGGACGTCCACGATAATTCGCGCCGTTCTTCAGGAACGTTGACGTTCTTATCTCCCCCTAACGGCGGGAAGACTGTCTCATCGAAGTGACAATCCGCAAAATGGCGGTAAAGAGATCGCGTGCAAGGGCTCTAAATAGCTAATTCGAAGGAGAATCACAATCGACAAAGATTCACATCCTTCTTTGAGGACCCATATTGGTACATTGCGGCGGCGCAATATGGCAGAAGGTGCATACCCAAAAATGCTTAAATACGAAACATCAGGTTCGTACCCAGTAACCAACTGTAACACTATAAAGTATCGGGTAGCAATGGGCCTCAGGCGGACCAATATGGCTGCATACAAGATTGCATAGCCCTAGGCAGAAACCGAAAGCTTGGTGCGTTCACCAAGGTCCGGGCGATCAATTGATAATGCGCTTTATGATCGCTTCTGCGAGGTTGTTTTGGGGGTTGAACATGGGGAATTCAATGTTCAATTTCAAGCCCAAAAAAAACATGCAATACTTATCGAATACTGTTCGATATAAACTCTCCGGCATTATCCAGTCTTCTAGACTTTATGGGATAATTAGGGTGGTGAGCCCTTAAGTAAGAATTGGCCAGGAGTTTAGCAGCAATGTGTATGTGGACAGACATGTGACCATTGTGTCGATATATCAACCAAAAACCATATTTACATGGTCCGCATTTTTGGTTGGAAGAGTCCACATTATTCCCTTTGATCCACTGTGAAAAGAGGGTTATGTAGTAACTTTGCTAGGGATGATGTAAAAATCCAATTTCCCCAACGAGCAGGCTTGGCAAAGTGTGCTTGTAGGCACAAAATCCTTACTTCAGGTAAGGTGATGCATTGTGTAACATATTGCATCGTGTTTTGACCTGAATGTTCCAAACGGTCGTGCCAAAGCAAGTAAACTGCTCGAATCACCCGGCTTCAAGCCGGCCTAAATGTGGCATGTCCCAGTTGGGAGGTAGCCCATTGGCCCCAAAACATGGCTTCAGGCTTCATATTTTGGAAGGTGATGCAAAGATACGTCACTCTATTTTCTACAGTGGTTTTTATGATCATTGTTCGCTCGAATATCCTTATAACTCAATGACGTTCTTCTGGAACGGAGAATATAAGGCCCCTTAATAGTAATTCAGTACCATTAATACAACGAGGTGCAGTGCCATTGCCCTGAATCAGGTTAGGTAGACCTGAATTCGTTGCTAGAGGGGTGATTTAGGTATGAAGTTAGTGTGCATAGTCGCACGTTCATCCAGACAGCTAACTTCCCCACATTTATACCTTATCACATGTTAATTGAATTCGGTCACATGTATAAGAAACATGATTCAATTAACTCATATTCGAGGACAATATCCATAATAATATCCAACAAATTTAAAGCAAATACCAAAACAATCATCCAAACAAAAAGGAAAAATTGTTCAAAACTTAAACCAAAAGATAGGGGGTTTCGGCCAACAGGGCCTTCCATGTCAAAATTTTGCTTTTCCATATGTGTTAGGTGAAGCAAAATTAGTCTCACAAATTGATTACAGGAATGGTACTCCTCAACAACATTGGTAGGGGCACAAATAAGTGCATAGCCAATGATCTATTCCATCAAAATGGAGGTAGATTTTGCACGGTTGAGGTTCGGGAATACTGTCCCTTATTCTTGAAGTTTTGGGTCTTAGTTGCCAAGGGATCACGTGTTTGGTCGTGATGCCACCCCCTTGGTTGACCCTGATTCTACCACTATTCAGTACTCTCCAGCCGAAGAAGGAAGAGTAGATTCGGTAGGCCTCTGCTGAAGCAGAGCCTTAAGTTCGGTACACCTCTGCCGAAACAGAGCAAGACCTTCGGTACATCCCAGCCGAATCATTGGGGTGCCGCTTTCACTGTTGTGCTTTTCAGTGAGCAAAGTGGTAGTAATCAGATCCGAGAATTTAGTGAACCTCCATTCTCTAGGGTGCTTCTTCAGGAGCATTTTAGAGGTATGGAAGGACGAGAAAATTTTCTCCAGTCAAAGTTCAATCGGATTCTATAAACTTCAGAATTTGTACCTATTCACGGATGGAGTTCAATCATGCCTTGTGTCAGGCAAGATATGTCTTGCTTCGGGCAAGGTGTGTCTTGCTTTTGACAAAGTGTGTCTTGCTTCGGGCAAGGTGTGTCTTGCTTCGGGCAAGATCATCTTTGCATGATTAGAACGATCCGTAGAGTGAGTCAAAGAGCCATGGAATCCTCGTCATTGAGGTGCTTCCATTTACAATGCTTCAGGCATAAGTCTTCGGATGAAGATCATGACGGATGCTTATTTAGCTCTATCCACGTCATTGTTGGCTTCAATGTTTCTCAACTTCTCAGTAGTCAAGTGGAGCTTCACAACTTGTGCCCACATAAAGTAGTTTCTACTAGAAACTTCCATGTTAGTGAAATTGAACTTGTTACGGTTCGGAAATCCACTGGATGGAGGGAACAAGATTGTGGTTAGTGGTTATGGGAAATAAAATCTCCATAATCATAAAAGTTAGAACATTCGGGTTCTAAGACATGGTTTGGTTTAAATTTTCATGAAAACTACGGGTTTCATGGGTATTTAATTTTTAAGGAAACTTCAGGTTTCATGGCACTTATTCGAAGCTTCGGGTTCGAATTTATGAACTTCAAGTTCATATATACCTGCAATCAAACGCAATATATATAGAACAAAAATAATACAAATAATAAATTTGAACATATATTGGAGTGGGTATTGAAATATATAGGTCTACAGGACCTTCGGGGTTTGCAAATAGGACCCAAATAATTTTTGGTGGGTCGTGGTTGGAGCTGCAGGTCCAACCAGCAGGTGGCTGGGCTGCTGGCCAGCATAAAAAAATTGGCTGAAAAAAGCCTAAAAACCCAGCAGGGCTGGGGTGTGTGAAACGGGCTGCACAAAAGGCCCTAGCCCATCAGGGCTGAAGGAAGGAAGGGAGGGCTGCAAGGTGGCCTGGGCCCAGCAGCTGGCTGGGTTGGTGAGTTAGGCTGGCCCATCAGGTGGGCTGCAGGTTGCAGCGGGCCGAGGAAAAAAGGAAGCCCAGCAGGCTCGGCTACAGGCTGGAAGGAAAGAAAGGCGGGCTGGGCCATGGCTCGGCTGGAGTCTGGGCGCAGGGTCGGCTCGGCTGCAGGCCGATGTCGGCTCGGCTCGGCTCGCGTACGGCTCGGCTTCAGGCCGGCTCGGCTCGGGACCGGCTTGGCTTCAGGCCGGCTCGGCTCCGAGTTAGGGTTTTTTTTTTTTTTTTTCTTTATTTTTCAAAAAAACGAAAATTTTTTTTTTCGGTAAAGAATGTCCAGTTTTTTTTCAGAAAAACGAAATTTGATGTTTTTTGCAGAAAAGCGAAAAAAAAAGAAGAAAAAACCCTTGATTTTTCCTTCGTTCACACGATCATCAATTCACTTAATATATTTCAGATATATTAAATGTCGATGCTAACACAATATTTGCAGAAGATCAATAATTCTTTAAACGCAGAAAATTGGGTTATACATCATGGTGAAGGTTCATGCAATCAGGTCTGACAAAATATCGACAATCGAGACCGTGTTTTAGAAGAACCTGGATTGCTGATGATGATTGTTGAACAATTTGTTTGCAGGATTGCTTTCAATTCCGGATTTCCATCGTCAATGCGTTGAATCTTGTTCAAAATAACAGGGGAAAAAAAATTGAATCAATAGCAATATATTAATTCAATAAAAATAAATAAATTTGTTCATTATATAGCCTATACCAACTTACGAACCATTTGGACAGGACTCATGGTGAAGTCCTTGCTCACTTCATTCTTCTTAATTGGTTTAACACTTCAACATTTAATGATTCAAAATCATTATAAGTCCATGTTTATGACTATTTTTGTCAAACAACCACTATGTTCCAAACATAATGTCCAACTATCTAACATGTTCTTCCAATGATAATGCTATCTAAAGGAAGATTGTGAGAATGAGACTACTTAGGCACATATACAATCCATTCAAGACAATCACGGGATCATGGTACCAAGTCCGAAACTTGTGCCTTTTCTTTGTCAAGTTTAGGATAGCTTGCAAATATATCGGTAAATAAATACATAACGAATATAAATTGATTTTATTTTAAGCCATTTGATCCGTGTCTTTGAATCAAATAGCATCACCCACTATTTTGGCAAATTCCATATCCCTCATCGGAACTAGAGTTTTTGGCGAAACTTTAGTAGGTATGAGGTCGACACGTTACTGCTTCTCCACTCTACAATGACATGATGTTGGCTAGCGATTAATAATGAGAGTACACTTACTTTACATCCAATGGGTACCATATACTTTGCCTCTAGAGAATGACGCTCACAATGACATGATGTTGGCACCATTGCACTTGGGCTAAGTCATTCCCACCATGCAAGTTCGGTAGGGGTCCAAGAACAACCTCACAATGACATGATGTTGGCTATTCTTGTTGCCTACCTTCACAACATCAAGTATGCATATAGACCTCCCCAGTATAAGCATGCACTTTGTACTCCTCATGATAGGTGAAGTCGGGTGTACAAGTCATAAACGCTTGAGCCTACCACGGTGGAAGGCCACGAAAGAGTGTTCAAAGCACTCCCACGCTTTACAACTTAATAATGATTCCGAGGGTTTTTAGGTCTCATCACATATATATTATCATTTTAATCAAATTAAAACAATTTGGTCCTATTGCAACTATCGGTCCATTTGATTGATTTAGTAGTATATGATACTCCCACTAAGCTTGTAAAACGGCTTTTAAAGCAAGAGTATATGGTACTACTAACATAAGGTTTGCATTCGCTTAAGGACTATATAGTTGCCTTAGGCCTTAGGATGACTATGAACCTTTGATTTGACCCAACACGAGCCTAGTGCTGATCAACACTAGGACGGTGATTGATCTTTAGTTATACGTTTAATCACATTAACGTGTGTTGTCTTATTGCGTTGGACTTAACTACTCCAATTTCATGCATATCAAATAAAGCAAGAAAGGAGTACAATTAAATTAAAGAAGAGCTTATGTTCTTTTACAACATTTGATCAAATCAAATTACAACCAAAATCTAATCTACACATTCCCATGGTTCAATACCTTGAAACGGCCTTCACATAGCTCAATTATCGTAGGCTTAGGTTCATAATCACCTTCTTTAATTAATTAACACTTTAACTAATTAAACAAGAATGCAACATTTTCATTTGGTTTTTGTATCCATAGAATTGATTTAAATGGAGCTAAATGAAATGAAAATTCACCTCATTTAAAGAGACAAAACAATTTTGTTCTCTTCCAATTCTGGGCCAAAATGCAATAACCTCAACTATTGGGCCATATTGCAAAACATAAAACTTTGGGGTCACTTTGTAAAACATAAAAGTCCAATACTTCATGTTATTACAACTAGAACCTAAAATTAACATTTACAAAAACTTCATTAAAGGAACAAAACAATTTGCTCCTTTTAGTGATTTTGGGCCTTAACGTAAAAGAAACTGTCAAAAGTGCAAACACACAAAAGTATCAAACTTTATGTAATTGCATAAAGCTCCCAAAAGTACTCCCATGTGGGAGTGGCCGTCAGGGAGGAAAATGGAGTGAAGATGTTAGGTGGAAGCATGCGTATGGTATGAATAGTGGAAAGGAATGGTTTGAAGGTTTGATTGGCATGGCTTGTGCGATTGGTATGGGTTGAAAATTCATTTTTCAATCACACAAAATCAGCCAACAACAATCAAATAACAAACCAAAACTTTTTGAAAAACAACAAACAATTTGAATCAAACCACAAAACATTTTGTCTTTTAAGCAAGAACATTTCAAGAACAATGAAGAACATCCATGAACATCCATAAGAACTCCATGAACATTTTCTATCCAAAAACACTTCCAAAAATAAGTCAAACTTTGGGGAAATAACATATTACCATAATAAATGGCAATTCTAGGGTTCCAATTGTCATGATTAAAACCATTTTAACAAGTCAAATAAGAACCCAAAAATCCAACCTTTGATTTGGCTGAATTTCCCAAAATTATGGCACCAAAATTTTAGTGTCTCAAAATTCATGCTCATATGAATCATATCTATAACATTTGAGATGGCAAATTTTCCAACAAAATTTACATTCAAACAAGCAACAATAAATCTTGTAACAATTACAAAATTTGAATCACAACTATGTAAACACAAAACACAAAAGATTCACCAACTACTAGACCTAGGGGCTCGATACTCACTTGAAGGGAAATTTTATGGATTAACCGAGTTCATTAAGCAACATCATTACATGCATTTAACAATTAAAGGAAACATGCTTCTATGCACTTAAACTAAACTTAACCCAAGAAATTCAAAGCCTAGTAGATATGTAGGAACCATTAACAAAACTCAAGCACAATTTGAGTTGTGAAATCATATACCTTTGTAGACTCCTCTTTGCCTAAGCAAAGGCTAATCACCCATGGAGAGGGCCTTCATTCCCGTTTTTTCTGATGATGACTTCGATGAATCGATTCTCCAAGTTCCCAAAGAGTGAACTCCTAAGTCTCCACACCAAGGAGAGCCTTGATGAGAAGATGAGTATCCTAGAGGAAGAGAGATTGCTAGCTATTTTCCTCTAGGGAGCCGGCTCCTTTGAGAGAAGAGAGCTTACCTTCAATCCTCCAAAAGAAAACCACTTAGTTGAAATGTTATCAAATTGGCATTATAATATCTCACAAATGTAGTGGCAAACTTGTAAATAAACAAGTCCACTACATTGCAATCAATGGCCGCCATGTTGGGTCTTGGGCCTTTGGGCTTAATCTATTATTAATCATTAAGTTGTCATACAACTTAAGTCAACGGGCTTGACGCTCGGGGTCTATCAAGCCTTGAAGCCCAAAACTAACCCGAGGTCTATAACGAACTTATTCGCTTGATTAATTAACATATTACTAATCCTTGCCATAAATAATTAAACCATTTAATTATTCTACTCATCTCCATTGTTTCATCAAACTCTACCTTCACTATGCACGATCCACAGTTCCTTTTAGCGAGGCAAAGGGAGGATTAGAACTCTTTTCTAATCAATTCCTAATTGAAACATACTTTCAATTCTTCCCTATGATTATACACTTTCATAGAGCATCCACAAACCATGAGTGACACCTAGCAACATGTCACATACCCAAGCTAATCAAGAGGTGGAGAAACCTATTCAATAGGGATTGCAAATGCACACGGTCCTTCTCTACTACAATACTCTCACCACATTGTTTGGTTTGATAGTTTATTCATGTCTACTATCCAATGTGATTCCATTACTTATATGATTACATTGAATATGACGGGAACGACTTCCAAAACCTATTCATACCTGGCCGCATCTTAATCATATCTTGCAGTATTCTCTCAAACGGTTTGAAGGTTGCAGGATCCCTTTGTCATGCATTCACTGCCTCTCCATGGTTGCTAAGTAGCTTAACCCCAACGATGTCAGACACCGAATGGGGTGCCTTTGACATAATCAAAGATTAAGTGACCTCACCACAAGACAACCGTGATGCCTCGTGTCATAGGACTAATTTGCATTATCCCAACTATGAGTTCTCGCGTGACATGATCATGAAAATCATCGCTGATCGCGTCATGAACTCATCTCTATTGAGCACCTACATGCTTATCTTGATGTCACTTACACCAATGACTCGAGACTAGCCACTCTCCCTGGAGAAGACAGTAACATGTATCGATCTTAACGGACCGTCAATGCCCAATTGACAATCCTATGATCGTGAACGTGCTTAGACAGTGTCAATGAATGAGAATGGTCTCAAGCGAACCTAACTTGTTTAGATTACATTCTCATAAGCACATATTCTTGGACTTATTGTTTGGCTATTAAGTAACATTTATATGAGACTACTTTAAACAATAATCATTGCCCTTTATATCAAACTAAATTAGTTTAACATTTGAAATGTCCTAAAGTATCATCATATGATTGGATTTAAAAAGTACATTCTTCACCCTCCACTTGCACTAGAGCCAATCAAACCTTGGTCATCAAGATGATGCCTTCTTCAATTCATTTCATAAATGGCTGAGTAGTAGGCCTAGGCAAAGGGATATCTATATGTGTTATCCACGTGTTAAATCTGAGATTAACGACTTACTCATTATACATGATTCTTAATCATGGTTAAGTCTCTCATTTGAGTTCGGATCTTGATGAGACCTTGATTCCCTTTGGCTTGAGCTATCGCCCATTAGTGTCAAAGTGTCGGCACACTAAAGACACTCGGTTGGGAACCGACAGAAAGTCTATAACTTTCCTATCCAAACAACAACGCTGTAAGCTTCTATATGGCTATATATATTTTGCATGTACGATGAAACACACTAAAGTCATTACTTTAATGTTTTCACCTAAATATCTCTTTAGTCATAATAAAGAGATATTCAATGATGGATTAGATTCATAATCTAATACATTTACGTCCCATTGCGTTACTCTAACTTCTTCCTCATTTTTGAGGAATCCATCCTTTAGTGTTTCTTAAATACTTATGATTCACTTGGATGGGGCCAGCCATGGTTCTATCCTCGGGCTTGCATTGATATCGTCTTGCACCGTCTCCCAGTACAACTCCATATCAACGCTTTTCATACAATATGAAATACATAATCACCTTATGAGGCAAGGATTCTATTTTACTTGATTATTTCTTCTTTGGGAGTCAAAGGCAATGCTCCCTTTGAGAAGAGCAATCTCCCAGTCTTACTAGAGTTTGTCCTTATACCTGAAGCTTATCATCATATGAGAAACTTCTAGCATCTTTCGTCTATCATTAGGATTGATATAATCCATTATATCCTCAAATCTATCATTATAGATTTCCATCCCATGTTTATAGACTATGTCTCCCATATAAATTTGTTTAAAGTCATAACTTTTAATGAAGAAGAATTTCTTTCATTTCCAAAATTAATATATATCAAGTATATATGTCTTCAAATTTAGAAATATTATTAACTCCCACTAATCTTTGTAAAACTAGTAGACAAAGATTCATTTACATTCCTATGAGGAGAGATCAAACGATTTGATTCTTTATCTCATAAATGCTTATAGCTCCCATTAGCTTGCTAAGATCTGATGATGGAGGAATCTCTTACAACTTACATGTTTATGATTTCTAGTTTAGACATGCTATTATCAAGACCATCTGATAATGGTTTCTGGAACCCATATTATGTCCAAACATTAAATCATCGTTGCTGTAAAGCACAATCTTGACCAATAGAAACCAAGATCACATCAAAGATGCTTCTTCCAAGTCAACCATTTCTTTTTGATTGTAGCCTTCACCTTAAGCTACCAATTAGCTGTGTAAGTTTCATTATTTTAGCCAAATGGTATTATACCATTTACATGAGTATGTGTCGTACACACACTCAATGTAATCATATGATTTTCATTCTTAATTCTTTTCTCGAATTAAGAGGTGTAACTCTATGACATAGTCATAAAGTTCAAACCATTCAACCGTAGACGGTTTACAAATCCTTCTTGACTACTTTGGAGCTATTAGTGTTGAATTAGGTTATATTTGTTGATTATCATCTTGTACCTCAAAGAACCTATTCTTTGAATTCTATTTCTGCTCACTTGCCTTATATTAGGCAAATCCTATTGTAGGATTATTAATGAACTACCCAACAAACAAATATTTGTTAGTTGGTTAATAGAAGTGATATCCAAAGACTAATCTCGTGGATATCCTACAAGATTGTTTTCAACCAATATTGCTTATTAGCATACAACCCCAAATCTGTCACGCTTAAGACTTGTCTTTCTTCCGACTACATCCTATGAAGTCATGAAAACTTTGGAAGATATTCTAATTGACAATCGTATTGTCTTAGAAGTGTGTATATATATATCTTATATATGGGCATTTTGATAATATCCAACGAACCAAATCTTATTCGAAATTGCTTCTTCTCCTAATGGAGAAAACTATTATCTTATGACGCTTTAATTTTCTTGATATCTTTCTTAAGGAAACTCTTCTAAAGTGTTATATTTCCTTAGATCAAATTTAAGGAGGTAAATACTTTAGATATCTTACTCATCAACTTACATTCTTGAATTCTTTGAAACCTTTTGATAAAGATCTGGACTTGTGTTTATTCAAAATACACGATATTCAAATCCGAGAGCGATCTTCGGTGAATGTCATATAACATGAGTAGTATTATGTCAGTGGGTTATGTGCCACTTCAACATCTAAGGAATAATAACCTCAACAATCACAGGGATTCTTTATTCTTTCCAAAAGAATAAAGATTCGAACATTTTCGCCCCATACAAATTTTTAACAAGAAGGCATTGGATCCGGATCTATCGATCCAAAGCATCCATCTATGACCAACTCGTAATTTATGTTTTTGCAGGTGTCACAATTCGGGGCTTGGGATTAGTCACTACCTTGTAAACTTTTTGGGTTTTGCCATCACATATTCTAAACAGCTTAACACTACCATATTATCTCTACTATAGAGACAATCTATTAGATTACAATAATCCAATAACTTTGGTAGTTCATATGAGGAAATAAGTACTATTCCGCTGCAGAGATCTATATTTGATTCACGTTCAATGTGAAGTACTTTCTTTCCTCTCATTAATCTTCTACTTCTTATTTGCCACACTTTTACAACGATTGTAAACATAGTCACAAATAATATAATCATGCATTCAAGTAGAAGAAACTAACTCGTCTTGAATTATTCAAGAACATATACAACACCTTGAAAGATGTGTTCTTGACATTTGCAAGACATTTCTTGCAAATACCCTTCCAATGTCCATCCTTTCATAAAGAAAGTTTGTTCCCTTGGAGTTAATTTGCCTCTTCATTTGACTTCTCCATTGACTGGGCTAGTCATGGTCCCTAAACTCCCACTATCTCTCTTGAAACTTATTTCAATTGTGTTTTACACATCAAACGCATTTTGGAGAGAGTGCGTTATTGTTCATTATATAAAGCCATAATAAACTTAATGAACCATTTGGATAGGGACTCATGGTGAAGTCCTTGCCTTGTTTCGCCCCCAATTGGTTTAACACTTCAACATTTAATGATTCAATCATTATAAGTCCATGTTTACGGACTATTTTTGTCAAACAACCACTATGTTCCAAACATAATGTCCAACTATCTAACATGTTCTTCCAATGGATACGTTATCTAAAGGAAGATTGTGAGAATGAGACTACTTATGCACATATACAATCCATTCAAGACACCCATGGGATCAGGGTACCAAGTCCGAACTTAGGCCTTTTCTTTGTCAAGTTTAGGATAGCTGCAAATATATCTAAATAAATACATAACGAATATAAATTGATTGATTTTAAGCCATTTGATCCGGGACTAATCAAAATAGCATCACCCACTATTTTCGCAAATTCCATATCCCTCATCTAATTCTAAGCTGGGCGAAACTCTGGGTGAGGTATTTTAGGCTCACCATTACTAAGCCCACCTCACAATGACATGATGTTGGCTAGCTTACAATAATGAGAGAGTACACTTACTCTTTTACATCCAATGTAAGACCATATACGGCTCTAGAGAATGACACCACAATGACATGGGGATGTTGGCACCCACAATTTAGTTAAGTCATTCATCTCATGCAAGTTCTGGGGTAGGGTCCGCCATCAACCTCTACAATGACATGATGTTGGCTATTCTTTGCTCACCACAACATCAAGTATGCATATAGACCTCCCAGTATAAGCATGCACTTGTAATTCTCATGATAGGGTGAAGCTCGCGGTACAAGTCATAAACGCCGAGCTCTACCAATGCCGGCGCCACGGTAAAGAGCTTGCTCAGCACTCCCACGCTTTACAACTTAATAATGATTTGAGGGTTTTTAGGTCTCATCCATATATATTATCATTTTAATCAAATTAAAAACAATTTGGTCCTATTGCAACTACTTCCATTACATTTGATTGATTTAGTAGTATACATACTTCCCACTAAGCTTGTAAAACTGCTTTTAAAGCAAGAGTATATGGTACTACTAACATAAGGTTTGCATTCGTTTAAGGACTATATAGTTGCCTTAGGGCCTTAGATGACTATGAACCTTTGATTTGATCTAACACGAGCCTAGTGTTGATCACTGACTAGGATCATGATTGATTTTAGTTATACGTTTAATCACATTAACGTGTGTTGTCTTATTGGGCGTTGGACTCAACTACTCCAATTTCATGCATATCAAATAAAGCAAGAAAGGAGTACAATTAAATTAAAGAAGAGCTTATGCTCTTTACAACATTTGATCAAATCAAATTACAACCAAAATCTAATCTACACATTCCCATGGTTCAAACAATTTGAAAAACGGCCTTCACATAGCTCAATTATCGTAGGCTTAGGTTCATAATCACCCTTTACCCACTAACACTTAACTAATTAAACAAGAATGCAACATTTTCATTTGGTTTTTGTATCTATAGAATGATTTAAATGGTTAAATGAAATGAAAATTCAATTCTCATTTAAAGAGACAAAACAATTTTGTTCTCTTCAATTTGGGCCAAAATGCAATAACCCCAACTATTAAATATTGCAAAAACATAAACTTGGGGTCACTTTGTAAAAACATAAAAGTCCACTTCATGTTATTACAACTAGAACCCAAAAATTTCAACATTTACAAAACTTCATTAAAGGAACAAAAACAATTTGCCTTCAGTGATTTTGGGCCTTAACGTAAAAACGCAAACTTTCGGTCAAAGTGCAACACACAAGATTGCACCCTTGGCGTAATCGCATAAGTTTCAAAAGTACTCCCATGTGGGAGTGGCCGGTTGTGGGAGTGGAAAATGGAGTGAAGATGTTAGGTGGAAGACAAGGCATGGTATGAATAGAAAGGAATGGTTTGAGTCGCTTGATTGGCATGGCTTGTAAGTGATTGGTATGGGTTGAAAATTCATTTTTCAATCACACAAAATCAGCCAACAACAATCAAATAACAAACCAAAACTTTTGAAAAACAACAAAACAATTTGAATCAAACCACAAAACATTTTGTCTTGATCATGAGTGTACTCAAAGGCAACACCTTGTCGGTGTAGTTCGACCGGTGGACCAGAATATCATTTGAATAATGCTCAAACTTTGAGTCGAGGTAGTAACGAGTCAAATTTATAGGGAAAGTAATCAAGTTGTTGATGCTCTTGCAAATCATAATACCTCTTCTGCTAACCTTGTTTGGTCCTTCTTTCATTTTGTCGTATTATCATCGAGATTATGTGGGTCAACCAAGCTATTGCTTTCAATAGGTTTTCTTTTACTGGCAACATTATTGTCTCTGCAATCACCGTATAACAAGGCTCAAACAAACAATACAATATAACAAGGCCGATAACCCATCGAAAGCCGCTGCCTGACTACCGCCTAACAATTTTTAGAACATTGGTTGTTGCTGGGGTTTGGTTGGAGTGAAACTAGTGGTGGTGGTGGTTGAAGGGAAAATTGCGGATTAACCGAGTTCATTAAGCAACATCATTAAGCATGCATTTAACAATTAAAGGCGGAAACATGCTTCTATGCACTTAAAACGAAACTTAACCCAAGAAATTCAAAGCCTAGTAGATATGGTGAACCATGACTCAAAACAAAACAAATTTTGAGTTGAGAAATCAAATACCTTTGTTGATTCCTCTTTGCATAAGCAAAGGCTAATCACCCATGGAGAGGGCCTTCATTCCTTGCTTGGATGATGATGGATGAATCGGATTCTCCAAGTTCCCAAAGTAGGGAACCTCTAAGTCTCCACACCAAGGAGAGCCTTGATGAGAAGATGAGTGCCCTAGAGGAAGAGAGATTGCTAGCTATTTTCCTCTAGGGAGCCGGCCTCTTTGAGAGAAGAGAGAGCTTTCACTCTCTCAATTCTCCAAAAGAAAACCTCTTACCATGAAATGTTATCAAGTTGCCATTATAACATTTCACAATGTAGTGGCAAACTTGCAATTAAAGCAAGTTCACTACATTGCATCAAATGGCCGGCCATGTTGGGTTCATTGGGCTTTTGGGCCCTAATGTATTATTAGTCATTAAGTTGTCATACAACTTAAGTCAATGGGCTTGACGTTCGAAGCCCATTGGGCCTTGAGGCCCAAAACTAACCCGAGGTCTATAACGAACTTATTCGTTTGATTAATTAACATATTAATTAATCCTTGCCATAAATAATTAAACCATTTAATTATTCTTACTCATCTCCATTGTTTCATCAAACTCTACCTTACTCGGTGTACGATCCATTAGGTTCCTTTTAGCGAGGCAGTGGAGGATTAGAACTCTTTCAAATCAATTCTGAATTGAAACATACTTTCAATTCTCCCTTAAGTGATTATACACTTATAGGGCATCCACAAACCATGAGTGACACCTAGCAGTATGTCATGGCTACCCAAGCTAATCAGAAGAGGTGGAGAACCTATTCAGTTAGGATTGCAATGCAATACGGTCCTTATCTAATACAATACTCTCGACCACATTGTTTGAGATGAGTTTATTCATGTCTACTATCCAATGTGATTCCTTTACTTATATGATTACCTTGAATATGATTTGGAACGACTTCCTAAATCTTATTCATACTCTGGCCAGAGATTCTTAATCATATCATAGAGTATTCTCCCTCAAACGGTTTGAAGGTTAGAGATCCCTTGTTGCGCATTCACTTGCCTCCATGGCTAAGTAGCTTAACCCCAACTATGCCGTGGACACCCTCGGATGGGGTGACTTTGACATAATCAAAGATTAAGGACCTCACCACAAGACAACTGTGATGCCTCAGGTCAAAGGACTAATTTGCATTATCCCAACTATGAGTTCTCATGTGACATGATCATGAAAACTCATCGTTGATCGCGTTCAGTGAACTCATTCCTATTGAGCACCTACATGCTTATCTTGATGTCACTTACACCAATGACTCGAGACTAGCCACTCTCCCTGAGAGAAGATATAACATGTACTGATCTAATCGGACTGTCAATGCCCAATTGACAATCCTATGATCAGGAACGTTTAGGATATGTCAATGAATGAGAATGGTCTCATGAACCTAACTTGTTTAGATTACATTCTCATAAGCACATATTCCTTGGACTTATTGTTTAAGTATATAACATTTATATGAGACTACTTTAAACAATAATCATTGCCCTTTATATATTAAACCAATTAGCTTAACATGTGAAATGTCCGTAAAGCATCATCATATGATTGGTTTTAGGGCACATTTCCAACAGTGGTGACAATTATCGAGTGTGGTGGCAACAATGGTGATAGGTGGTGGCAGAGGGCTGATGGTGGTGAGGGGTTGGTTGAGATGAAGGTGGTGGAAGTGGTGGCAGTTGCAAGTAGTGGCGGGTGGTGGAAGGTGGAGGCTGTTGAGTAGGGTTGTGCACAATAGGTTGTGGTTTGGGGTGGGGGAATTAAGGGTAGATGATTTCATTTCTAAAAAAGGGTTTTGAGAATTGAAAACTTCATTAAAGGCTCTGTTTTTCTTATGAAAAAGCTTTCAAAAATAACTTAGATGCTACTTTTAAAAGTTGTTGTCAGATGCCATTACTTTTAAAATAAGCAAATATTTATTTTTACCGCACTTTTTACTACAAAAGTTTGAAGTGAAACAATTTTTCAATGTGAGCCAAAATCCTAAACGAGGCCTTAGATAGAGTATCTTGGCCGAGTAATGATCATAAATGTCGCATTTCTATACAAACATATTCTATACAAAGAGGGGAAATAGGGAGGAGAGAGATTTGATTAAGCTAGTCAAACATAACAATTAGGAATCAAACTCACAATCTTTGTAAGTTAAACCTACCTCCCATATATAAGTGGAGAAAAACATATTGTGTACTACTGTCACCCTAAGGCCCACATTCTAAGCCACATATAGGAAATCACCTTTTACATGCATAAAGGATTCTATTTTACGCATTATTTCTTTCTTTGGGAGTCAAAGGCACGTCTCCCTTTGGAGAAGAGTAATCTCCTAGTCTTACTAGAGTCGTTCTTACATTCGCTTATCATCAGGTATGAGAAACTTCCTAGCATCTTTCGCTCATCATTAGGATTGATATAATCCACTATATCCAAATCTATCATTATAGATTTCCATCCCATGTTTATAGACTATGTCTCCTCATATAAATTTGTTTAAAGTCATAACTTTTAATGAAGAAGAATTTCTTTCATTTCCAAAATTAATATATATCATATATATGTTCAAATTTAGAAATATTATTAACTCCCACTAATCTTTGTAAAACTAGTAGACAAAAGATTCATTTACATCTTTATGAGAGATCAAACGATTTGATCTTTTATCTCATAAAATGCTTATAGCTCCCATTAGCTTGCTAAGATTCATGATGGATGAATCTCACAACTTACATGTTTATGATTTAGTTTTAGACATATATTATCAAGACCATCTTGATAATGGTTTCTCGTGAACTCATATTATGTCCAAACATTAAATCATCGTTAAGTTGTAGCTAACAATCTTTGAATTAATAGAAACCAAGACTGGAGATCAAAGATGGTTTCTTCCAAGTCAACCATTTTTGATTGTAGTCACCCTAAGCTACCAATTAGTCGTAAGTTTCATTATTTCCTGAGTCAAATGGTATTATACTTCATTTACATGAGTATGTGTCGGACACACACTCAATGTAATCATATGATTTTCATTCTTAATTCTTCTTCAATTAAGAGGTGTAACCTATGACATAGTCATAAAGTTCAAAACCATTCAACTCTAGACGGTTTACAAATCCTTCTGACTACTTTGGAGCTTATTAGTGTTGGAATTCAGGTTGTTATATTTGTTGATTATCATCTTGTACCTCAAAGAACCTATTCTTTGAATTTATTTCTGCTCACTTGCCTTATATTAGGCAAATCCTAGCTTGTAGGATTACACGAACTACCCAACAAACAACATTTGTTAGTTGGTTAATAGGGAAGTGATATCCAAAGACTAATCTCGTGGATATCCTACAAGATTGTTTTCAACCAATATTGCTTATTAGCATACAAACCCAAATCTTAACACGCTTAAGACTTGTCTTTCTTTCCGACTACATCCTATGAAGTCATGAAAATTTTGAAGATATTCTACTTGACAATCGTATTGTCTTAGAAGTGTATATATATATCTTATATATGGGTATTTTGATAATATCCAACGAACCAAATCTTATTGAAATTGCTCTTTCTCCCAATGGAGAAAACTATTATCTTATGACGCTTAATTTTCCTTGATATCTTTCAAGGAAACTCTTCTAAAGTGTTATATTTCCTTAGATCAAATTCTAAGATGTAAATACTTAGATATCTTACTCATCAACTTACATTCTTTGGACTCTTTGAAACCTTTACAAAGTATTCGGACTTGTGTTTATTCAAAATACACGAGTAGTCCAACCGAGAGCGATTCCTGAATGTCACATAACATGAGTAGTATTATGTTGTGGTTATGTGCCACTAATATCTAAGTGAATTAACCTCAACAGGCAGATCTTTATTCTTTCCAAAAGAATAAAGATTTCGAACATTTACTTATACAATTCTTAATAAGAAGGCATTGGATCCTGATCTATCGATCTCAAAGCACCCATCTATGACCAACTCGTAATTTATGTTTTTAGAGGTGTCACAATCTGGCCTGGGATTAGTCACTACCTTGTAACTTTAGTTTTAAGCATCATGAGAGCTCAAACAGCTAACACTACCATATTATCTCTACTATGTAGACAATCTATTAGATTACAATAATCCAAATAACTTTTTGGTAGTTCATATGAGGAAGTAAGTACTATCTCGCTTTCGCAGAGATCTATATTTGATTCACGCTCCGAATGTGAAGTACTCTCTTCTCTCATTAATTCTACTTTATTTGCCACACTTTTTTACAACGATTGTAAAACATAGTCACAAATATGCAGACCCATGCATTCAAGTAGAAGAACCAACTCAGCCTTTTGAATTATTCAAGAAACATATACAACACCTTGAAAGATGTGTTCTTTGAGACGGTAAGACATTTCTGTAATACCTCTTCCAATGTCCATCCTTTCAAAGAAAGTTTGTTCCCTTGGAGTTAATTTGCCTTCTTCTTCATTTTGACTTCTCCATTGACTACAATAGTCATGGTCCCTAAACTCCCACTATCTCTCTTGAAACTTATTTCAATTGTGTTTTACATCAAACGATTTTGGAGAAAAAGTGTTATTGTTCATTATATAGCCTATACCAACTTACGAACCATTTGGACAGGACTCATGGTGAAGTCCTTGCTCACTTCATTCTTCTTAATTGGTTTAACACTTCAACATTTAATGATTCAAAATCATTATAAGTCCATGTTTATGACTATTTTTGTCAAACAACCACTATGTTCCAAACATAATGTCCAACTATCTAACATGTTCTTCCAATGATAATGCTATCTAAAGGAAGATTGTGAGAATGAGACTACTTAGGCACATATACAATCCATTCAAGACAATCACGGGATCATGGTACCAAGTCCGAAACTTGTGCCTTTTCTTTGTCAAGTTTAGGATAGCTTGCAAATATATCGGTAAATAAATACATAACGAATATAAATTGATTTTATTTTAAGCCATTTGATCCGTGTCTTTGAATCAAATAGCATCACCCACTATTTTGGCAAATTCCATATCCCTCATCGGAACTAGAGTTTTTGGCGAAACTTTAGTAGGTATGAGGTCGACACGTTACTGCTTCTCCACTCTACAATGACATGATGTTGGCTAGCGATTAATAATGAGAGTACACTTACTTTACATCCAATGGGTACCATATACTTTGCCTCTAGAGAATGACGCTCACAATGACATGATGTTGGCACCATTGCACTTGGGCTAAGTCATTCCCACCATGCAAGTTCGGTAGGGGTCCAAGAACAACCTCACAATGACATGATGTTGGCTATTCTTGTTGCCTACCTTCACAACATCAAGTATGCATATAGACCTCCCCAGTATAAGCATGCACTTTGTACTCCTCATGATAGGTGAAGTCGGGTGTACAAGTCATAAACGCTTGAGCCTACCACGGTGGAAGGCCACGAAAGAGTGTTCAAAGCACTCCCACGCTTTACAACTTAATAATGATTCCGAGGGTTTTTAGGTCTCATCACATATATATTATCATTTTAATCAAATTAAAACAATTTGGTCCTATTGCAACTATCGGTCCATTTGATTGATTTAGTAGTATATGATACTCCCACTAAGCTTGTAAAACGGCTTTTAAAGCAAGAGTATATGGTACTACTAACATAAGGTTTGCATTCGCTTAAGGACTATATAGTTGCCTTAGGCCTTAGGATGACTATGAACCTTTGATTTGACCCAACACGAGCCTAGTGCTGATCAACACTAGGACGGTGATTGATCTTTAGTTATACGTTTAATCACATTAACGTGTGTTGTCTTATTGCGTTGGACTTAACTACTCCAATTTCATGCATATCAAATAAAGCAAGAAAGGAGTACAATTAAATTAAAGAAGAGCTTATGTTCTTTTACAACATTTGATCAAATCAAATTACAACCAAAATCTAATCTACACATTCCCATGGTTCAATACCTTGAAACGGCCTTCACATAGCTCAATTATCGTAGGCTTAGGTTCATAATCACCTTCTTTAATTAATTAACACTTTAACTAATTAAACAAGAATGCAACATTTTCATTTGGTTTTTGTATCCATAGAATTGATTTAAATGGAGCTAAATGAAATGAAAATTCACCTCATTTAAAGAGACAAAACAATTTTGTTCTCTTCCAATTCTGGGCCAAAATGCAATAACCTCAACTATTGGGCCATATTGCAAAACATAAAACTTTGGGGTCACTTTGTAAAACATAAAAGTCCAATACTTCATGTTATTACAACTAGAACCTAAAATTAACATTTACAAAAACTTCATTAAAGGAACAAAACAATTTGCTCCTTTTAGTGATTTTGGGCCTTAACGTAAAAGAAACTGTCAAAAGTGCAAACACACAAAAGTATCAAACTTTATGTAATTGCATAAAGCTCCCAAAAGTACTCCCATGTGGGAGTGGCCGTCAGGGAGGAAAATGGAGTGAAGATGTTAGGTGGAAGCATGCGTATGGTATGAATAGTGGAAAGGAATGGTTTGAAGGTTTGATTGGCATGGCTTGTGCGATTGGTATGGGTTGAAAATTCATTTTTCAATCACACAAAATCAGCCAACAACAATCAAATAACAAACCAAAACTTTTTGAAAAACAACAAACAATTTGAATCAAACCACAAAACATTTTGTCTTTTAAGCAAGAACATTTCAAGAACAATGAAGAACATCCATGAACATCCATAAGAACTCCATGAACATTTTCTATCCAAAAACACTTCCAAAAATAAGTCAAACTTTGGGGAAATAACATATTACCATAATAAATGGCAATTCTAGGGTTCCAATTGTCATGATTAAAACCATTTTAACAAGTCAAATAAGAACCCAAAAATCCAACCTTTGATTTGGCTGAATTTCCCAAAATTATGGCACCAAAATTTTAGTGTCTCAAAATTCATGCTCATATGAATCATATCTATAACATTTGAGATGGCAAATTTTCCAACAAAATTTACATTCAAACAAGCAACAATAAATCTTGTAACAATTACAAAATTTGAATCACAACTATGTAAACACAAAACACAAAAGATTCACCAACTACTAGACCTAGGGGCTCGATACTCACTTGAAGGGAAATTTTATGGATTAACCGAGTTCATTAAGCAACATCATTACATGCATTTAACAATTAAAGGAAACATGCTTCTATGCACTTAAACTAAACTTAACCCAAGAAATTCAAAGCCTAGTAGATATGTAGGAACCATTAACAAAACTCAAGCACAATTTGAGTTGTGAAATCATATACCTTTGTAGACTCCTCTTTGCCTAAGCAAAGGCTAATCACCCATGGAGAGGGCCTTCATTCCCGTTTTTTCTGATGATGACTTCGATGAATCGATTCTCCAAGTTCCCAAAGAGTGAACTCCTAAGTCTCCACACCAAGGAGAGCCTTGATGAGAAGATGAGTATCCTAGAGGAAGAGAGATTGCTAGCTATTTTCCTCTAGGGAGCCGGCTCCTTTGAGAGAAGAGAGCTTACCTTCAATCCTCCAAAAGAAAACCACTTAGTTGAAATGTTATCAAATTGGCATTATAATATCTCACAAATGTAGTGGCAAACTTGTAAATAAACAAGTCCACTACATTGCAATCAATGGCCGCCATGTTGGGTCTTGGGCCTTTGGGCTTAATCTATTATTAATCATTAAGTTGTCATACAACTTAAGTCAACGGGCTTGACGCTCGGGGTCTATCAAGCCTTGAAGCCCAAAACTAACCCGAGGTCTATAACGAACTTATTCGCTTGATTAATTAACATATTACTAATCCTTGCCATAAATAATTAAACCATTTAATTATTCTACTCATCTCCATTGTTTCATCAAACTCTACCTTCACTATGCACGATCCACAGTTCCTTTTAGCGAGGCAAAGGGAGGATTAGAACTCTTTTCTAATCAATTCCTAATTGAAACATACTTTCAATTCTTCCCTATGATTATACACTTTCATAGAGCATCCACAAACCATGAGTGACACCTAGCAACATGTCACATACCCAAGCTAATCAAGAGGTGGAGAAACCTATTCAATAGGGATTGCAAATGCACACGGTCCTTCTCTACTACAATACTCTCACCACATTGTTTGGTTTGATAGTTTATTCATGTCTACTATCCAATGTGATTCCATTACTTATATGATTACATTGAATATGACGGGAACGACTTCCAAAACCTATTCATACCTGGCCGCATCTTAATCATATCTTGCAGTATTCTCTCAAACGGTTTGAAGGTTGCAGGATCCCTTTGTCATGCATTCACTGCCTCTCCATGGTTGCTAAGTAGCTTAACCCCAACGATGTCAGACACCGAATGGGGTGCCTTTGACATAATCAAAGATTAAGTGACCTCACCACAAGACAACCGTGATGCCTCGTGTCATAGGACTAATTTGCATTATCCCAACTATGAGTTCTCGCGTGACATGATCATGAAAATCATCGCTGATCGCGTCATGAACTCATCTCTATTGAGCACCTACATGCTTATCTTGATGTCACTTACACCAATGACTCGAGACTAGCCACTCTCCCTGGAGAAGACAGTAACATGTATCGATCTTAACGGACCGTCAATGCCCAATTGACAATCCTATGATCGTGAACGTGCTTAGACAGTGTCAATGAATGAGAATGGTCTCAAGCGAACCTAACTTGTTTAGATTACATTCTCATAAGCACATATTCTTGGACTTATTGTTTGGCTATTAAGTAACATTTATATGAGACTACTTTAAACAATAATCATTGCCCTTTATATCAAACTAAATTAGTTTAACATTTGAAATCCGTAAAGCATCATCATATGATTGGTTTTAGGGCACATTTCCAACAATCTCCCACTTGCACTAGAGCCAATCAGCTTGGTCATCAGTGATGATGCCTCTTCTGAATTCATTTCATAAATGGCTGAGTAGTAGGCCTAGGTAGTGGATATCTATATGTGTTATCCACAGAAGCAAACTTGAGATTAACGACTTCACCATTATACATGATTCTCAATCATGTGGTTTAGTCTCTCATTTCAGTTCGGATCTTGATGAGACCTTGATTCCCTTGGCTTGAGCTATCGCCCCATTAGTGTCAAAGTGTCGGCACACTAAAGACACTTTCTGGTTGGAACCGAATAGAAAGTTCATAACTTTCCCATCCAAACAACAACGTTGTAAGCTTCTATATGGCTATATATATTTTGCATGTACGATGAAACACACTAAAGTCATTACTTTAATGTTTTCACCTAAATATCTCTTTAGTCATAATAAAGAGATATTCAATGTTGGATTAGATTCATAATCTAATACATTTACGCTTCCATTGCGTTACTCTAACTCTTCCTCATTCTTGAGGAATCCATCCTTTAGTGTTTCTTAAAGACTTAAGGATTCACTTGACAGTTGCCATGGTTCTGATCCTGGGCTTGCATTGATATTGTCTTGTACCGTTCTAGGTACAACTCATATCAACGTTTTTCATACAATATGAAATACATAAATCACCTTTATGCGTATGCATAAAGGATTCTATTTACGCATTATTTATTTGGGAGTCAAATGGTATGTTCCCTTTGAGAAGAGCAATCTCCTAGTCTTACTAGAGTTGTCCTTCCGTTTGAAGCTTATCATCATATGAGAAACTTCCTAGCATCTTTCGTCTATCATTAGGAATTGATATAATCCAATTATATCTTGAAATCTATCATTATAGATTTCCATCCCATGTTTATAGACTATGTCTCCCATATTCATTTGTTTAAAGTCATAACTTTAATGAAAAGAAGAATTTCTTTCATTTCCAAAATTAATATATATATCATATATATATGTTCAAATTAGAAATATGATTCTAACTCCCACTAATCTTTTGTAAACCTTGTAGACAAAAGATTCATTTACATCTTTATGAGAAATCAAACGATTTGATCTTTCTCTCATAAAATGCTTATAGCTCCCATTAGCTTGCTAAGATTCATGATGGATGAACCTCTACAACTTTACATGTCATGTGATTTCTAGTTTTAGACATATATTATCAAGACAATCTTGATAATGGTTTCGGAAACCCAAATTATGTCCAAACATTGAATCATCGTTAAGTTGTAGCTAACAATCTTCGAATTAATAAAAACCAAGACTACATCAAAGATGGTTTCTTCCAAGTCAACCATTCCTTTTGATTGTAGTCACCTTAAGCTATCAATTAGCTATGTAGGTTTCATTATTTCATGAGCTATTGGTATGGAACTAGGTTGTTATATTTGTTGATTATCATCTTGTCTCTCAAAGAACCTATTCTTTGAATTCTATTTCTCGTTCACTTGCTCTATCTTAGGCAAATCCTAGTGTAGGATTTCAATGAACTACCCAACAAACAACATTTGTTAGTTGGTTAATTGAAGTGATATCCAAGGACTAATCTTAGGATATCCTACAAGATTGTTCTCAACCAATATTGCTTATTACATACAACCCCAAATCTTAACACATGCTTAAGACTTGTCTTTCTTTCCAACTACATCTTATGGAGTCATGAAAACTTTGGAAGGTTTTCTAATTGACAATCGTATTGTCTTAGAAGTGTATATATATATCCTATATATATATATATGGGTATTTTGATAACATCCAACGAACCAAATCTTATTCGAGTTCGTTCTTCTCCTAATGGAGAAAACTATTATCTTATGATGCTTAATTTTCCTTGATATCTTTCAAGGAAAAACTCTTCTAAAGTGTTATATTTCCTTAGATCAAATTTAAGGAGGTAAATACTTTAGACATCTTACTCATCAACTTACATTCTTGAATTCTTTGAAACCTTTTACAAAGTATTCGGACTTGTGTTTATTCAAAATACACGAGAGTCCAACCGAGAGCGATCTTCGGTGAATGTCATGTGACATGAGTAGTATTATGTTGTGGTCAAACCACTAACATCTAAGTGAATTAACCTCAACAACTTTGTGATTCTTTATTCTTTCCAAAAGAATAAAGATTCGAACATTTCGCCTCTATACAATTTTAACAAGAAGGCATTGGATCCGGATCTATCGATCCAAAGCATCCATCTATGACCAACTCGTATTTTATGTTTACAGAGGTGTCACAATTTAGTTGGGATTAGTCACTATCTTGTAACCTTTTGGGTTTTAAGCATCGTTCCATTCTAAACAGTTAACACTACCACATCATCTCTACTATAGAGACAATCTATTAGATTACAATAATCCAATTACTTTGGTAGTTCATATGAGGAAGTAAGTACTATCTGCTTTCGCAGAGATCTATATTTGATTCACGTTCCGAATGTGAAGTACTTTCTCTTCTCTCATTAATCTTCTACTTCTTATTTGCCACACTTTTACAACGATTGTAAAACATAGTCACAAATACAGAATCAAGCATTCAAGTAGAGGAACCAACTGTCTTGAATTATTCAAGAGCATTTACAACACCTTCGAAAGATGTGTTCTTGACACTTGCAAGTCATTACTTGCAAATACCCCTTCCAATGTCCATCCTTTCATAAAGAAAGTTTGTTCCCTTGGAGTTAATATTGCCTTCTTCATATGACTTCTCCATTGACTACAATAGTCATGGTCCCTAAACTCCCACTATCTCTCTTGAAACTTATTTCAATTGTGTTATACACATCAAACGATTTTGGAGAGAGTGTAGTTATTGTTCACTACATAGTTTACAATAAACTTAGTGAACCATTTGGATAGGGACTCATGGTGAAGTCCTTGCCTTGTTTCCGTCTCCTTAATTGGTTTAACACTTCAACATTTAGTGATTCAAAATCATCATAAGTCCATCTTTATGGACTATTTTTGTCAAACAACCATTATGTTCCAAACATAATGTCCAACTATCTAACATGTTCTTCCAATGATACGTTATCAAAAGGAAGATTGTGAGAATGAGACTACTTAGGTACATATACAATCCATTCAAGACAATCTATGGGATTGTGGTACCAAGTCCGGAAACTAAGACCTTCGGCTTTTTCTTTGTCAAGTTCATGGATAGCTTTTGCAAATATATCGGTAAATAAATACATAACGAATATAAATTGATTGATTTTAAGCCATTTGATCCGGGTCTTTAAATCAAATAGCATCACCCACTATTTTAGCAAATTCCATATCCCTCATCGGAATTCGAGAGTTTTGGAGGAAACTCTTAGTAGGGTATGGGAAGGCTCACTATTACCAAGCCCACCGCACAATGATATGATCTTGGCTAGCAACAATAATAATGAGAGAGTACACTTACTCATTTACATCCAATGTAAGTACCCATCTTATTTGGCCTCTAGAGAATGATTGCCTCACAATGATATGATATTGGCATCATTGCACTTAGTTAAGTCATTCCCACCATGCTAGTTCGTGTAGGGTTTCAAGAATAGCCTCACAATGATATGATCTTTGGCCATGTGCAAGTTGCCCTACCTTACAACATCATGTATGTTTAAATGGACTCCTCCTTTAGGCAAGCACATACATAGAACTCCCCCATGATAGGGTGAAGCCGGTGTATGAGTCACAAACGCTCGGAGTCCACCATGGTGGAAGGCCTACGAAAGAGTGTTCAAAGCACTCCCACGCTTATCAACTTAATATTTTAGTTGAGGGTTTTTAGGTCTCATCACATATAATTATCATTTTAATCAAATTAAAACAATTTGGTCCTATTGCAACTATTGGTCCTATTGATTGATTTAGTAGTATATAATACTCCCACTAAGCTTGTAAAACGGTTTTTAAAGCAAGAGTATATGGTACTACTAACATAAGGTTTGCATTCGTTTAAGGACTATATAGTTGCCTTAGGGCCTTAGGATGACTATGAACCTTTGATTTTGATCCAACACGAGCCTAGTGTTGGATCACGGACTAGGGACGGTGATTGATTTTAGGTATACGTTTAATCTCATTAACGTGTGTTGTCTTATTGGGCGTTGGACCCCAACTACTCCAATTTCATGCATATCAAATAAAACAAGAAAGGAGTACAATTAAATTAAAGAAGAGCTTATGCTCTTTTACAACATTTGATCAAATCAAATTACAACCAAAATCTAATCTACACATTCCCATGGTTCAAACAATTTTGAAACGGCATTTCACATAGCTCAATTATCGTAGGCTTAGGTTCATAATCACCCTTTAATTAATTAACACTTTAACTAATTAAACAAGAATGCAACATTTTCATTTGGTTTTTGGATCCATAGAATTGATTTTATATGGAGCTAAATGAAATGAAAATCCAATTCTCATTTAAAGAGACAAAACAATTTTGTTCTCAACCAATTTGGGCCAAAATGCAATAACCTCAACTATTGGGCCATATTGCAAAAAAAAAAAAAAACTTTTGGGGTCACTTTGTAAAAACATATAAGTCCAATACTTAATGTTATTACAACTAGAACCCAAAAATTTCAACATTTACAAAAACTTCATTAAAGGAACAAAACAATTTGCCCTTTAGTGATTTTTGGGCCTATACGTAAAAACGCAAACTTTCGGGTCAAAGTGCAAATACACAAAAGTATCAAAACTTTATGTAATTGCATAAAAGCCTCCAAAAGTACTCCCACTTAGGAGTAGCCGGTTTTGGAAGGGAAAAAGAAGGGAAAATGTTAGTGGAAGACAAGGTATGGTGTGAATAGTAAAAGGTAATGTTTGTAAGTTTGATTGGTATGGGTTTTGGGTGATTGGTATGGGTTGAAAATTCCTTTTTCAATCACACAAAATCAGCCAACAACAATCAAATAACAAACCAAAACTTTTTGAAAAACAACAAACAATTTGAATCAAACCACAAAACTTTTTGTCTTTGCCAAGAACATTTCAAGAACAATGAAGAACATTCATGAAAACCCACAAGAGTTCCATGAACATTTTTCATCCAAAAACACTCCCAAAAATTGTCAAACATTAGGGAAATACCATATTACCATAATAGGGCACTTAGGGGTTCCAATTGTCACATTAAAACCATTTTAACAAGTCAAACAAGACCCCAAAAATCCAACCTTTGGATTTGGCCGAATTTCCCAAAAAATTATGGCACCAAATTTTAGTTCCAAAATTCATGCTCATATGAACTACATCTACAACATTTGAGATGGCAAATTTTCCAACAAAATTTACATTCAAACAAGCAACAATAAATCTTGTAACAATTACAAAATTTAAATCACAAACTATGTAATCACAAAACCCAAAAGGATTCACCAATCTACTAGACCTAGGCTTTGATACCACTTGAAGGGAAAATTGCGGATTAACCGAGTTCATTAAGCATGCATTTAACAATTAAAGGCGGAAACATGCTTCTATG
>CM031085.1:13305736-13497811 GCA_018257905.1 Gillenia trifoliata | reverse complement strand
ATTGGGCCCCAGCCCAATCAATCCAAAACTGTCCAAAATTAAATTACTGGAAACGTCGAAAACCAACGCCCGTAAAATATTCGTTCGGAGTCCGAACGACGTACGGCTCGCGTCTACGCGTTCGTATTGACGAGCACGTCAAGAAAATACAAGTGAATGCGTCGTACGAGTTACGACGCAAAAGTCAACCGAAAGGTCAACCAAGGGCAAAATCGTCATTTTGCACCTCCGGGAATAAAATAATATTATTCCCGGGACGGGATGTAACAACATATATTCTTATGTGCAAGCAATCTATGGCATCTAGATTACTAAACAAATAAGAATTCATTAACGTTTTGGGAACTAACTAAGAGACCGCATGAGACCTAGTGCATGTCATCTACATCAAAGATTTCATGGCAACATTTGCAAGAAGCTAGAACCCGAATTAACAACATGGCATCTGTGATAATTCGCATCAAATACACTCAATCCAAATCTAAGCGGTGGCCAATCACCAAGATTAAAATCAAGCTCATATGCACAGCAAAATGATACTCAAAGTGAATGAAAATTCATAAATAATTAAACTGAAGTTTTAAGAATTCATGGTAATCGAAAACGAAACTGAATCAGTCATAAAAAAAATGTAAAAAACAATTGAAGTTTAAGAAAATCCTGAATTTCTCTTGTTCTACCGTGTCTCTGCTTTGCCGTTCCTCCCCAGAATAATGACCTTTTTTCCACTTCTTTTCATTCTGCTATTTTGCTTTTCATCTTTCGTAACCGACGAAAGCTGTACGACAATTTATTGCCTGAAATAAAAGAGAGAAAACTGAAAAGCTCTTGAATTCTTTGCTGGCCATTTTGTGCATTTATGCACCTTCATTGATTCCACTATTGACAACACCTTCTTCAATTGTTCGCTCAATTTGTGTCAGCAACTTCATCTCCCTGTTTGACTACCACCATGACCGAAAATAGCAGCACTTCACTGCAATCGAATGGAACAAACAACCAAATATTCCAAATTTATGCCCTTTGTTGAAAACCCACGAATTGAAAGTGGAATTGGGAGGTTGATTATCCACCCTTCTTTGATTTTGCTTGGTTGAACTCTCTCTCCACTGTCGTAGCATGTGTGTCGGCTAACTCCTGGGAATTGGGAGAGACTAACCCAACCCTCTGTTTTCTTCTCTCGGTTCAAATGGGAGGATAAGAACAACTTGTGAAATTTTAATGAGTCATGTGGGCATCACTCTTTTATTCCAATAAGTAACCTGCAAATAAATTAAAATAAAATTTATTTAAGCCACATGTAAATTCTAATGGCCAATAGGTAAATGCTAATAATCTTTAAACTTAAACCAAAGACCCAAGCCACTCAAGTTAGAATAGATAACCTAATTATATTAAAACAAAGAATTTTAACATGATTTTTTTAAACTTATTAATTGAACTATAGAAACACAAAACCATGTAATTCCTTTCATTTAAGTCCAAACTGTCACAAGAAAATATAATTTTCGGGATAAAATAAGTAGTACAATTATGCGTTCATCATTGTGCTGGAGACTTGGGTCATTGAATTGTGAGGCTAGAAATTTGAGCTAAATTGAAATTAGAACGGGTATACCTATGTAGCTTTTTATAGTTTGACTTGTAATCCCATGACTAGCAAAACTCTCATCCAAACATAGCCTTAATTTGCAAATCGTTAATTATAAAAAATAATGATAATAATAATAAAAATTGCCAAAGTGAAGCAGAGGTTAATAATAAATGGAAACCTTACCAGTAACCAGCCCCAAAGATACGCTATCATATAGAGATTGAAAGTTGAAGGTGTAGAGCATCTCCATAATGGGGCTGAAGCTGTTGTCATGGAGGCTTCTTCTCATGCGCTAGCTCTAGCAAGGTGTGATGAAGTTGATTTTGACATATTTATTTTCACAAGTTTGACGAAACTGTTGAGAAAAATTTATAATTGATGAACAAATTTATTTCAATACAATTTTATCACTGCTCGAAAAGAATAGGAGTTTTATTATTTGTTCGGACCCATTTAAGAATCTCCTGTAACGGATGTCACAGGTGAAAAACTCATTTGATTATAATTACAAACAAACGTAATTTTAGGGATGCTTGTTTGTTTGGTTTTGTAGCTGCACTTTAAATAAACCTCAAGTTGCATATGTATCCTTTTGAGGGAATCAAGCCAACTTGTAGTATAATAAAATTTGTTTGGGATTGGGAACTTGGATAACCATTTAAATATGGTTTTTGGGGCAAATTTGGTCTCAGGTGAGCCATGAATTTTGTTTTGGTTGAATTTGTTCTTAGACGAGCAGGGGTGCAAGTTGGAATGAGTTTCCAATTTTCGATAGTAAAATTTTCGAATTCAAACCTGAAAATGTCGAATCTGAATATTTTTAGAAAAATTAGAATGGAAATCGGAATACATTTAGCAATTCCGATCCAAATTTTTTCAAAGTGTTCCGAACTTATTAAAAAAAAAAGAGCTTAAAAAATATTCATATTTCTTATAGTTATTTACTCAAATTATGTAATTTGTTATCAATTTTTATATTTTATTGCTAGTTTTGGATATATTTTGTTCATTGTTTTAATATTAACGTGGATAACTATACTAGTATACTACAAAATTACTTGAATCTATACATAAACATATACCAAATATTTTTTGTCAATAACATATACTAAATATTTTAAAAGAACAATAAATTACATGTACAAAAAAATTGAGAGTATTCAAGAATATATTTCATGGAACTCCATTAGTTTTACATCATTTTAAGGAGAGACAAAAGCCTAAACCCCAACAAACCTACCCAAAAACAAGCAAACCAATATTTTAAAATTCCAACCATGCCCCCAATAGACTTGTAAACCAATACTTAACCAAGGCAAAACTACAAACTAACACCTTCTATAAAAACTTCAAACTAAATTTGGATCCATAAAAACTAATTTCTGTAAAATCAGCTTCAAAATTTCTACACTTATGCAAAATCAGTTTCAAAATTTTTAGCACTTCTGCTACATCAATTTCAAAATTCCTGCACTTCTGCAATATCAATTTCAAAATTCTAGCAATTCTGCAAGATCAATTTCAAAAATTTTAACAATTCTGCAAGATCAGTTTCAAAATTTATGCACTTCTGCAAGATCAGTTTCAAAATTCATGATTCCAAATCAATTAAAACCTCAAAATCAAATACTTTAAAAAATAGTAAAATAAAAAACAAAAACAAAAAATCGAAGGGGAGAAAAAATAATTTGATTTTGAAAAAGTACTTTAAAAAATTTCAATCATTCTAAAAAAAGGAGAGAAGCAAAAGAAGCAGGAGAGAGAAAGAGAAAATAAAGGAAGAAGAAGAGGGAGGGGAAGAGAAAGAGACACAGAAGAAAAGAGATAAGAAAATGACGAGGAAGAAGAGAGAGAAAGAAGAGAATGAAGAAGAAGAAGAAAGGAGGAGAGAGAGAAAAATAGGGGAAAAAGACAAAGAAGAAATGAGGGGTCAAATAATAAATGTAACAGTAACAAAAAAAAAAAAAAAACAATCATAGCACCACCTGCCACATAAATAAGTTTTGTCCCTCCATGAAATAATTCAAAAACTAGTCTCTCTTTAAAATATAGTCTTATAATTTAATTCTATGTGTAATTCTCATTTCCAAATTATGTTCTGAAAATTTTGAGATTACTCCAATTTTGAAATTTCTAAAAATTACAAAATTTTCAAATTGTGTTATGATCCGATCCAATTTCGAAATTTCGGATAGAAAATTGAAAATCTGGTTTCCGATCTAATCCTTCCGAAACACACCCCTATGGACGAGTGAGGAGATTTTATTTGGACTTGCGGTTGCATCTAAAATTTCGTACTAAATTGTGTACATACTTGTGGTGGGATCAAATCATCGTAGTTTGGATTTTGGGTGACTTTGTACTATTTGGGATTTTGGCGTGGTTTTGTACCACTTGGATTTTGATTTGAGAATTAATGGGTGTTTGGATTTGATTCTATTAATTAAGAAAAATGCTGGAGAGACTATCTATTTAGACCACATTTAATAATTAATTCTTAAAGAAAAAAGAAAAATTCTTAGGAAAATGCTAGAGAGACCATATTTTTGTACCATATTTGTGAACCCTCTGATATGATAAGTGATGCGTACATACTACGTCAATTAATGAATTAATCTTATTAGATATTTGTTGTATACATCATTTGTCACATGAGATAGTACACTAATATATATAAAAATGTGGTGTCCTTAACATTACTCAAATTCTTAATTACGTACTGATTGCTTATAGACCTTTTTTTTCTTCCTCTTCCCTAACCCTAAATCCACCATCAGCCACCACCACCGCCTATGCTGACCCTCCCAACCACCCAATGCAATTTGCTTCCAAGAAACTTACTCATGAAAATCAACCCGGTCATGAACCACAATTAACAGGAACATTCTAAATTAAATTCGCAACTTATGCATGCGAAATTTCAACTTCCCCTCGAAATCTCCTCAATCTTCATGTTGTTAACGGATCAATCTGGACCACGTGAACAGCACTCCAATGGAGAAGCTTTTTTTTTTTTTTCCTTTTTTTCTCTTTGCTGAAGATTCAAAATTGTTGAGAGAAACATTCCCTTTCTTGCGGGTGTTTTTTTTTTCTCCTTCAGAGCCTTTTGGAGGAACAATTCCTATCCGGCATAGGAATTTTAAATGGATGTTTATAAGGATAACAGGTCCTTATTAAACAATATTATTCTCTCCTTTTTTTCTTTCTCTTGGTTTTCCTTCTCCTTGTATGATCAAGTTTCCTTCTCCTTGTATGATTGAGTTTCCTTCTCCATGTATGATTGAGTCTTTGTAGATCAATAATATATATTAGAATTAGGGTTTACAATTGTGAGATTAGCCATAAACCTCACACCGACGTACGCCACAAGCTCAGCATATCCAGCGTACGTGAGATAAATAAATATAATGAAGAAGAGAGTTCGCCCGACCTCTCAATTTGTCCAGTTCAAGAAGAGGTATGTGTACAACTTCGGAAGGAGACGTTGGCCACAATGCAGGAAAAAGAACAACTACTTGGGAAAGAAAGGGAAAAATGAGGGTGATTACAACTCGTTGGACCGAATCAGTGCGTTGCCAGATGAACTTCTTGTTAATGTATTGTCTTTCCTCCCGCTCAAGGAAGCAGCATCTACCAGTATTCTTTCTACGCGATGGTGCTATGTGTGGGAGTCCACTATGAATCTCGTCTTTGATTCTGGGTTTGATGCTAACCCTTTTCGCCGCTACGATACGTTCTCACCACGACAAAGAAAAGAACAAGCCCGTAGCTACGTGGATTGGGTAAATAGTGTGATGGATCTACACGAAGGCACAACCATCAATCGATTCAGTGCTTGCTTTGAGTTAGATGATATTTTCACAAGATCCATTGATGAATGGATTGAATTTGCAATGAATAAGAGAGTTAAAATACTTGAGTTGGATTTTTTTTCCACCCTTTCTGAGATGGAAGATTATTATACATTCCCCGAGAAACTATTAGGTCTTGGACAAGTGTATGCTAGGAAGCTCAAGCACTCGCATCCTGAAATTTCAAGTCGATACGGTATTGGATTTGAATCCCTCAGAGTTTTTACCCTCTGCAAGGTTTCTGTGACTCAAGAAATGCTTGAGTACTTAATATCCAATTGTCCCGTTCTCGAGCGCCTAACTGTGGGTTACGCTACCAGCAATTTGGTTGATTTAAGAGTTGTCGGCCCCTCGATTGCCTTGAAGTATCTAGCTATTGAATCTTGTCTTGGTCTCAAAAGCATTGAGATTTGTGATGTGAACCTTGTTTCGTTCTATTATCGTGGTGGTGCTATAAACCTGGCTGTGAGTAAAGTACCCTCCCTTGTTGACATATCCATGTCCGTTTGTCCAATATACCCGGGTTATAAGAGTCATTCCACGCTCTTAAGCCCCTTAGAGCTTCCGTTTACCCAACTTTCTTTTTGTATTTCTCAGCTAGAGATTCTCGAATTGGAGACCAACGTAGCTGTCTACAGTTTGAATCAAACGTTTCCTACATTAACAAGTCTCAAACATTTGAAGTTAGTATTTGTTCCACAGCATGGCCGGAGTCTTTGTTGGTTAGCTTCTTTCGTGCAGGCATGTCCTTACTTGAAGAGACTTGTGTTGAAGCAAAGTGCGCCTTATATCCTAGGCGGAGAAGGAATCTCAGAGATCCCTGACAAATGCCCCTCCCATAATAATTACCTCAAGGTAGTAGAAATATTAGGGTACCGTCCTCTTACTTGTGTCACTCAACATGTCATGTTCCTAATAGAGAATATAGTTGGATTGGAGAAAATTATTATTGATCCGGTCTTCCAACATTGGTCTTGGGCTATAGGAACTATTCGGGTAGATTTTCCTCTTAAGGAAGCGGAAGCAAGAGAGCACGCTATGCAACACCTTAAACAAATAGTGCCTTCGACTGTTGAGTTTGTATGCATGTAGTTTTTCCTTTTAAGTGTATTTGTTATTGTATAAATGGAATCAATTCGAAGCAATCACTTCGGTATCCACCATTGGTCTTGGGCTATAGGACTTGTTCGGGTAGATTTTCCTTTCAAGGAAGCGCAAGCAAGAGGGCATGCTATGCAACACCTTAAAGAATAAATGAGTGCCTACGGTTACATAATTATAATAAAGTTTAAGTTAATAATAAAGAATGACGTGATTATTACTCTAACAAGGTTGGTAGTTACATTGTGGACGTTCTATTGCATTGTCAAAGTAGGTTTTTGTACTTCAACGTGATTGAATTACAAAATTAACACTTATTATTACACCATTGATGTAATATTACATTATAGACATGTTATTACTATGGAACGTTATGAACTTACACAACACCGTACTCGTGTTATATCATGATGTCAACATACAAGGTCTAAGGTAAGGTTACACCGTAATCATTCAATTTTACACTCCAATGTTACATAATTATCTTAACATTATATTTAGTTACACCAAATGATGTTGATATTACTATACTAAGGTTGTCTTTTACGGTGCGGACGTCAAATTACACCATAGTCGTTCAAATTTACACTCTAAGGTTACACTCAAAAGACTCCTATTTAATTACGCTAAATAATGTTGATATTATATTATATTAAGGTTGCCTTTTACGATGTGAACGTTAGATTAAACTGTTAAGGTAGTATATTATAGTTCAACGCTATTGCATTACAATTTAACGGTCAAATTAAATGGTACCGATACCTTATTTTTTTTATTAAGGTACCAAAACGAACCCTATTGATATTGTGCGCCTACTTCCTGCAATTGAATATGGTTGTCTGTCTTATCCAAATGGACCATGCCCCTCTTACACCATGCAACATACGTCAATGTTGAAAATTTAAAACGATATCTACCTACTTATTGTTGATTTGTGTATGTATTAAAACCAGAACATATTGTATGAGAATAACCAAATCATTAAGACAGAGAAGAGTTGGACTGGAATATTTTGACTTATAGACAAAGATCACAAGACAAGAGCATGGAGTCTATTTGTAATTCCAATTTTTTTTTCTTTGAAGGTCAAGATTTTCGACACCTAAAATAACTTGCCATTCTGTTCATTCCTTCCGTCCGACACTACATTTGTTACGAAGGTTTAGTTGACTCTTGTTATAAGAGCAATTCCAGCCCAGCAGATTGTTGGGGGGGGAAGTGGCCGCAATTGTTGGGGGGATTGGACATGTTGGGCTGGAGAAGGAAGGAGCTCGGGGGATCGGGCAAGAGCGCAGTGAAAAATTGACAGCCCAAGCCACTGAGGTGGCTGACATCAGCCACGCGTCTCAGACAACGCATCAGGCGGTGGGGCCCGCTGTCGACCACTTCGATTCTAACCGTTGGGGGAAGCCACGTGGTTTCCCCTGGACCATGCGATCTCAACGGCTCTTTAATTTGAGCCGTTGGATCTGCAACGGTAATAAATAAAAAAAAGGATTTAATATCAACCGTTGGATCTCAGATCAACGGTTGATATTAATTCCTTTAAAAATTTAAAAAAAAAATTTTAAATTCTGAAATGTTACGGTTGTGACACGTGGCACAATCTGGAGCGTTGAAATTCAATTTTTTTTAAATCCAACGGCAGAGATTAATTAGGTGAATAAAAAATTAAAAAATTTGTAAAAAATCTGTAAAAATCCGGAAATTTTTTTTTTTTTCATAATACCTTGTGTTGTGACGCTTTTAGGGAAGGGTAAAGCAAGAGAAGAATAGAGAGAATTTGGTGAAATCAAGATGTATGTGGAATATGTAATTCATATATTCCACATACCAGTGCCTTTATTTATAGTAATAGAAGTACAAGTACAATAGATACTAATCCCTTTGGGCGTAACTAATATCCTAATCCATATCTACCTAGGATTACACAATCACATTTAACACATGTGCCATATTTTATCTATTAACACTCCCCTCGGGAAGCAGTACACTCAAGTAGATATCGCATCGATCTTCAGATGATAGCTGATGAAGTCGTTCGTGAGGCAATGTGTAGAGAACACTCGAGTCTCATATAGGGAACTTGCATATAAAAAGAATGTAACTTCTCACAAAACCTAACATGTAAAACCCAAGATCAGACAAAACCCATAGTCTATGAGAAAAGCGAAGTTAATGCAATGTCGATACTTAACATCTTCAAGACGTAAGTAGTGGAAGAAAACACACAAGGGCATGACCACCTGCACGGGTGCCTCGTTAAAACCTAGTCGCAACAAAAACCCAATGGGAAAATGATCCCGATCGTAGGAAAAAGAGTACATTAAGGTCAAGCGAGTATACTTCAGATACTCCCGAGTTCGACAAAACTCCCCCGAGAACTACAAGCGTAGCAAATGAGAAAATTTGCACATACCAAATCCTCGAACAAGCTTCTCAAGAATGACTTCGTGGAAGAGGTCGGCAAGGTTGTCTTTGGACTCCATAATATTGACTTCAATCTTCGATGCTCATGCTGATATGATGTAGACGCAATATGCTTGGTGTTGACTTCTTGGATGTATCGTGGTTATGGTCTGGTCGATACATGCGGCGTTGTCTTCATAGATCGTTGTTGGAACTCAACTAAGGATGAAGAATTACAAGGTGCTTCGAATATGCTCCCATGTACACGTGTGGCTTCGTGTATGGCGATGAGCTCGAAGACGTCGCAACTAAGGTCTATTTGCTGACCTCCAAGATATTGCGGTGTTCCTAACGGTAAAGACATAATCCTTTGGAAACGTGCCTGTGCGGAATGTATGGATAGTCTCGTGTCAACAGATCTCCCACAAGGTAGCATCATTCCGATAACCAAGCGGGTCGCGGGTTAATCGAGATGCGCAGGGATAGAATAAGCCCAAATCCGTAGTAACGGAAAAACGTCTTAACACCTATTTGGTGGTAGCGTGTAGGCGCAGTTTGTTGTATCTTACCAAAAGATCAACAATGCAATGAGATGTCGCATAATGCAAACGAGCTAAGTACAATAAAGCGCTAATTGAACTTAGATATAGAACTTCAAGTTCCACAACCTTTTCAAGGATCTCATTTGCATCTAGCGTATGAATGGTCATGGGTGTACTCAAAGGCAACACCTTCCCCGGTGTAGTTCGATCGGGGTGGACCGTATCACCATCCAACTTCTTGCTCGAAACTTCTCATGTCGAGACGTAAACGAGCCTCCCAAGATCTTCATCCTCAAATTCGACTTCGTGCGCGAGGCGCTTTTCTCAAGCTCTTCCGTAGTCTATGAGATTTATGTTGCAACTCTTGCAAATTCTGCTTTGTACACGTTAGGCATAGTTTATTCACATATCCCTAATCGATCAAATATTCACTTAAACGGTATACCACATCCGCCGGATTGCTCCAACTGCAAAGTGAAAGCCCCAATTCAATAGCAGGGTGTTCTGTATCTAGAACTATTTGACCGCCCATAAGTTCTTCTGTGAACTTTCACATATATATTTTCGTATCAAGATCCCTATAGATACGTTACAACCACGCACATGTTTATTATTCGCTTTCGAAACTACCAACCGATAAGGTAAAGGGGAACGTTATAACGTCCATTACGGGGAAATAAGTCACCTCGTAATCAATCTCAGTGGCGTTTTGGAGAGAAACCTTGCGCCACAAGGCGTGCTTCATATTGCACTATTTCATTCTTCTCATTTCGCTTCCTTACGAAAACCCACTTGTAGCCAACGGGCTTCACATGTGGAAGTGTAGGAACCATGCCCAAACACTTTACTGCCGTTATGAATCAAGTTCGACCGGGATTGCTTAAGTCTCAGCCTTGACCAATCGGTTCTACGTCGACATTCATCAACGAACGCCAGTCAGACATCGTCGCTTTCTCACTATTTCAGGTAGCTACCATACGTGAATATCATCGATGATAATCTCATTCCAATTCCATTAACTCATCCATGCATGCATAATGGACCAAGACTACGTCTCGGGATAATCCGGATTAATTTCATGAGGTGGAATGGTTGAGATAGCGAACGAGGAAGGGATTCATTTTGTGCCATACTTCTCCACTTCTAGGGAGGTGGAATCCTTCCCGAACCGAATGATCTCGTCGCGCTGTGCCGAGAACGCATTGATCAAGAAGCCGTCGGCGTACTGTGCCGCCGACCAGGCGGCCAAACCGTCCTCGGGCGGACACCCTTCGGGATGTTGACTCGACGTCCGCTAGGTACGTCTCTATCCTTGCGGTGCATGTTTGCAAACTGTATATGTGATTCGTCACTTAATCTAGATCGTAGAAAGCGCTCCTGGAGCAATACTCAAATCTAGAATACGGGATAAGACGAGACATAGTGGGACGCCCACGATACTCCGCGCCGTTCAAAAAGAACGTTGACGCCTATCTCCCCCTAACTACGGAAGACTCCGTCTCATCGGGAGTGACAATCCGCAAAATGGCTAGAAAGAGATCAAGGTGCAAGTGCCTCTAAAGAGCTAATTCGGGCGGAGAATCGTAATCGACAAAGATTCACATCCTTCTTGAGGACCCATATTGGTACATTGCGGCGGCGCAATATGGCGTAAGGTGCATACCCAAAATGCGTAAATACGAAACGTGTTCGTACCCGCAACCAATTGTAACGCTATAAAGCATTCCAGCAATGGGCTCGTGCGACCAACATGGTCGATACAAGATTGCATAGCCCTAGGCAGAACCGAAAGCTCGTGCGCCTACCAAGGTCCGGCGATCAATTGATAATGCTTTGTGATCGCCGCGAGGTCAAGTTGGGGGTTGAACATGGAGAATTCAATGTTCAATTTCAAGCCCAAAAACATGCAATACTTATCGAATACTGTTCGATATAAACTCTCCTGCATTATCCGCCTTCTAGACTTTATGGGATACTAGTGGTGGTGAAACCCTTAAGTAAGAATTGGCCAGAGTTTAAAGGTGTACACGTGTATGTGGACAGACATGTGACCATTGTAAAACATATATCAACCAAAACCACATTTACATGGTCCGGCATTTTTGGTTGGAAGAGTCCACATTATTCCTTGCATCCACCGTGAAAAGAAAGGTTATGTAGTAACTTTGCTGTGATGATGTAAAATCCAATTTCCCAACGAGCAAGCTTGGCAAAGTGTGCTTGTAGGCACAAAATCCTTACTGTAAGGTGATGCATTGTGTAACGTATTGCATCGTGTTTTTTGACCAATGTTCCAAACGGTCGTGCCAAAGCAAGTAAATCAAGCCGAATCACTCCTGGGCTTCAAGCGCCCTATACGTGGCATGTCCCAGCTTGGGAGGTAGGCCCATTGGCCCCAAAACATAGCTTCAGCTTCATATTTTGGAAGGTGATGCAAAGATACGTCACTCTATTTTCTACAAAGGGTTTTTATGATCATTGTTCGCTCGAATATCCTTATAACTCAATGACGTTCTTCCGAACGGAGAATATAAGGCCCCTTAATAGTAATTCGCATCATTAATACAACGAGGTGTTAAAGGCTATTGCCCTTAATCAAAGTTAGGTAGACCCGAATTGCTGTGAGGGGTGATTTAGGTATTTAAGTTAGTGTGCATAGTCGCACGTTCATCCGTGCATGCCTAACTTCCCACATTTATACTCTTATCACATGTTAATTGAATTCCCACACATGTATAAGAAACATGATTCAATTAACTCATATTCGAGGACAATATCCATAATAATATCCAACAAATTTAAAGCAAAATACCAAACAATCATCCAAACAAAAAGGAAAAATTGTTCAAAACTTAAACCAAAAGATGTGGGTTCGGCCAACAAAGGCCTTCCATGTCAAAATTTTGCTTTTCCATACGTGGTTAGGTGAAGCAAAATTAGTCTCACAAATTGATTACGTGAATGGTACTCCTCAACAACATTGGTGAGGCACAAATAAATGCATAGCCAATGATCTATTCCATCAAAAATGGAGGTAGATTTTGCACTAGTTGAGGTTCTGGAATACTGGGTCCCTTATTCTTGAAGTTTAGTTCACTGCCAAGGATCACGTGTTTGGTCGTGATGCCACCCCTTGGTTGACCCCGATTCTACCACTATTCGCACTCTCCACCGGCTAAGGAAGAGTAGATCTTGCAGGCCTCGCCGGCGCAGCCTGTCTGCACACCCCGCCGAAACAGTATAAGACCTTCGGTACATCCCACCAATCACCGGGGTGCCGCCACCGTTGTGCTTTTCAAATGGAAAGCAAAGTGGTAGTAATCGTATCCGAGAATTTATAAACCTCCACTCTCAGGGTGCTTCTTCAGAGCATTTTAGAGGTATGGAAGGACGAGAAAATCTTCTCCTTACCAAAATTCAATCGGATTCTATAAACTTCTTAATTTGTACCTATTCACTCTGACTGGGTTCAATCATGCTCTCAGGTCGTGCAAGATATGTCTTACTTTCTAGCAAGGTATGTCTTGCTTTCGCATGTTGTGTCTTGCTTCTAAGTAAGGTGTGTCTTGCTTCGGCAAGTGTGTGTCTTGCTTCTAGCAAGATCATCTTTGCATGATTAGGAACGTATCCGTAGAGTGAGTCAAAGAGCTCATGGAATCCTCACAAGCAAGTGTTTTCCATTTATAATGTCTCGCATAAGTCTTCTGATGAAGATCAAGTGACGGAGGCTTATTTAGCTCTATCCACGTCATTGTTGGCTTCAATGTTCTCAACTTCTCAAGAGTCATGGAGCTTCACAACTTGTGCCCACATAAAGTAGTTCTCGCTGAAACTTCCATGTTAGTGAAATTGAACTTGTTACGGTTCTAAACTAATCGGATGGAGGGAACAAGATTGTGGTTGGTGGTTATGGGAAATAAAATTCCATAATCATAAAAGTTAGAACATTCGGGTTCTAAGACATGGTTTGGTTTAAATTCTTCATGAAACTACGCGGTTTCATGGGTATTTAATTTTTAAGGAAACTTCGGTGTTTCATGGCACTTGCCCGGCTTCCTGCTCGAATTTATGAACTTCAAGTTCATATATACCCGCAATCAAACGCAATATATATAGAACAAAATAATACAAATAATAAATTTGAACATATATTGGAGTGGGTATTGAAATATATGCTCATTGCGACCTTCTGTGGTTTGCAACAAAGACCCAAATAATTTTTGAAGGGTCGTGGTCAGGCCGGCAGTCCAACCACAGTGGCCGGGCCGCGTCGCCATAAAAAATTGGTCAAAAGCTTCAAAACCAAACAGGCCGGGGTGTGTGAAACGGGCCGCACAAAGGGCCCTAGCTCCATCAAATACGAAGGAAGGAAGTGAGGGCCGCAAGGTGGCTCCGGGTCCGCAGACTGTCAACAGAGTTAGGCCGTCCATCGTGTGGGCTGCAAAGTTGCGCCGGGCCGAGGAAAGGAAGCCTGGGCCAGGCTCTCGCCACAGCCGGAAGGAAAGAAAGGCTGGGCCGGGCCATGGCTCCTACTGAGTCCGGGCGCAGGGTCTACTCCCGCTCGCAGGCCGAGCGCTCCGGCCGCCGCCGCGCACGGCTCGGCTTCCCCAGCCGGCTCGCCTCTGGGACTCCGGCTTGCTTCAGGCCGGTACGCCGAAGGGTTTTTTTTTTTTTTTCTTTATTTTTTCAAAAAACGAAAATTTTTTTCTAAAGAATGTCCAATTTTTTTCGTAAAAACGTAAATTTGATGTTTTTTGCGTAAAAGCGAAAAATAAGAAAACCCTTGATTTTTCCTTCGGTTCACAATGGTCATCAATTCACTTAATATATTTCGTATATATTAAATGTCGATGCTAACACAATATTTCGTTAAGATCAATAATTCTTTAAACGCGTAAAATTGGGTTATGCATCATGGGCGAAGGTTCATGCAATCGTTTGACAAAATATCGACAATCGACAGACCAGGTTTTAGAAGAACCCGGATTGCCGATGATGATTGTTGAACAATTTGTTTGCGTGGATTGCTTTCTAATTCCGGATTTCCATCACAATGCGTTGAATCTTGTTCAAAATAACAGGGAAAAAAATTGAATCAATAGCAATATATTAATTCAATAAAAATAAATAAATCAAAGTAAAAACTATTGAAATTAATACTCCCCATGATTGAAGATGGCCAAACTCCGTATAATTCTCTTGAGCGTAGCGGAAAGAGCGTGCTTCACACGTGTTGTGACAGCTTTTAGTGGAAGGGAAGCAAAGAGAAGAATCAGAGAGAATTTGGTGAAATCAGAAGGTATGTGGAATATGTAATCATATATTCCACATACTGTGTAAGTCTTTTATTTATAGTAATAGAAGTACAAGTACAATAGGATACTAATCCTCATGCAACTAATATCCTAATCCATATCTACCTAGATTTACACAATCACATTTAACACATGTTATATTTTATCTACCTTGGCAATATCATCTACCTTACACCACAATTCCATATTTTCTCAACATCTTTCAAGCTTTCTCCTATCTTTCTCTCAAAGTTTCAATCCATTTTTTTTCAAACAAAATGACAACTGGTGCAGGTACGAATTGGACGCTCCTTGAAGATGTTGCGTTGTGTACTACCTGGGTTTAAATAACTCATGATTCAATTTCCGGTAATGAGATGCAGTTGCGAGAAATGTGGAGTCTTATTCATGCCGCATTGAGAACGATTGTGACACGTGGCACATTGAGAATGATTAAAAATTTTATCTGATATAACAAATAAAATTATTTTGAATTATTTTATAAATAAATAAAAAAATACATATATTTTATTGTTATTGATTTTTCGGATAATGACACATGACGCAACGAGAACGATTAAAAATTTTATCCGAAATTACAAAAAAAATTATTATGTATTATTTTATGAGTATAAATAATACTAATATTTAATTGCCAATTGCCAGGGCAATTTAATTGCAGGGGTGGAGATGTAAAAAGCAATTGCCAGGGGAATACACTGTTCATTAGGGCAATTACTATTCATTGGGGTGGATTGAATAGTGATTGCCCGGAGGGAGGTGGGCAACGCTGGAGTTGCTCTAAGTGTGAGGATAACTACTCTGTCATGAAAGTTACGAGTCTCAAGTATGCTAACATGTCTTTCATAAACTAAATTTACGTACCGTCGTGGACGGGGAGCTTTGCAAGTCCGGCTACATGTAAGAAAGAGAATAATTGTGAATAGTTTTAAGGTACCGATGTGGTACTGGCCAAAGGCTCTCCAATGGCCAATTTAGTAAGCAATACTAAGACTCAAGCAATGGGTTAGAGAATAAGTAAAGAGCAAATTGTCGTAGATTGCGTTATATGTGTTACCAGAGATGTGCCCTACATGAGGGTATTTATACTAGTCGGAAGAAAATCATTTTAGGATAGTGAATACGTTTTAAACCGGGAGAATCCTAATTGATATCTAGTGTTAGATATTATTTCCACTTAGAAGTGCGATTACTTGCAGCGCACGTCAATCCCTAGATTGTAGGAATCTCCAAGAATATAGGAAACTAGCTTGATCCCTAGTCGGATCAGGTTTCAACGTATTGCAGAACAAGAATGATCGATCCTAGCGAAGACAGTGGACTTCGACTACCTTTTTGGAGTACATCAGGATGTGGTGGCATTGTTGGTCTGTTTGTGTAGCTTAATCCAATCGGAGCTATCGAGCCCATGAACGGACTTCTAAGATATACGTATTCTGATCCGCCTTACTCTGGCCCTAGAAAATTCATGGTCCCACAAATGCCCCTAACAATATATCTGAAAAGGCATTCCGCTTGAGGATCGATAGTTATCCAAAGACCATGCCTTTCGGAGTACATCGGAATACCTACCGTTTAATATTCTTTAATATGTGGCAATCTGGTCTCGTTACCGTTGTAAGGTAGTGAAGACGTTTCTTATTCAGGCGTGTGATCTCTAGAGTCGTGCCATAATGACAACAATGATATGAGACATCACTTCACATGTGCATGAAAAACAAGGAGATACTTTTTACGTTATTGAGGCAAGTCTTTACAGATTGAACAGTGAGACGATTCTGAAATATCTCCGAATATTTGTCATTTACGTCTCTTCTGATTTGCAGATTCCTTGTTTGAAATTACCAAAGAAACCCTAAGTCTTCCAACCGAAAATGGATGTGCCCAATGGCCTAACTCGAGCCTAAAACTGAAATGAAGGCAAAATCAGTGATTCCTCAATCTCTTGTAATCGAAGGCGAGACCAAGATAATCCCAACTCTCAAAATCCAATCCTTTTGGTTCAAAACTCGTACCAATCCCGCGATAGCCTCTTGGAATTACAAGGCCCATTTCTGTAGATTTTTGAAAAGTTGTATTTGGGGGAATTGGCGAGTTCGATACTAATTTATCCTTGTATATAATAAAAATAAAATACTTCCTCACTTAACCTTATCGTTTCTCATTCTCCAACATTACTTGATAATTCGAATTGTCTACTGACATATCCCGATCCCGGACACGCCAGGTGTCAGGAAGTGCTGGCCAACACGTGTTAGGTGACGAAAGCCAATTATGCATGAATAAGTGAAAGATTAAGAATAAAAAGAGTTGAGTGCGGAAGTAGAAGTGTGGTAAGGGTTAAAAACCCATAATACAGGATGCATAACAGTCAAAGCAAAGTAAATAGTGCAGGAGTATATAAAAAAACATTCACATCCCCGTGAGGATGGATAAATAAGAGTTAAATAAAAGTAGGAGCGAATTTTACATAAACGGGAGAAGCTGTCAGAACTGCCGACCACCGCTGAAGAAAGCCCTCGAATCACCGATAAGTGAACCCGTCACTAGGTCCTGGAGGGGCGCAAAATATAAAACGGTGAGTGGGTCAAAAAGCAAAGTTTGATAAAACCTTTGTTTTCAAGAGTATACTAACCCCTCGCTGGAAAACAAGTATAGTTCGAAAATACGTCATACCCTCTGGCATGAACCTCAAAATGCTATAACAAAAATATACGGGTACTCCCTGACAATGATTACTGACATGCTTACCCATATGTAAACACACAAGTCCAAGTAGCTAAACTATGAGGAACAGGCTAGGTATATAAGTAATACGCTGAGTACTACAATGACGCGAGTCTAACGCTAAGCGCTGTGCACAAAGTGCGTCACACAAGTTCGAGTTGCCTAGTGCAACCTAGAACAGACTAGTACCTACAATGGATCCAAAGCTGCGTAGCGGTACTGGTAATGACTACTCCAAACGTCAAGGCTAGTCCTGGCCACAAGACTGAGTACTAATACCTGGGGTGTTATACATCTACTAATGAGCAACATTGTAAAACATGTATGACAATATAATACGAATGTTCTACCTCCAACAATCATATATGATATGAGTTATGCTAACAATTTGAAGAAAGCATTGAAAGACCATACATACATATACATTTATCAAAACAAAGACCCACTCACTCACCTGTAGGTAGCCGGGTCGTAGCCCCCCTGTCCTGGGTAGCCCCGGTAATCCTCTGGATAAGTCTCACCTATATGAGATATCACTATAATAATGATTAAACTCATAAAGGTTATTAAATAATTAATTAATTACACCTATCCCTTGTTTGCTCAACCAGGAGGTCCAAAACACCTTGAAAAATATCATACATACTGCCCCTAGGTAGTACGCGTCGTCACGAGTCGCCTCGTAAAGACGGAATCAGAAAAAGATGCTCCACGCGCAGCTCAAACGCGGGAAGCCGCAGCTCCACACGCAGCTTACGCGCAAGTCAAAGCTGGTCAATGCTGACGTCAGCGCCGATCTGGACCGGTTGCTGACGTCATCGCTGACGTCAGTACCGGTCTGAATCGGTTTGCTGATGTTAGCACCGGTCACCTCTGGTCTTTTTTCGGTCGTCGCCGTCGCCGAAATTTTAGCCGGTTTCTGGAAAATTTTTAAAGCTCCATATCTTCTTCATTTCTTGGCCAAATTTTACGTGCCATATATCAAAATGAAGCTGGAGAAGAGTAGAATCACGGTGTACCTTTGGATTGGTTGTACAAGATCGGGAAATGGCCTGTAATTGCCTCGAAAGTTGTGGTTCACTGTAGCTTTGTCGATCTACGTTAAAACTCAACCAAATCAGGCAAACGACCCATGAAAATTCATCTACTCAACGAGAGGAATACAATGGTGGTAGTTAGAAACCTCACCTAGGTCTAGATTGGCCGAAAAATGGTCGGAAAGGTCCGGTTCTTCCGGTTGCGTTTCCCGTCAAACGGTTGGGAGTTTGGACGAACGGTTTGCACCGTTGAGTCCACGGCATCGAGACGAAGAAGGTGGTGATTTTCGTTCACGTCGATTCGACGGGTTTTTGTCGGTGTGCACTGTGCACACACGGTGAGAGAAAGGGAGAAAAAGTAAAAAAAGCTGGGGAAAAAGAAAAGTGACGGGGAGAAGAAAAGGGGAAGGAAAGAAAAGGAAAATTGGGTTTTGGGGGTATTGTGCACCCACCAAAACAGTAAACTTACACGTTCATGTGTACAAAATTAACACGCACGTGTAGAAAATATTCCCCAGGAAAACATTTTATAACAAACTTTTTACAGGATGTTACATCTACTTTATAAGTCAATGTTTAAAAATCAACTATGCAAAAAGTCAATCATATTAGAAATTGTTTACATGTTCGATTAGAGTTGTCAAGTTTCAGTATTTAAGTAAGAAATATTTTTATCATGAATAACTAACGTTTATTTAAACATAAATTTAATGGTGGACGAGCGGTATATTCAAAATTCAAAATTTTTGTGAAAGTTGCTTGACACCAGTGTGCCACTGCGAGAGTGTGAAGTGTGTGAGATTTTAAAATAAAAAGGGCAACTATATCCTACAGTAGGGATCATCTTCTCTCTTCTTACGTCTCTTCTCATTTGAAGATTCTTTGTTTGAAATTACCAAAGAAACTCTAAGTCTTCCAACCGAAAATGGATGTGCCCAATGGCCTAACCCGAGCCTAAAACCTAAATGAAGGCAAAATCGATGATTCCTCCATCTCTTGTAATTGAAGGCGAGACCAAGATAATCCCACAGCCTTCAAAATCCAATCCTTTGGATCGAAACTCGTAGCAATCCCGCGATAGCCTCTTGGAATTGAAGGCCCATTTCTCGTCGATTTTGAAAAGTTGTCTTTAAGGGAATTGGGAGTTCGATACCAATTCTATCCTTGTATATAATAAAAAATAAAATACTTCCTCACTTAACCTTATCAAGCCATTCTCCAACATTACTTGATAATTCGAACTGTCTACTTTATAAGTCAACGTTTAAAAATCAACTACGCAAAAAGTCAATCATATTAGAAATTGTTTACATGTTCGATTAGAGTTGTCAAGTTTTAGTATTTAAGTAAGAAATATTTTTATCATGAATAACTAACATTTATTTAAACATAAATTTAATGGTGGATGAGTGGTATATTCAAAATTCAAAATCTTTGTGAAAGTTGCTTGACACCAGTGTGCCACTGCGAGAGTGTGAAGTGTGTGAGATTTTAAAATAAAAAGGGCAACTATATCCTACAGTAAGGATCATCTTCTCTCTTCTTACGTCTCTTCTGATTTGAAGATTCTTTGTTTGAAATTACCAAAGAAACTCTAAGTCTTCCAACCGAAAATGGATGTGCCCAATGGCCTAACCCGAGCCTAAAACTGAAATGAAGGCAAAATCGATGATTCCTCCATCTCTTGTAATCGAAGGCGAGACCAAGATAATCCCATCGCTCAAAATCCAATCCTTTTGGTTCGAAACTCGTAGCAATCTCGCGATAGCCTCTTGGAATTGCAAGGCCCATTTCTGTCAATTTTTGAAAAGTTGTCTTTAAGAGAATTGGGGAGTTGGATACCAATTTATCCTTGTATATAATAAAAATAAAATACTTCCTCACTTAACCTTATCGTTTCTCATTCTCCAACATTACTTGATAATTCGAACTGTCTACTTTATAAGTCAACGTTTAAAAATCAACTATGCAAAAAGTCAATCATATTAGAAATTGTTTACATGTTCGATTAGAGTTGTCAAGTTTCAGTATTTAAGTAAGAAATATTTTTATCATGAATAACTAACATTTATTTAAACATAAATTTAATGGTGGATGAGCGGTATATTCAAAATTCAAAATTTTTGTGAAAGTTGCTTGACACCAGTGTGCCACTGCGAGAGTGTGAAGTGTGTGAGATTTTAAAATAAAAAGGGCAACTATATCCTACAGTAGGGATCATCTTCTCTCTTCTTACGTCTCTTCTGATTTGCAGATTCTTTGTTTGAAATTACCAAAGAAACTCTAAGTCTTCCAACCGAAAATGGATGTGCTCAATGGCCCAACTCGAGCCCAAAACTAAAATGAAAGCAAAATCGATGATTCCTCCATCTCTTGTAATCAAAGGCGAGACCAAGATAATCCCATCGCTCAAAATCCAATCCTTCTTGTTCGAAACTCGTAGCAATCCCGCGATAGCCTCTTGGAATTGCAAGGCCTATTTCTGTCGATTTTTGAAAAGTTGTCTTTAAGGGAATTGGCGGGTTGAAAGTGATATCAAATTCCTAGAATGATCTTGCTTTGTTGGAAGTAGTTGGGGTATTGCGGCTGAGACACGGCGGGTCTGCTTATCTGATATATATATATATATATATATATATATATATATATCAGACCAACATATTGTGAAGTTCGTCGGAGAAAACAAGAAGCATGCAGTGAAACCTTCGATTCCATTGACAGGGGCACTGAAAGTTGTGAGTTCATGCAGAGGCTTCATATGCTTGGAGACAGAGAATGATCAAGTGCTTTGGAATCTCTTAAGCGAGACGTTCATGAAGATTGTTGGCATGAAAGATGTTGCTGCATATAAGTTTGGTTACAACGTTCAGAATAATCATTTTTTTTATTTTTTAATTGAAACATCAAAGATTCTCAATTTTCATATTTTCCAACCAAAAGAGGGTTATTGGGACAATTTTTCTTCTTTGTTTGGATTCAATTCCATAATCCTCCATCCCTTTGGCATGGTTTTGGGAAAAGGGTTTTTTAGAAGGGAAATCGTGGAGAGCTTCGAATAGGGATCGAGTCGAAGGGTCAATCGAGTTTGATGTTGAAAGCAGCAAACTTTTTATGGTAAATTTTTTCGAAGGCAATCGGGGTATTGATAGTTTCACTATCGGTGACGTAGGCGAGTGCATATGCCATTGCCAATTTGACGAGTGGCTAAATATGCTTAAGATTTGGAGTTTAAGTCACAAAGAAGTTGATGGTGATAATGATTCTTGGGGACGGACGAATATGGCTACCATATGGAATTCTCGAACAATTGCTTTGGCGTCCCACAACGATTTTACCCATTGGCACTCTTTAATAAAAGCCCATCCTTGATCGTGCTGACATCCCGCAGTGAACCGATGGAGTTGAGACTCCAAACTGATTGGATTTTCATGGCCGAAGTTGTCGTGGGGATACCTTCCAATTCTACATATTTGAAAGGAACCATTGTGTGTTTGGCTGGTTCGGATGAGAGGAGAGACAAAATGGCTCATATAAGGGCATACCGAGAGAAAAGAAGCCAAGAGGAGAAGGGTTAAAGAGAGGAATAGGGATGTGGTAGAGAGAGAAGAAGCCAAAAGGAGGAAAAGGGAGAGAGAGAGAGAGGAGAGAATATAGTATTTTATCTAAAATAAATATATAAGTATACATTCATCGAAAGTTTATTCTTTTAACATTTTTAGAGTCAAAATCATCAATCGCATTTTCAAAGTCAAGCCTTTACAACGCATCATTCTCGATGCACAAGATTGGCAATCTATTTAATCTTTCATGTGTACTTAAAGTAATTTTTCAACAACTTCATTGGAATTACCTCTTTCTTAGTTTCTTATATTATGAAAGAACTAAAATTAGGTTATAAAGATTGAGAATGAGCGTAAGGAAAAGAAAAAAAAAAGAATATTGTACGCACGCAATGTTTAGGAAAGATTGGTTCTTGGGCCAATTTGAATATTTTTTTTCTGTAAAAGAGGAATTTTTTTTTTTAGAGGGAAATCTTGGAGAGGTTTCAATAGGGAACATGTCATAGAATTAGTCGAATTCGACGTGGAAAACAAAAGACTTTTAATACAATTCGTGTGTTATATAGTTATCACGTGGCGTCACTAGTTGCAAGAGAGAATCTCTCATATAGTAGAGAGACTCTTGTAACCAGGGTATTATCATAGTGACACTATCGATGGCATAGATGATTGTCGTGTATTCAAATAGTATACAATTTGTCTATTAGATAGTTGTCAAGTGGTGTCACTGGTTGTAAGAGAGAATCTCTTTTATAGTAGAGATAGACTATCTTGCAATCAATGTATTGCTCTAATGAAAGAATCATGACATAGATGGTTATCAAGTACTCAAAAGTTTGTATTTTTAATACTAACATAGTCGTTGCACCAATACTATTATTGTGGCGATCATCAATAATTCAAGCACATTCAACATGCATGAGAACTTAAAAATCACACTAAGCAAAGCACCATAATGTGAGTTCCAACATATCATTGGCATGTTGAGACTATTTTCTTGAGTTACGCCCCCACTTGTTAGAAGACAATCATTTTGCAAAGCCTACACAAGCTCTTTTTGGAGTTACTCTTACAGTGCATCACGATGCTTATACAATACTTTAATAATATTAACCACACTACTAGCCAAAAAGGAAAAAAATGGCAACTTCAACATTCTTTGACACGACAACAAGTTTTAGTTGAAGTTGATGAGCAAAATAATAATAATGGGGTTCTTTAGAGATAAGCCCTTGCAATCCTATTTTCTTGACAAAAATCCATCTAGTTTGAAACATCCAAATAAAACCCCAAAATTGAAATAAACTTCCATGTGTAAGCAAGTAAGCGGACCTATTATTACAATATATTTACAACTTATGCCACAACACTCTAATTACGTTTCTAATAAATATTATCATACTCACTCTAACTTGATGTGCAATGAGTACTCATAATGTTCCAATGTATTTAACATATATACTAATAATATGTTATACTAATTAATTTACTCTATATACAAATTAATTTAGCTATATTTTGTAGATTCATTAATTAAATAATAAGTATATTTTATATGAGAAATATTAATAATGTGCCTACTAATGGAGGCTCTGATCCATGTTAAACTTGTATGAAATATTATACTAATTTACCTATGTATAAATTCAATTTACCCATATCCTTTAGGATCCAACTTTGAACAGGGTGTGGGCATGTGGCCTTTTCAAAAATATGTACTCAAGTAGGTGCACTAATCTTAAGAAAAAAAGTAGTAGATACACTAATATTTGAAAATTAAATAATAGAAAACAAATCAAAGAGCAGACAAACTAAAAAATTATTATTGCTTCCAAAACTTTCCGAATTTATTTCTATATCAATTACAATTCTAAACCCAAATACAAGAATGCCATGCTAAATAAAAAACTTTCCATTTTAATTCAAACACCAACAGCCATAAAAAATGCTGAGTAATGGATTAATTGAGGGTACATAGGAAACCTGAAAATATTAATTATGACACACAATCTTAATTAGGTAATTTGTTTAGGTGGAGCCTAGTCATCACATTTTTTGTTGGATAAATATATAATGGTGGGTTTTATGTGTACAAGAAAAATTGAGTTTAAAGGAGTAAAGTCATATTTTCTATAATAATAATGTCTAGGTGGTAAATTGTCAAATTTTTCTTTAGGTGGCAAATTTTACACCGGGCCTAAATATCCAAGTAATATTTATGCAAATTTCTCGAATGAAAATAAAATGTGTTGATCAACATATCTATGCCCTTTATGTCAACCAAAAAGGAAAACGCATTACATGTCCTCAATACTCTAAATCAGTTTAAATATAACTTTAATAATTAAGGGTGGTATAATAATTAACTTTTTACCTACACTTCCTGTCTCTAGCTTCCTTCCCACCTGTTAACTCCTTTTCCTTTACTTGTTTTACTCTTTGTAGTGCAATTAACACTATATTTGGATGATGGAAATAAACTTGAAATTCAAACACAAGTCAGAATTTATGAATTGACATGCACCACCCCCCGGTTTGGATTCATAAACATAAAATTTATGAAATTTCGTATGAGAAAAACTCCTCGGAATTGAATCCCAATTCCTAAGTTTAAATTCCATGTAAATAGGTAGTATTTCCAAATTTCTATGAGTGCATAAGGGTTTAAAAAAGAATACAAAAACTCAACCATGAGTGGCCACCACCACCTACCACCACCACCCACTGTCATCATTGTCGCTAGCTACCACCACTACTAGCATGGTCATAACTATTATCTTTCATTTATATGTTAATGACTCTATACACACATTAAATCTCGTATTCAAATTTCATTGCCTTAGGTTAACCAAGTAAGAAAATTCATAAATTTTAGAAAATGAAAATTCCTAAATGCAGCTTATATTTTGGTCATTTTGAAATCTCTTTGTAATCTTAAATTTCTTCATCCAAACACAATGTAACTCACATGCATAAGCATATGCCTTCACTCTAGTATGCCTAAATCTATCATTTTCTTTTGTTATAATTAAAATAAATGATGGCCATAATAACAAAATTTAAAGATATATTTTAACAAATTTGAGTACTTTATTTGTTTTATTTAGAGGAAATTCTGTTTACACCCACTTTTATTTCTGAACACCCTTTAATTTTATTTAATGTAAATATACATATGTAAAATTACTATAAAGAACTTACTAGACCCTTTAATATAATCTTAATTTCCTGTATACTTAAATTGAACACCCACTAAGGTTTTTATACAAAGAAATTTGTTCATCAAGTGCGCTATCTCACTCACCCCTTCGTCTATTTCTCCAACGTTGATTTCAACTTTTAGTTTTCATAACCAATTGAAGCTAACTAAAAAAAAGAACTAAAACAATAGAAAGAGATGTAAACACATGTTGAGAGTGGAAGCGAATTAGGTGCAAACAATTATAGCTAATCACTTTTCAGATTTAAATTGCTTGAATGCCATACATTTAGAGTTTAAATACGTGAAATATAAGAATAGAGAATATGGGTGTAAAAATTAGGATTAAGTACCTAAAACTCTCTAACTTTTTGGTATGATTCCAAGTTAGTCTCAATATTTTCAAACATTCCAAAAGAATACCCAACGTATAGGAAATATCACTTCCGTTAGGTCCCAAGTTAGGAGAACCGTTAAGTGTCTACGTTGCATTCATCGTCAGATTTGTTTTTTAAATGACGTGGACAAATCTCATAGTTTTCAAACTTACATGGATTCCCGCCCATGTATGCTCTGTTTGTTAGGCCTTCTTGGTCTTTCTTTGTATCTCTGGCGTTTTGTCTGGTTATGAAATACCCAGTGCACTTGTTATACTCATATTCATTTACTGATTTGTATTCCTTGTAAATCTTGTTGTACAAACCAAATCCCATATAGATGAGTTCTGTATATATATTGTTCTTTTAAATAAGAGTGCTCCCAAATGTTATATGGCTTGAGATATACAAATTCATGAATTTCTTGATAAGAACTGATTAATAGAAAGCCCAAATTAAAATAAACAAAAAAGAGAGAAAAGAAAAAGAAAAATTTAGCACAAGAAAGAGCGAGGATTTCAGTCTCGAGGTTTCGAAACGTTTGGATTTGCATACTGTACTAATTGCGGCCATATTTGATTCTGTGATCTCTGTATATTTTGAATTTGATTTTTTCTGTAGATGAGAACAAAGTAGAAGGAGGAGGAGTTTCAATTCACTTGCAAATTTGAGATTTGGGATAGGGGAAGGATGAGAGAGTGTGAGAAGGAGAAAGAGGAATTTTAGAAGGTTGAGACTAATTTGATCATGAATGCCATGTCATTAAAGGTTGCTTCATGGTATTTTTCCACGTCATTTAAAAAAAAATTGACGATGAATGTCACGTAGGCACTTAACGGTTTTTCTAACTTGGACTTAATGGAAGTGATATTTCCTATACGTTGGTTACTCTTTTTAAGATGATTGAAAAAATTAAAACTAATTTGGAATCATGCTAAAAAATTGAGGAGTTTTAAGTACTTAATTCTAAAAATTATTTTGGATATTTCCAAAGAAAGGTTGAAAAAAAAAGTGGGTGTTTGAAATATAGGTGTTCAGAGACAAAAGCCCAAAAACTAAAATCCAAAAGAAAACAAGCAACCGCGAAAACCCGCCACTCGCCACGTCAGCAATAAACCCCCCTATCCCCTTCCCCTTCCCCATCGCCAAAACTTCTCTCTCTCCATCAGTGTCTGCAACCTCACTCTCTCTCTCATGGCCTTCACTTTCCTCTCAATCCCCCACTTTCTCTGTCCTCAACCCCACTTTCTCTCTCTAAAACCAAACTTCACCTCCCTCAAACCCTCAATTCCCTCTCTTTCAACCCGGCTCATTAAGCCCACCCACGCAATCGGGCCGGACGGCAAGTACTACCCGGACCCGGCAGACGACGACCCGCCCGAAGCCCCGGAAGACTCGGGTCACGGAGTCTCCAAGTTCGAGCAAATCCAGCGGCATGCATCGCGCCACCGCAAGCTCCAAGAGGAAGACTACTTAAAGCACCAGGACACCTTCCTCAACGCCATTGCTGACGTGGAGGACGCGCCGGAGAATCCCAATTCCGTAATTAACGACAACTCCGGGGACGATTTGTTCGGCGACATCGACCAGGCGATTGCCTTGAAACGCAAGGAGTTTGTGAAGCAGGGGCTCCTGAAGCCAAACCCTAAGAAAGAGATTGTGGCGGTTGACGAATTGGACCCTGAGGAGGTGGTGGATTTGGAGGAGATTGAGGAGCTTCAGGGGATTAGGGTTGGCGGCTCGGACGAAGAGGACGACGGGCCGGAGAAATTCGATCCCAAGGTGAGTGATTTGGATGGTAAAGATGGGATTTTGCGTTTGAATTCTGAGTTTGATTTGGATTTTGATAATTATGGCAAAACTAGGGCTAGGATTGTGGAACCTAAGTTTAGAATGAGCTTGGCTGAGCTTTTGGACGAGAGTAAAGTGGTACCCGTGTCGGTTTATGGTGATTTAGAGGTTGAGATTACAGGAATTCAACATGATTCGAGGGTGGTTAATGCCGGAGATTTGTTTGTGTGCTGTGTTGGGAGCAAGACCGACGGGCATTTGTATTTGAGTGAGGCTATTAAGAGAGGTGCGGTGGCTGTTGTGGCAAGTAAAGAGATATACATGGAGGAAAATTTGGGGTGTAAGGCATTGGTCATTGTGGAAGATACCAATGCGGATTTACCTGCATTGGCTGCGTCGTTTTATAGGTACCCGTCGAAGAATATGGCAGTGATTGGGATAACGGGAACAAACGGGAAGACCACTACTTCATACTTGATAAAAGGGATGTATGAAGCGATGGGATTGAGGACAGGTATGTTGAGTACGGTTGCATATTATGTGCATGGGGATAATAAGTTGGAGTCACCTAACACGACCCCGGATGCTGTTTTGGTTCAAAATTTGATGGCTAAGATGCTCCACAATGGGGCTGAAGCCGTTGTCATGGAGGCTTCTTCCCATGGTTTAGCTCTATCCAGGTGTGATGAAGTTGATTTTGACATAGCGGTTTTCACAAATTTGACGAGAGACCATTTGGATTTTCACAAGACTGAGGAGGAGTACAGGGATGCAAAGGCTAAGTTGTTTTCAAGGATGGTGGATCCAGAAAGGCACAGGAAAGTTGTGAACATTGATGACCCAAATGCAACCTTCTTCATTGCACAAGGCAACCCAGATGTTCCAGTTGTGACCTTTGCCATGGAGAATAAGAATGCAGACGTTCACCCCTTGAAGTTTGAACTTTCCTTGTTTGAGACGCAGGTTTTAGTCAATACTCCGAATGGTATATTGGAGATATCATCAGGGTTGCTTGGAAGACATAATATATACAACATACTGGCTGCTGTGGCTGTTGGGATTGCAGTCGGAGCACCATTGGAGGATATCGTTAGAGGAATTGAAGAGGTCGATGCAGTTCCAGGGAGGTGTGAATTAATAGACGAGGAACAGGCATATGGAGTAATTGTGGACTATGCTCATACTCCTGATGCCTTGTCTAGACTTTTGGATTCTGTAAGGGAGCTTGGTTCAAGGAGGATTATTACTGGTATGCTTCTTATGTTTCATTTTGTATATTTTCACTTGTAAAGTTAGAATAACTGTTTAACTGCAGACTTGCAATATGTATCCAAATTCTCGGCCCACGTCAAAACTGCAATATTGCTAATAGAAAGTAATAGTGTCTAGGTTTAGTAAATAGTAGGGTTGAAACCATTTGTAAGAAGGCTATTCTTATTGTGTGTTCTGTGTATAAGAGTCTTTTTATCATAATTTTTTTTCCTATTCTTTAGCATCACTATTGATACTCAGAAATGCTATACCAATTATGGAGCACTAATAATTTAAAAGGTATGCCTAAAATGTAGTTGTTCTTTCTTTGCTGACCAACTGTTTGTGCTTTATGTGAAGTAATCGGTTGTCCTGGAGAGAGTGACAGAGGGAAAAGACCCATGATGACAAAGATTGCAACAGATAAAAGCGACGTGACAATACTGACGTCTGACAATCCAAAGAATGAAGATCCATGTATGTATAGCAAACCTCAACACATGAAATTTTTTTGGGTACAATTGTTTTTTGTTTTTACATGCTATTATTGACGTTGAAAAAATTTCTTGACTTAAAAAGATTCACAGATGGGGTAATTTCTATAATGTTTGGGTGACTCAAAATTTAGGCGTGACTGGCGTGTCTCTAGAAATGCTGTTGTTTAATGTTTAGTGTTCTCTTGTACGATAAAGTGCTTGCTGTCCTAATGCTTACACATGTCATTTGTATCAGTGGACATCTTGGATGATATGTTGGCTGGTGTAGGATGGACAATGCAGGATTACTTGAAACATGGGGAGAATGATTACTACCCACCTCTTGCAAATGGTCATAGGCTTTTCCTGCATGATATTAGACGAGTAGCTGTACGTTGTGCTGTTGCCATGGGCGAGGAAGGTGATATGGTTGTAAGTTTCTGAATCCCCAAAACTCTTCTGTATGCAAGATTTATGCATAAACAGGAAATAAGTCACAATATGGTATATCCACTCTCTCAAAAGATTTATTTATTATTGCTTTTTGCTTCTACATTATATCACATCATTTTTGCTTCTACGTATATTATCTGTTATACATAGATTTCAATGGTACCCTGCATCAAGTCATTTCAAATCCCAAAATTTACATAATCTCTTAAACCGTTGCGTTCACCAAATGTAACCCCTCAGAATTGGCATTTATTTTACTTTTGTTTTCTAAAAAAAATAAAAGACTTTGTATGTATTTTGGTTTTGCAAGACGAAGAAGTGGTATTCTTTATAAGATTCTTAGAGAACGCTAGTGAAAATAACAAAGAAACTTAAAGGTTTTGAAAAAGAAATAAGCTTGTAATGCAAACAAATTATGATTACTCTAGCTGCTACAATATAGATTTTTCGTGTGAGATGAGTTACAAAATCAGTACCCTCCCCGGAACCGTCTTCCAGTTCTCATGACTTTCCTTCTTGCTCTTTTTAAGATTATGTTACATTACTGCAGGTGGTCGCTGGCAAAGGGCATGAAGCATATCAGATAGAAGGAGACAAAAAAGAGTTCTTCGATGACCGGGAAGAGTGCCGAGAGGCATTGCAGTACGTTGATGAGCTTCACCAAGCTGGAATAGACACAAGCGAATTTCCATGGAGGTAGGTTAACTGACTGTAATTTGCATTTACTTGGGGTATCTCTGTTTTTTAGCATCTCCAGAAGACCTAGCAATTCCTACGAGGGAAGAAACAGCTTGAAAAATGGCGCTCCTATTGATGATTATATGTTTCTTTATCAGTAACGCTGTATAAAGAAAAACTTCGTGCAATTATTCTGAATCTTGCAAGTGAGAAATCACCGATATAATGTGCAGAAAGTAATTATTGTTTTTCCTTGACCTGATGCAGGTTGCCTGAGAGTCATTAATCTCTTCCAAAAGGAGTACATTTTGTTAAGGTGAACGGAGCTATACTTCCATGGTGTGTTGATCTACAGTAGGAGATACTTCTTATATCTGGAAACCGTCTAGAATGCATGTGACCAAATGTGTATCAACCCTTGTCTGGTCGAGTCAATGATATACATTATATGCGAAGGCAGTCGATAACGGCTTCTTGGTTGCTAAAGACTGGTATAAATTCGATTTACTGATTGAAGTTTATTTCGAGAAAGAGAGAAATACTTATCTTAACATTTTCTTTATGTATGTATGCAGGTTGGTGAGGACTGAGGAGTAGGTCTTTGAGGCAGTGTAGTTTTAACCCTAGAAAGGTTATTAGGTAACACAAAGTTTTGTAGACGATGAATGTGTAGAATGTAGAATGTACTAGTCTGTAAACTGAAATCCTGTATTTGCCAATATGTCACAATTTAAATTAATCCAATTGGTTGGTCCAGTTAGTTCTCTTTCTCTCTCATCAGTGTTAAATTTTAAGTTTTGAGGACGAGCGATAATCTACACTAATTAGTGTTAAATTTTAATTTAAAGCATCACATACAATCATGGCCACTCCCACATAGAACCTTCTAAATTTCTTTTCTACACGAGTATATTTTCTACCAAAAATGAAAATACATTTCCAATTCTGTCATTCAAATTTACCTGTTCCACATGGCAATATTCTATTCTAAATTGTACGAGAAATAACCCAAAAAAGCAAAAATAAAATAATATAACCCCCATAATAAAGAGAGAGAGGCCCGGAAGGAAAGGCAAAATATATAAATTCTTGGTAAGGCAAACTTCCCTCGCCATCATAAAAAGGAGGGAGGAGGTTTGGTGGAACAAGCATTAGTGTTGTGAATTTGAGTGCAGAAAATCATTAACTTTTTTACCAAAATAAACAACTTTTTTACTTATCAAGCTCATATGCTTTTTATACAATGATAGAAGAACATTGGATTAAGCCAGGTTACTAACAATAATTTGATATCAAACTCGTTATTTACAAAAATTAAATATAATTCAAATCTTTTCTCTGCCACCCCTCAACCAACTCACTGCACACAGTTTCTGTGGTGACACAACAAATTAAATACTTATTACACTCAAATCCACATATCATTTTCACTTTCCTTTTGGAGAGAGCCACAAGTGTGAGCCAGATATATATATTCTGAATTTCTGAGGCAAAAACTAAAAGCTAATGCTGAACCACCTGGAGCTGTGAAAGTATGAGCAGAGGATCTTCATTGTCTCATCAGATTCTCATCCACTGATGTTATGGTATGAAATTATCCATCCCACAAATTAAAAAAAAATGAATAGGAAATTAAAAAAAAACTCATGATATTTTATGTTGTTATTTGTTATATTGTTCTTGACATTTTCTCTATTTTTTATGCTAAATTTTCAAGTTTTTTATGATCATGTTTCTGGGTTTCTGAAATTATACAGGGAAGTTGTGAAAGTTAAACCCTGCATATATATATATATATATATATTTGGTTTGCTAATAACTTGAAATTTTGTTTGCATGTTAGTTTTGTAATATGATTGTTTAGATTTTGTTTTGTTGATGTTGATCGTTACTATACCAACTGGTAGCGTTTTGTGTCAGAAAGGTTGCTTATTGTGCATGTATTTCTGGGATGTGTACATCTTTTGATGTCAGAAGATTTACAGGGCTCTTAATTTTTAATTGTGTTCTTGATTATTTGCTTAAGTTTGGGACTTTGTGGAAATTGGGGGCTTCGGTTTGTAGGGGTTGCATTTCGATTTCCCCTGTAGCGCGAGCCTGATTGATGGAGTCACTCTGGTGCTCTTGTCAAGGTCACATTGTGTTACGTTTGTATGTGGTTCGAAGTTACTGAATCTAGTAATCTATTTCTGTATCGAATTTCTTAAACTAATCGACGTTTCTGCTACGACATTCGTGGAGTATATTTGGTTTTCAATCATGTGGTTGTCTTTGTTAGTGTTTAATTGTTATTTCTTGTTATTGAAGAAGATGAATACTTGATTTTTCATCCCATTTGTTCATTCAAATTTACCCTTTGTTTCTTATTTCCGTGTAGGATTGAGCAAGGAAATCAGCGGAAGATGCAAGATAAAGTCCGGTTCTAGCTAGCGGTTTCTTCAACGAATGTTCTTTCTTTTATGATAGCAAATCAGTAAAGCTCTGACGTCGCCTAGCTTTAGGATGGGTGATGAGATTAAGCAGCAAAGGTGGGAGTTTAGGAGGAAGGACAATGACAATGATTCTTCAAGTGACGAGTCCGAATCAAGTAGTGAGGCGGCTCACAAGAATCGTAAACTGGTTTCTGGTTTGATTTCACTTGAAAATGATGAAGCAATCGATAACTGCAGAGTCCAGCAGACTGGCATGTGCATTCCTTGTGGGGAGGATCAAAACATGTCGAAGAAAGGCAAAAGGGAGCACCGTAGGAGTAAGAAGGATAGTAGAAAAAAGAGTAAAACTAGCGTTTACGATCCTGCTGCTTTGGATGAACTTAAAATCTTCAAGGAGTCCTTATTAGAGAACCTTAAGGTGACAAGAGAAAATTTGCTTTCGTGGATGAGGAAGGAAATGCAAAAACTGGTGGATGACTCTGATCCACGTCTTGAATGGAGAGAAGGAAGTTCTGGAGGGAAAAATGCTCGAGTACAGCGTGGAAACAACATTGAGGAGAAGAACATCTATAAAGAGAACATACAGGTGAATAACGAAAGAAAAATTGAGGAGAATATTCAGCATCGAAACAACTTTGGGAAGAATGTCCCAGTGCAGCGAGAAAGCAACTCTGAGGAGAATGTATTTGCACAACATCACAACAATGTGAAGGAGACGGTCCAAGTGCAGCATCCGGATGAAGAAGTAAAATTTCAAGTGAACTATCGGAACAACTTTGAGTCCGGCATGAAAGCTCAACAATGCGATATTGGATCTTTAGGGAGGAGTGTTAAAAGCAATACAGCAGCTGGTTCTGATAATTTGTATCATGTTAAGCCAAATTTTCAATCCCGTTCCACAGACAAGAACGTCGGGATGCAGCATCCGATGAACTATGCATCAGACACAAGGGCTCAAACTTACAGTTATACATCTTTAGAGAGCCTTTTAACAGGCAAAAGGACGGCTCAATCTATTAGCTTTCATCCATTAGTCGAACATAAAGTTGACTGTGTTCAAGAGATTGGATCCCAAACATCATCTGACAAGCAAAAAGGAGGGAGGTTGGGACTTTCTATTGAGCCAAATTTCTCTTCCAATCTTCCCAGTCAGGTAGCTTCTTCAATGTATTTGACATTGCCCACCGTGCTAACTAAGCCCTGCGGTAAGAACCATATGCTCAGTACTTCATCAAGCAATTATATTGGAACACCATTTGACAGAAACAAATTAGATGTGAACTCTGGGAAGGCAAATCCAATGCTCAACGTAAATGGTGGAAAATTATCCGGCATGCAGCAGGAAGAAAGAAACGGAAGCTTTGCTCAAATAGGGTCGAGAAATGCGAATTGTTTTGATAAACAAAGCGTCCCAAGTTCAAGCATTCCATTTCATCAGGGTAAGGATATCGGTCATAGCATTCCAAGCCAAGTAAGTTCCGAATACTTGCCCCAGGAAGAAAAGAACACAATGGGTTTTAAGATGGATGAAGGGGCCTCAAGCTTCTTCCGCGGAAGCTATACCATATCAGAAGACTATTTCGCAAACAATCTTTACGGCCATTCCATGAGTAAAGCTCACGGTACACTTAAGGCGTTACAAAACCAAGACCTTCAAGAGGGCCATTTGTTCCCAAAGTAGTATAAGTTGCAACATGGTTGAACAATGGACCGGATTCGAACTTCTGCAGGAAAAAAGAAGCCGGTAGCGCTTTCAATGTATAACTTTTCGGAAGCTGGCAACAATTGAACTAAGTTTCTGCTCGCCTTCCAGATTTCTTTCATTTTAAAGGAGGTACTGCGGTTGTTTCTGAGAATCTGAGATGACTTTTAGCGGGGTTGGACATGATTTTGCTAGTGCCAATATTCTGATGCTGCTGCTACTTTTTCTTGATTTGGATATGATTTGGGGTCTTTTGACTTTGTTCTATGAATCTTTAAATTCTCTCTAACACCATCTACATACTCATTTGCCTAGAACAATTGTTTTTTTTGCTATTTTTCAGTTAGTAGAGCTATCACCTAAGATTGAAATTCACTTCTGCTCACAAGTGCTTTTACTGAAAACGCTTCTAAAAGCACCGCTACACACGACCTTTAGAACATTAGCATCATATCATGGTTTATAGTTTTAGAAATGTGAAATGTACACAAAAGTAGTGTGCGTCTTCTTCTTTTTAGGCCAACAAATTGTAAATTATTGAGAAAGACAAGCTCAGATAGAAAAACGTAATGCTCCCGGCAAACCATTTTCTGTTAGATATGTGGGGCCAAAGGAGAGGATAGGGGCATATGGAAACGTAACCCTCAACTTGTTTCAACTTTTCTGTTGCGTTTGATTTGTATTTTATTATTTTTATATAAAATAATATATTTACTGCAACATGTGAGAAAATATATTAGTATTGAACTCAATATTCACGAAATTCAAACTTAGACTTCTTATTTACAAGTAGAGAATAATATTACTAAATTGTAATACTAAGTGGCGTTACGTTTGTAATTTATAATTTTGTTTTAGTTGTTTTATTATTGTATTAACGTACCAACTTATGTCAATTTCTAGCTATGGAGTCATGGACATTGCCACATGCAACTCGGACAGCAAAAAAGCACAATGGCCTGTGGGAACGCGTTTTTGTCGAGGACTTGTAGGCAAAAACAAGAAATCTCTATACACTTTTTTTTTGGTTTTATATACCAAATATCTGTGGTCTTCAACGGCAAAGGGATTTGTTGATTTACTAATTCATACAGTCGATTCTTACAAATGTCATCCCAGAAAGAGCTATTTAAATGGTAAAATGTGGGGGAATGAATTTCATATAAACGGTAGAATGTCAGTCTTGTGACTTATGTCTTAGCAATCAAGAAAGAAAAGATAAGTAAGATTTTGTCAGGTTGGTGTGGTGTGAGTTAAGGGCTCTTTGTTGAGGTTAAGGGCTCTTTGTTGAGGCGCACGTGACATGTTATAATTGACACCAATCAAGTCAATTAGCCATGTGATTTGAAGAGACGTGGTGATCGAGGTAATAAAGAGCCCTTGAGCTATGAGCCTCCAACTAGATTATGAGTCATGTCTTTTGACTGGACTATTTCTCTACGGGAACTTGCTAGGTTAGTAGTCGTTGGGCATGTTTTAGCGTGCCTAATGTACTAGCCTAGCAATGGAGGCTACCTGTGGTGACTTGTACTCCAAGGTATCACCTGCCACATTAAATGCAGATCATGCGGATGGTGTAGAAAATCAAACTTCTTTCAACGAAAGGAAAAATATTACCAAATTAATAGCTAGTCGCTAAATAATTGTTTTTGATGTAAAGTAGTCCTACTACTAGATAATCTTAAACGAGGTGGAGACCAATCTGCAAATGAAACCTACAATATTAATTTATTCTATTTTCCCGCGGTCTTCAACTGCCTGATTAATAATAAATTTCTTGGACCAAAAAAAATAAATACTTATTTATTTATTTCTGAAAAAACAACAGTCAGGTCAGGTTGCAACCATCAAAACGCACCGTCTTCATCCTCCTCCTTTTCGGTAAACGTCACTCTGCAACAGAGCACACAACACAGTAGATCCAAAGACTTTAATTTTCAATTTTATTTATTCATACATAAATTCTTTTTTTTTTCCTTATTTTCTCTGAGCAAAGATTTACTACTTCTTTCTGTGTTAACAGTAAGCATCCCAAAAACCAAAAACAAAATCCCCTTTCTTTCTTTCTTTCTTTCTTTCTTCCATAGCTACAATCTCTGCAAATCTGTGATGCAGAGAAGGAAGAACCAAAAGGGTTCTTCTTGAAAGATCGCTGGAAGGAGAAGGGTTCAAGAGCTCATGGATTTGCAGAGGCTTTGTGGGTTAGTTTTTGTTTCTGCTCTGATTTTACTGGTCTGTCATCCGAGCCCTGTCACTGCCGGGGACATAGTGCACGATGACGATTCAGCTCCGAAGAAGCCCGGGTGTGAGAACAATTTCGTTTTGGTAATTTAATGCTGCTTTTTCTCTCCGACCCTTTTCGTTTTTTTGTGTTTTGGATATTGGGTTTTGCTTTTTGTTCATGGGTTTTGGGTAAAATTGGGTATTTTGTGAATTATCTAATTATATGATGATAAAAGTTTCCATTTTTGTGTAATTTTGAGCTGTTAATTTACCCCCATGAAGTTAAAAGTACTGAATTTGCTTGCTTTTTGTTGTTTTTGGATTGGAATTGGTTGTATTTGTTGTTTGGTTTTACTGAAATTGACATGAACAACATAAGTTACACTGCTCAGTAAATTTATATATCCTCCCTGTGTGGGCATCCTGCTCATACTTAAATAATTTCATCTATTTTTCTCCTCGCCTTCGAAATGTTTCCCTTTTAGGTGGATGGAGAAGTTTTGGTTGGATGTTAATTGTATTCCTCTAATACATTTCTTTAATTTTGGTAATTACTTTAAAGCCATACTTTATTTTGTACTTTATCATGATTGTGGATCAAGAACTGGGAATGGCAATGGTATTTAAGCCATGAAGTTTTCGAGAATTAAATAGTTAGGATGGAGACATTATGGCTGAACTTTCCACTTTTGGCTCATAATGATGCTTCCTCCTCTATTTGTTTTTTCATTATATTTCTTTCCTTGTTTTAAATTGATAGTGAAATATGTAGACTTGTGGTCAGCTGTTACTGGATGGGACATATTCTGATGTTTCCATAAAATGCTTCTTTTCAAGCTGATAGTTCGTAACTTGTTTTGACGAAAGCTGGTTTCAATCGGGTTTGGTGAAGTTTTTTTCTGGATGGATCATGTAAAATAGATGACCTTTTGGTGATTTATATTTCTATGTATATATGATTACTCTCTGTCGCAAACTGTTTTGCAGGTAAAAGTTCAAACTTGGGTTGATGGAGTTGAGGCAAGTGAGTTTGTTGGTGTGGGTGCTAGATTTGGAACTACCATTGTATCGAAGGAGAAAAATGCACAGCAAACTCGCCTTATTCTTTCTGATCCCCGCGATTGTTGCAGTAAACCAAAAAAGAAGGTTTTATGTTTAAGCTATGTTCTCTTGACATTCATGGTCACACACATCTAACACATAGGTTATAAGTTTGTCAACATCAATTTGACATTTTGCTTTTTCACTTTTGTTTAGCTTGCTGGAGATGTCATCGTGGTGGACCGAGGGCAGTGCAAATTCACAACTAAGGCAAATATTGCCCAAGCTGCCAATGCCTCTGCTGTCCTCATTATAAATAACCAGAAAGGTAAAGAATTTATGTTTCTGTTGTATGATGTGTAGCATTGAGGAAGCTTCAGTATCTATATATTACATCTGTGAGTGTGTGTGTGTGTGGGTGTAATTAGTATGTAATCTTGTTGTTGTACTAATTAGAGAAAGATTAAAATTATCATCTTAGCTCTCATTTTCCTGGACTAGTTTTCCAGCTTTCAGTTTGGTATATGATTGTTGAAACATAGAAATGTAAACGAGTGGAAATGCATTGCAACCATTTTCATTTCATATCAAACTTGTCTGTTATTGTTGCAGAACTTTACAAGATGGTGTGTGAGCCAGATGAAACTGCTCTAGATATACACATACCAGCAGTCATGCTCCCACAGGATGCTGGTTCGACCTTGGAAAAGATGTTAATGAGCAATTCATTGGGTAAGGTTCTCTAAACTCAGGTGATTTATAAGCTACAAAAGTTTGTAACAATTCCTTGGGTATGTTTAATGGTAAGTTTTTCAGTACTCAAATTTTTTATTTGTCTTATCTAGTTGTTCATTTCACTCGGGTTTCAGGCTGCTAATATCTTTAGAACTTGTTGGGTATACTATACATATGTACCTTATACCTTTATTGGGCAGCTTTCTAATTGTAGGCTCTCTGCAGTGTCTGTGCAGTTGTACTCTCCAAAGCGACCGGTAGTTGACATTGCAGAAGTATTTTTATGGTTGATGGCAGTCGGCACTATCTTGTGTGCATCATTTTGGTCTGCATGGAGTACCAGAGAAGCAGCTATTGAACATGAAAGGCTATTAAAGGTCCCCTTTTCCCAACCTTAGCTAAATAGTTGTAGGTTTATATTTATATGTTCATCTCGCAGAGTGTTGTTCTACAGTATTGACTTCAACTTTATCTTGTCTTGTAGGATGCTGCTGATGAAATTCCACGTGCCAAAACTCCTTTAGGTGCTAGTGTAGTAGACATCAGCACAACTTCAGCAGTCTTATTTGTTGTTATTGCTTCGTGCTTCTTGGTTATACTGTACAAGCTTATGTCATCCTGGTTCGTCGAGCTTTTGGTGGTTCTTTTCTGCATAGGTGGTGTAGAGGTATGAGTCCTCCCAATTCTAATTATCAACATATTATACCTCTGTATGCTCATTTATATACTTGCACAAAGCATTTATTTCAAGTTCCTTGCACAGTAAACATTTATGTTCTGAAGTTGTTCTGCAGATCTTAACGTATTTGACATTATATAGTTTGTGCTTATTGCTTTGTCCAATGATTATATCTAACTTCATCAATCTTTATATCCAGGGCTTGCAAACTTGCTTGGTTGCGTTGTTGTTGAGGTACAATTTGTTTCATCTTTTATTGAGACAATTTCTGACATTTTATTAAGATTCTCTTTTTAATCACCCCACTAGCCACAGTGCGCTTGCATGCTACCAGTTCCATTTTTTGTCTATTTATTTGGGGATATATATCCAATGTCAACATGTCGTGTTCCCTTTATCTGGGGATGGTTTATCATAAAACTACTGGGAAGTTGTCATCAATGTGGAAATTGTCATTCTTCTGATCTTCTGATTCTCTGAAAATTTTCTAGAACTTTATTCAAGAATTTTGAGTATTTCACGAAACTCTTAAGCTGTTGTAACTGCAACTTTGACAAGCTCGAGTTCTAGGTTAATTTGACTAAATCACTTCAGTAAAGTAAAGACAGACCAGAAAACTGCTGCTGGAATGAATCATGCAGTGACAACTTGCTTTAAGGTCTTAAATTAATTCTACATTTCCACAGGTGGTTCAAACGTACCGGAGAATCGTACATTAAAGTACCTATATTGGGAGCAGTCTCGTACCTAACTTTGGCTGTTTCTCCATTCTGCATAACATTTGCTGTTCTTTGGGCAGTTTATCGCAACATTTCCTTTGCATGGATTGGTCAAGATATACTTGTAAGATAACTTTTCCTATCAAACATTCTTCCCATTGGCATTGTAGATTTATCTCTTCTTTTTTGAACTTGAAGTTACGCAGTATATTGCTGATGGTAGTCGCTTGTCGCCTCCTAAGAGGAGCTCCTAAATCAGATTTCCCCATCCCTTACATGTTCTATGTGATAAAAAGACAAGTTTGGATATATCAAAAGCCGAAGGGCAAGTAATCAACTAATGATGGCTTTCATTTTATTGATTCTTTGATCAGGGAATTGCGCTGATAATCACAGTTCTTCAAATTGTTCGAATACCTAATCTGAAGGTAATACTTCGAAATTATCTGTTTTACCGGTATTCCTATTTTTGGCCTGAAATTAGTTTTTGTGGTTGGTAAAAACTTAAAACATGTTAGGCATTCTTTTTCCAAACGCTCTAAATCAGTGCTCATTGGTGGAATTAATTGACTGTAATGATGGGGTTGTAACAGTTGAATTACAGGGTGCACACCTGTGCGGTTGAAAATCTCTGAGTTTGCAAATTTAAACTGGAATTTGATTGACTCCAAATATTTACACTTATTGTACTTTTTGCATTGCTAAATGTGTTCACCCCTTTATGGCGTCTCTACTGTCAATGATGTCAAGCAGAACTTTCAAATGTGTGTATTTTTTCGTCAACATTGTCTAGTCATTTTAAAATTTAATCCTTTTACATCACTTGTCTTTGTTATCGGATGGTAGCTGTTCATCTGGAAAGCTTTAATGAAATGGATACTGGATATTATACATATGTGTAATATGTATATATGCACTCCTGGAAACTGATGTGAGGTGGTTTTGTTCATCTCAGGTGGGTACGGTTCTCCTCAGTTGTGCCTTCTTGTATGACATATTTTGGGTGTTTGTTTCTAAGAAGTTGTTCCATGAAAGCGTGATGATTGTGGTAAGTGATCCTTGCATGTTTCTCTACTTGCTACATTTAGGGCCCGTATGACATAAACATTTCATTTTTGAAGGATTTTAAATGCTTGAGAGTCATTTAACGGGTTGGTCTCCTTATACAGGTAGCCCGTGGTGACAAAAGTGGAGAGGATGGTATTCCTATGCTACTAAAGATCCCACGCATGTTCGACCCATGGGGTGGTTTCAGCATCATAGGATTTGGTGACATCCTATTACCAGGCCTGCTTGTTGCATTCTCACTCAGGTTTAATCTCTACATCCTATCCCAATTTGCAAAAACAATGGTTATCAACATTGCTCCATGTGTCAAATTTTGGCGCTGTTTATATGCAATGGAATAGATAATTTAAGCATTACTACTAATGTTTTTTCCAGGTATGATTGGTTGGCAAATAAGACTCTCCGGGCCGGATACTTCTTATGGGCAATGATTGCTTATGGATTAGGTACGAAATAATAAACAGATCATTTTGTCATCAGCTACTCTTTTAAGATTTTACGTGTTTTCCCAGAAAGATGTGATTATTCAAATTCTCTGGCAGGTCTTCTGATCACATACGTGGCATTAAATTTGATGGATGGGCATGGCCAACCAGCTCTTCTTTACATTGTTCCATTTACACTTGGTAAATCCCTTTCTTTCTCGTTCACCATAAACCTAGTCCAACGTCACCCTGCCATTTAAAGTTTAAACACATGAATAAAGCCCGAGGGCACTGCACATGCCATAATTTGTCTTATCAAACAACCAAGAACCAATCGGGATACTTGCAGGTGTTGTTTTCGAATAATGATGGGATGCTAGACGGTGTAGCCTTTAGTTAAACTGATCAAAATTTACACTCCAATGCAGGCACTCTGCTGACATTAGGTAAGAAGAGAGGTGACTTACAGATTCTGTGGACTAGAGGAGAACCGGAAAGGCCCTGCCCACATATCGAGCTTGAAGGCAGTCAAGAACTGAACGAATAAAAGTAATTAGAAACCATTTTCGTGTATGATATTGTAGTGCCGGCATTGTATAATTAGTAGAAATCTGGTAAAGAACCAACAAGAGAGTCGCTTAATTTGGTAATCTTGTATGTAAGCTTATTGCCCTTTTAAATTGAACGAGGGCGCTCGCTTAATGCAAATAGTTGTCATACAACTTAATGATTGGTAAAGCAAGATATATAGCAATTTTGCAGAATTTTACTGACATAAGCAAGAACATATGGAAACTTGAAAAGCATTCGATCGAGGGGAAAGTTACTAACAAACGTGCTTATTTAGTGCGACAATAACTTCTTTTGCATGATGGTAATCGAAGTCCCGGAGGACCAAGCCCTTTGAGAGGCATAAGCCCTAAAGCACATGTGACTAAGAAGGCTCCATGAAGTTTCCAATTAACTCAAGAAAATCCCAAACCCATGCATTGAAAGCCTTGCCAAATTCCTATAGTTTTATATTGCACGGGCGAGTGAGGAAGAACACTGCATAGCTTCTTATTTTCTTCCTAGATGTGAATCACAGTTGACACATGACACATGTAAAAGTAATTCATTTCAATAAGATAAAAGATGATATTTTTGCTCAATTAACGCTGCATAGATTGTTGCTATTTGACATATATGCAAAAGTAACTCATCACACTTAGAAAAAAGAATCATTTCCGCATACATATCTAGCTGTGATAACATCATTTCATGATCTGATCGAATCAATCATTTTGTAGATTTTCATTCAAAGAACACCTTTTACAAAAAAATTAGCCAAATTAGAAATCGTTTCGCCATTCGATTGTCAGCCTTAAAGCTTTATATTGTTAATTTATAGGAAATTGTGTTCTTTTTGGTTATAATTAGATGACTAAATATTGTTTGATTCAGCTAATTTTTATAAGAGTGATATTTGAATGATGATAAAAAAAAAACAGTTTGAATCATGAGATGATTATATGGAAACCTGAACGATATCCCACCACATAAACGTTTACCACATCGATTGCGACAGTGATGGTGTCGCCGTTGTAGTTGGTGAGATCAACATAAAGAAAGTGCTGCGCGTCCGGCACGTCTTCTCTTCGAGGCAGTACCGGTACACCATGTGATTTGGGTCGTCCGTCTGTGAGTCGGTCTCGTAGTGCTTTTATGAACACTGTATGTCTTAGGGGTTGCATTCAAAACGGAGAAGGTAAGTGCCATATTAAAGCAAGAACAAGGAAATTTGTATCAAAACTATCCTTGATCTTTTTGAGGGATTTGTGTAATTTAGAGATGAGTAGCGTTGATGCATGTATATATGCGCCGGGTTACTAGCTCAACATACTCACCGGGACGAATGGGTAGGTTATTTTCATACCATTACAAAATATCTTTCTCATACGGAAACCTCGGCAAACATCACTACTTTGATGTCAGATTTTTATTTATATTTATTTTTATTACAAACGATATTATTAGTCTCGATGCAACTGGTAGTTTTATTGATGGTTTTGTCAGCATAATCTTTACTATAGTAGTTGTTTGGCAGTTTCTCTTCTTTGTAACAGCTGCTAGTTGCTTCTTTGGCAGTTTCTCTTCTGAGGCAACGCTGCTTGTATTCAAAGAGTGTTTTCAAGTAAAATTCTTGATTATTTGTCCAAGTAGAATTATCTGATATTCAAATTCAACATCCAACTAGCAACACTAATGCTTTGTGTATGAGTATACATATAATATACACACAGACCCAAACAAAACTGGGAACGCTATGTTGTGGCACAGCTTGCACAGCTTCAAGCCAACCCTTGGGTAAAGTAATGTGTATTGATGAGTGTTTAAGCTAATAATTAATAGAAAACTAATGAAAAATTCTATTCAAATAAAATATTAATCATAAACACTCAATAACAATTTATTAATAATAAGGACAACAATCTAAACAATTTATTAATAATAAGAAAAACAATCTATACACAATAATTGACCTAATTGTGGATAAATAGTCGGTACCACCAAAGTTCAACTTATTTATGAAAATGACACCACTTCTTAAACTTCAACTTATTTATAAAAATGTCACCGCATATTTTTTTAAACCTCAACTTAATTACAGTATCGCCACTAAACTTCAATTTATTTATGAAAATGCCACTCCCTCTTTTTTGTTTTCGTTTTTTTTGTTCTTATTATTAATAAATTGTTATTGAATGTTTATGATTAATTTTTTATTTCTCAATGGCTTTTGATTAAAACTTCCAATAATTAATCTACTATTGAATTAATCCAATAACTTTTATTAAAGAGTGCTCATAAATTCATAATCACTCATTTTAGATTAGGTGAGCATGACTGTAACTTTATATATACCACAATTACCTAGATGTGGTATGCACCTAATTAATAAAATATAATTGTATATAAAAAGTGTTCCGAAAATTTCATTTCAAATGATGTAGTAGAGTTTAGTTTAATTTAATTAAACTTAAGTTCCAAACCTTGTTTTTTTCCTAAGTGAAATATAGGCTGTGTACATGGTTTGTTGAAGATCTTAGAACTTAAAGATTTCTACTGAAATTTCCTTTCTCGTCTTTTGTTATTGGACAGTAGATGTTCAAATAGCATTTATTTGGCGTTGTCGCGCGGTTGTCCACAGTGAATGATAAAAAGCTTGAAAAGTAGCGATTTTGCACAATTTTATAGAACATAAGCAAAAAAACATTTTATGTTACTAAATCAATCCTCATAAAATATGTTTCATGTAAGAATAATGCAAGAAATTAAGTAGGCTAAAGTTATTATCAACCACATGTAGTCGAAGTCCCAATTGACAAAGCAACCTTGAGAGGCAAAATCCCTAAAACACGTCTAACAAATTATGTAGGCTCTAATGAAAACCCCAAACACTAACCACTAAATCTTCTATTTTCTCTATATATAAAGGGAGCACACCAATTTGGTAAAATATTTGTAATATATTAAATTTGTCCCTCACTATATATAACTAGGGTTAAACTCATTTTACTACCCTCAAGTATTGTGAAATTCTCATTTTGCTACCCTTAGTTTTTTTTGTCTGACTTTCATACTTAAAGTTTGATTTTTCTGACACTTTCATACCTCCGTTAAGTTTTCCGTTAGGTTCTACGTTAAAAAAAAAAAATTGTTAAAGTATTGTTAACTTCTCCGAGCTCGATCCAAGGCGGAGAAGGCCATCGCCCTCCTCAAATCCGAGAAAGACCCCTCCAAAATCCTTGAAATATGCAAATCTGCCTCCCTAACCCCCGAATCCCACCTCGATCGCTGCCTTCTCCATTGCCATCAACCGCCTCCGCGATGACAACCACTACGACTTCATCCACCAGTTCCTCGACGACCTCTTCGCCTCCCGCCCCGACCTCAAAACGCAGCGCTTTGCCTCCCACGCCATCATCCTCTACTGCCAGGCCGACATGCTCGACCACGTCGTTCATACAAGTCAGCAAAGTTCTCCCGGCAAGGGGGAATCCCAGAGTAGCTAGAACCCAGCAAAACCCAGCTGGGTTTTCCTCATACTTTACTTTATCGGGTTTTCCTCCTCTTCCTCCCAAACCCAGCAAAAACCCAGCTCGACCAAGAGCTCCACTTCAACGGCTTCAATGATTTAAGTCACCTCGCATATTTGTGGGTCTGATCAGATTAGAACGGTTCTCATCAGAAAAAACTATTTTTTTGAAGTTTATGATTTCCTGAAGGAACAATCAATCAATCCAAATCGAACCCAAGTGAACAAAGAGCCTAAGAATTCTCAGTCGCCCTAAATTTCTTCTCCCCAAGAGAGCATCTAGAGAGAGAAAGAGGAGAGGGAGGGACTGAAATCTCTGCAAAATACAGTGAGTAGTAGAAATAAAGACAGAGCTACATAATAAAGTGACAGAAATCAGTGGGTATTTGTCGAGAGAGAGAGAGATCATTTTTTTTTAATTGTGTACAGTGCTACGTCACCTTTAACGGAAAACTTAACGGAGGTATGAAAGTGTCAGAAAAATCAAACTTTAGGTATGAAAGTGAGGCGAAAAAAACTAAGAGTAACAAATTGAGAATTTCACAGTACTTGAGGGTAGTAAAGTGAGTTTAACCCATATAACTATTAAAAAAATTAAATTAATTATAAAGAAATAAAAAAAAATTATACATGTAATTTAAAACTACCCTACATTAGGGTTAGCTACTAAATTTTTTTTTAATTTTAATTTTTAAAATTTAAAATTATATAAATATATTTTTTTTTTTAAGTCAATTATACCTCATACACCTGCGTGGCAAGACACTAATAAATCATAATGCAATCAAGTCACCTTTCAGCCCTTTTGGTGGTCACCGTCCTCTGGCATTAGAATCGATCCTCAAGTGTCATGATTGTATTGGTTTTATTGGTTTTGTTTGTTTAGAGCTTAACTGGTCCACGTCTCTTCTTTGTATTAACTTGGTTTAAACTAATAGTTTGTCAGTTGTTATTAGTGGTTAGATAGTTTGGCGCCAATTAAGCTAACCTTCCGATTAGCTTGCCGTTTGATAATCTTCGTTTTCAGTTTTTCACTTTTTTGAAAACTGAAATCTAATTTGGTAGTTACTTTCAGTTTTTAGTTTTTAAAAAAATAAAAATTGAAAAACCAAAAAGTGAAAACTCAGGAAAATAGTTTTCATTTTTTGGTTTTCAATTTTTCATTTTTTTTAAAAACTAAAAGTAACAACTAAAAGATTTTTGTTACGACCCGTCTCGAATTTTAGTGTATTTTATTTTTTGAATATGTGAAATGATCAAAATGCCCCTAAAGTGGTAAGTGTTGACTTTTAGTGGACTATGGGTGCAAAAATTAATGCTAAAGCAATGAGCCACTTCCCATGAATCCTAAATTTGGACGAGTGGAGCTAGAATAAAGGAGCATGATCTAACACTTCCATGGAATATGGAACATGGAGAAATAGAAGGAAAGTGGGACTTGTAGCCCAAGTATCTTATGTCTATAAAAAGACCTAAAATCCACTAGAACAAGGGGAAAGAGGGAGGTATGACATTGTTCTATATTTTACAAGTATACAGACATTGACTTGAGGGTCGAAGAATTTTCTTGCAGGTCCTCCCCCATTCTCTCATTGATGGCAGCGAAGATGGTGTCTTGCGTGCTTCTCAACAGAACTACAAGATTACTTGTTGGAGAATTGGAGGAACCGGAAATTTTCGCTCCAACAGTTGGCGCGTCTATGGAACCTGAACAAAAAGTCGCATGGAGAAGCAACTAGAACCAAAGTTCCATCCAAATAACATTGGGAGCACGGATTAAGATCCCAATTATATAAGAATTTCCATTCTCTATTTTTATGATATCAAGGACCAGCACCATATTTTACTTGTTTGCCGTATCACGCAACTCACAAGCATGAAGAAAATAAATTTATTTATTTTTGCATCTTGTTGTACCAGTCCCTCACTGCTCTGTCTCTGGAATTTTACAAAAAATGTATTTCTGTGGTAGAATTTGGCAACTGCATTTCTAATTGAAACTATATGTGCAGTGATGTTACATTAGCATTGAGTGGCCAGTTGGCTAACAAGCATTTACGGTGGGGGCAAAGGTTTTAACGTTGATGGTTTATTTTCTCTGCTTTGATGTCTGACGAAATAGCAAAGAAACGAAAAGAAACAACGAAAAGAGCAACGCAATATCGCTATTGTGCTTATCATTTGGCTGCATGACTGGGACAAGTCACTACTCTACTGGGGATAAGAAGACCCCTAAAAATAAGGAAAATCAGTTCAGTTGTGAATATACCTGAATGAACCAGCCACTAACTACATGGCCACACCCTCACTTCTCTCGGATCAAGAGTTTGTTTCGGCGCCGAGGATGATGCCAAGTTGAGGAGGCTTTAGCCTTAAGAGAATCGAAACTGAAGAGAGAAATTGGGAAGCCGAGGTACGAGAACGCATTGTTTATGAAAAACATGGTTCGGGTGTCTCGAAAAGCTCAAAGCAAAGGATGAGCTCAAGCAGGTGAAGGCGGTGAGCAAAGATAGACTTCGGAGGAAGGACGAGCGTTCCGCTTCCAATTATAGGCTGAAGCCACCGAAGAGGATGAGAGAGAGATGAGTACTGAAGCATTCAGTCCTAGCTTGGGAAAGACAATTGCACCAAGTGACAATAAGTTTCTACGAAGCCGACGACAATTGCAATGGCACTGATCATGCAATGTCATGATTTCTTAAAATAACAAAAATGACGGAATGGCCGGAAGAGAAACCCAAAGTGAGAGGAGCTGGTTTGGCTAAATACTTGGATCATGCAATTAAGAACTATCTCATTCCTTTTAGTTAGTTTATGAATAATTCAATTGTTCTTGGTGTTTCTTTGATAAAGAAAGCAATTAATGGACGTTGCTTTGAAACTGAATTTAGTCATATATAGCTCATTAGTTCACATGGCTGCAGAAATGGAACAAGTCACAAAGCCACTTGAGTCGTTGGCAAAGAGTTACCAAAACAAGAAAAATAGTGCTCAAGTATGATCAAGGCAAGAGCTATGGAGAAGGTTGAAAACCCACTCATACCCGCGTGCATTCAAGATTTCTAAGCACGGCAATGCACCCTAAATTCACTTCGGCGGCAACGAAGTTGATCAACAGATAAGAGTTCTTATCTTATGCATGTTCATTAGTAATATTTCCACTATTCGAATTTGAATAACTCTAGGGGCATGTTAATACTACACGAATTAATGGTCGAAGACAATATGAGCGAGGGTCGAAAACCCAAAAAACTATGGTTGAAGACAATATGACAGTAGCCGAAGGCTAAATAATGACCATGTGATGTGATCGTAGCCGAAGGCTAAACTCATGGTTGAAAACCGTCCATATGAAATCCTACATGTCTTTATTGTAGATCATACCTGTGACATCACAGAATTTTTGCAAAGAAATATTTTTCCACTACAAACTAAGATGATATGTGTTTGCAGGGAAAAAAGGGGGCATCTGTGGGTGTAAAAATGAAGGCCCAAGCAATGAGCCACTTCCCATAAATCCTAAATTTGGGGGAGTGGAGCTAGAATAAAGGAGCATGATCAAACACTTTCATGGAATATGGAACATGGAGAAATAGAAGGAAAGTGGGACTTTGAGCCCAAGTATTTTATGTCTATAAAAGACCTAGAATGCCACTAGAACAAGGGGAAAGAGGGAGGTATGACATCGTTCTATATTTTACAAGTATACAAACATTGACTTGAGCATTTGGTTCATGCTAATTATGAATCAGTTTTTTGGTAATATAAATTGGTATTCATGTACATTTGAGTATAGCTAGGTTGAACTATTAGAGTTCTAACATTTGGTTTGATAAACCTAAGCAAGACCCCCGGCTTCGAAGTATTCCCTTCTGTGTGTTATACACAATACATACCGCTTACAAACTAATTAAGTTGTCCTGTATAGAAGTATTAATGATCGAAAATACTAAATTAACGAAATGGTAGATAGGTAAAAGAAATTAAGGGAAATTTTACGATATCCTTTGGTGCCATTTAATTTGAATATGATGGTGTAATGCAATCGCGTCCAAGTATAATATCTTACCTTATATATAAGAAAGAAAATAAGTAAAGAGGAATATATAAACGTTGAAAAACTTTATCTATTATTATTGAACCGTTGCTTTATTACACAGGATGACTTGCAAATCTCTGAAAACGGAAGAGAGTACTGCAGATAATTATTCACCTTACAAGCTTACTACAAAACCAAAAGGAAATGCTGAAAATTGACTTAGGCGGCCAAGCAACAATAGAAGTACCTGTGCGATTTGACAAAAAAAGCAAATAAAAGGAAATACTGGAAGAAAATAGACTTGAGCCAAGCAACAACGTGCAAAAGACATATAAAGGCCCAGTGAAGTCTTTACTGTTCATCATGAGGATCACGACGACGTGACGGTCCAGGTTGAGGTCCACGTCCAGGAATTCTAACTCTAACTGTACCTTCAGGGTTGCAATTAGCTGGGTCGGTGTCGTACAGCATCATCCTGATGCCCCGATTTTGAACGAGTGTTGATTGAATACTGTTTACTTCGACGCGGTGCTCACCCGTTCCAGTCGTTCCGAGCACAAAATGCCTTCTGAAGCCACCACCATTGACCGGCGTTGGGTCCCGTACCCTCTGGATCTCCTCGGAGAGATCCGACCAATGGGTTTCCATGTCCCGCGTTAAAGTGTCTGGAAGAAATGGTCGGTTGTCTTCTCCCATTGCCTCTCCGACTCTATTCTCAATGTATCGGAACCTTGCCGCTTCCGAGAGCATTTGAATGATCACAAGTAACCCTCTTGCTTGGGGGGCTTGGGATCGCAATCGTCTTGCTTCTGCTGGGTCTCGCGCTCTGGCTGCTCGGGCGAATCGGGCTGGCGCGTCGTGCAACTGGCCGATGGCGTTACTTAGTTCATTGCGTCCCAGCCCGATTTGCTGAAGCATTGGTCTATCGTCAGTACTTCGTGACCCTGACCCTTCTGCGACTCCCGCAAGCCTTCTGTAGGAGCCGGGAAAGCCCAGATTGTGCGCATTGTCCGGGAAGTCCCCAAATAAAGTGTGGACAGGGGCCGCCCCCTGAGCAACTGTACGATTATCTTGAAAATAGTACAAATGTTCTTCACCTGTACGATAACCCACCACGTAAGCGTCCACCACATCGATTACGACTCTGATGGTCTGGTCGTCATAGTTGGTGAGATCCACGAAAAGAAAGCGCTCCGTGGCCGGCACATCTTGTGCTCGACGGAGCACCGGTATGCCATGTACCTCGCGTCGGCCGCCTGTGAGTGCGTCTCGCAGTTCAGTTATGAAATTGGAGTATGACTGACGGTCTGCATCCGTACAGTTAAATTCGAGGACTGTCATACTGAAGCAAGAACAAGGCAAATTGTATAACTAAAATTATTCTTGTTATTTTGGAGGAATTTGAGTGATTAGATGAGTCGGGGACATGCATATATAGATATTCCAAAGAGTCGAGTTCTCTTGACAAAAAAAAAAAAAAAAGAGTCGAGTTCTCAAAAAATATATAAGAATAAAACCCAAACAAATATTTAAAGACTTAAACAACCTATTCCCAGTTCCCACCATAGAAAGGCCATCCAACGGTGAGAACATTGCTGGGTCAAGAAGAAAACTGATGTGTGAACAGCATCACCTGAATATTATTATATATATAATTATTTCTTAAGTAATAATGCGGAAAATGCAAGATAATTTAATTTAAGACTAACCACATTTTATATCTCAAGTTTGGGAGGTTGTGAGGGTAAGTCTTTCCATAAATTAGTGACAGAGAAAGATTGAGACCCACTTTTGTGATGATGTGTAAACAACAAATAATAATAATATAAATTCTTCAATTATTTAGGGCCTCTTTGACAAACATTCATTTTTCTGTTTCTAGTTTTCACATTTAGAAATAGGGCAAAATACAAGGGAGGAAAGAGGGATGAGTAAAAGGTGGAGGAAATATAGCGAAAATTCTTCCATATTACGTAGTATTCCATACTACGAATATTGGATGACGTGGATTGTTTTGGATGATATGGGTCCCGTGGGTCCCGTGAATCCAAATCATCCAATGCTCGTAGTATTTGATACTACGTAGTATGGAAGTTGGACCCGAAATATAGATGGAAGAGTACAAAAAATAGAAATTAAAAATTTCATGTCCAAGTATAATAAACTACATTGAGTGACAATGCAACGGGCCATCCACAATGTAGAGACCAGCCTTATTAAAGTAATAACAACATTATTCTATGTTATAACTAAAATTTTACCATTGTTATGTAATATTTGAGTATAAATTTTAACAATTATAGTGTAACATTATTTTTCTTATAGTTCAAATATTTAGTAATAATATCATGTTGTAACACCAATATACGTGAATGTATGAAGGCTAAAAGTGAATAGCGGTGATGTGGAATTTCTTGACATCCACTAATAATAGTACCATAGAACTTCTCATATACGCACGGTATGTCGCCCGAGTCTTTCTTGCATACCCCGGGGTATGGGGTACTCTGAGTTTTTTAACGGTTAAATTTTTGTTTAAAAATATAAAAATCAAGATCCAACGGTTAAAAAATCCAGAGTACCCTGTACTCCGAAGCACCCAAGAATTTTTTATGTCGCCCTCCCCAAGTAAAGCCCTCGCGGAAATAAAAGGCATTTTTATTTTACACGTCGCCCTCCCAAAATAATGCATGTCCTTCATTTTTGGTCAACTTATGTGAAATGCCTAATAAGCCTTCTCTAGATGGAGTTGGCTATCATGCTCGCAAGCATCAAATGTTATCATCAAATTAGTCATTTATTTTCTTAAAAAAATTATAATAATTAATTTACAAGTGTGAAAAATATGAAAAATATGCAAATGCTCGTGATCACATCCTCTACATTGTTATGATCGTTACATGGTCGTTTGAATTTTTAAAACCCTCAAAACCCTCATGATTAGTTTTTTTTTTAGTTTAAAATTCATAATAATTAATGTACAAGGGTGAAAAATGTAAAAAAATATATATACAAACGCCAGTAATGACAAGCTCTACGTTTTTACGATGGTTACATCATCGTTTGGATTTTTAACGCCCTCCAAAACCTTGTGAATAATGTTGTTGGAAGGAATTCAAAATTAATAAAAATTTATAATAATTAATTTACAAGTGTGAAAAATGTAAAAAAAATATATATATACAAATGGTCGTAATAACAAGCTGGTTAGTTAAATATAAATCTAGGGTTCATGGATTATGGTGTCGAATTTCGGAGTTGATTCCTTCATGAAAGTTGTAGAGCTTGTCATTATGAGCATTTGTCTTTTTTTTTTTATTTAATATTTTCCACATTTGTAAATTAATTATTATGAATTTTTATTAATTTTGAACTCCTTCCGAGTGTTTGGAGGGTGTTAAAAATCCAAACAACGACGTAACCATCGTAAAAGTGTAGAGCTTGTCATTACGCGCGTTTGTATATTTTTTTTTACATTTTTCACACTTGTACATTAATTATTATGAATTTTATTAATTTTAAACTTTAAAAAAACACTATTCATGAGGTTTCGGGAGTTTAAAAAATCTAAACAACCATGTAACCATTGTAACAATATAGAGAATGTGATCACAAGCGTTTGCATAATTTTTCACATTTTTCACACTTTTAAATTAATTATTATGAATTTTTTAATGTTTAAGAAATTTTGTAGAAAAAATCAATGGCTAGTTTGGTGATAGTATATATTTAATACTTGTGAGCATTGTAGCCAACTTCTTTTGGTCAACTTATGTACGTTACCTCTAAATTCTCAATAATTGCCACAAAAAGTCTTCGAATCTTTACAACGACACTGTTTTTATAAGCCATTATAATGTCAAAAGTACCATGTGTTCTCTAAATTCTCAATAATTGCCACAAAAGTCTTCGAATCTTTACACCGGCACTGTTTTTATAAGCCATTATAATGTCAAAAGTACCATGTGTTCGACAAAATGTTTATCATGCAGGGTTTATCGACAAAAATGTCTATTAAATATACTACAACCTATTAATACATATGCAACAGAAAAAAATTTAGCCTTATTTTTTGTAATGCACCTTGAACTCAACACGAATCTTGCTTTCTCTCTTAAAACTAAAATTTCGCCACTTTACACCTTGGAACTCAATATTTGATTCACTTTGGTGGGATTGTTCTTGGACATGGCAACAACGGTGGTCATTGCCAGCACGGATGAAGTAGATTTGAAGACCCAGTGATTTTCTGTTGGTGACAAAATGAATCAAATATTGAGTTTTAGGGTGTAAAGTGGCAAAATTTTAGTTTCAAGAGGAAAAGTGAAATTGATGTCGAGTTTCCAGAGGCATTGCAAAAAATAAGCCAAACATTTAATACATATGCAACAACACACGGCTTCTAGTTTAAATAATTAGAATAATACTTGCATTTCCTTTTTGGGGATAATCCCATCTCATTTTGTCACTTTTAAATAACGTAATTTCACCGTAGAAATTTTATAATCAGAACCATTCAATTTCTTAATCTTCATTTGAAGATTATCTCTACAAAAACTCACTTGAATCGAACATCGTTTATTTATCTGAATGTATCAAATAAATTAACGGTGTAGGTACCAAGTAATGAATTAATAATGAACCGTCTATTTATTTGATATATTCGAATGACTAAATGATGTTTGATTCGAATGATTTTTTATAGAGATGATCTTCAAATGAAGATTAAGAAATTGAACAGTTCCACATTATGAAATTTCTATGGTGAGAATATGTTATTTGGAAATAGGAGAATGAGCTCATCCTCCCAAAGGAGGAATTCAAGTATTATTCAAATAATTAAATTAGAGAACTTGGTTAGTCAACTTCTCGAAACGAAAGCTAAAAACCCATAAAGTCAATGACCAAAACAACGATAGATTTTTTTATCTACCCGGAACACAAACCGATACACCGTGAATCATAGACACTGAAAATATACTCTCTCCATTTTTATTATGACACGTAGTGTACCGGCTTGTGTTCTGGGTACATGGAAAATCTATCCAAAACAACCCATTCCCACCATAGAATAACATCCATCCACCGTAGTCAACATCTGCTATGGGCTCAGAAGAAAACTGATTTCGGAACAGTTGTAAGGAGCATATGAACCATCATCTTAACCAATGCAAGCATGTTAAGTGTTAAAGAGTGTTATCACATAGAGGTGGAATTTTTTACTATATTACCGTACCAATTGAATTTGTACCGAAATTTTGTACCAATTGGTAATAATACAGTATTTGTATTGAACTATATATTTTCGGTATGATAATGGTATCCGAAATCATTACCGACGGTATACCATACCGAACCGATATTATATAATATTATTTATTATGTATTTATAATTTATATATATTGTAATTACTATTAATTAAATGCTACACAAAAATAAATTTTCTAAAGATGGATGAGAATATTGATATCATGACACTTTTAGGGCTACAAAATATGGGCTAAAGGCATAAAAATTGAAAATAAAATTACATATTGGGCCTTGAATTGGACTTCAAAAAATTAGATTTTGCCCACAAAAATTTGTCCAATAACAAAGTGGCAATACCATTACCATACCATATCAACCGAAATATCTGGCATACCAAAATTCGGTATACCGAAAGTTTGGCACGGTAATGGTAATAGATTTTGCCATATCAAAAGTTTGGGATGGTAAATGGTACGGGGATTTTTGCACAGTAACCGTACCGAACCTACCCCTATTATCATATGGTTAAATATTTTAATTTGAATTCTTCTCACGTCATTATGAGGAAAGAGAAGAATAATTAAATTTCATAAATACTCTCTTGTTGAAAAATTTAATTTAATGAATTAAATTATTTTATTTGAATGGAAATTGACACACCCCAACCCGGATATACAGGTGGACACCCAAAAGCCGAGGGTGCTGGCCGACACCTCGTGAGGTGACGAAAATAAATGTAAATAAAAGAGAATTTTGAATAAAATAAATATCGAGTGCGCTGAAGTGTGAGTGAACCAGAAAGAATAATAAAAGAATAACAAATTTGGCGAGATAGAATTTATTGAGTGACTACAAAACTTAGAGAGATTCCCTACACTGATTATGCCACCGCGTCTCGACGTCAATAGCTCCAAGCCTACTAAATCTGGAGGGGCGCAAAACAGAAAGGTGAGTGGGCCATAAACAATAGTTTTTCTAAAACTTTTCTTTTCTGAAAGTACTAACCCCTCGCTGTAAAAACCCGTAATAGTTCTGAAAATCATTTCTGAAAATCATACTACAATAGTAGGTATGAAAAGCAGTTTGAGGACGGAAAAGTACTTGTTTTCCAAAACGGGTAAAAAGCCACAAGTTCAACACATGAAAAACAATACGAGAAAACCAATAATAACAAAGCCTCTGTGGCATCAGTGAAATCCGGTAATAAATCATAATATAAAAATCACGGGGTACGCTCGTTAGGTAGTGCAGACACACGAGTTCATGCAGAGGTATTCTGCCATGAACAGACTCGGTGTAATAATAATAATACGCTCATGTACTACATACACGTGAAGTTGGCGCTAAGCGCGTCACTACGAGTTCTAGAATGAAGGGAAAATTGCGGATTAACCGAGTTCATTAAGCAACATCATTAAGCATGCATTTAACAATTAAAGGCGGAAACATGCTTCTATGCTTAAAACGAAATCAACCCAAGAAATTCAAAGCCTAGTAGATATGGTGAACCAAGAATAAAACTCAAAGCACAATTTGAGTTGTGAAATCATATACCTTTGTAGATTCCTCTTTGCCTAAGCAAAGGCTAATCACCCAAGGAGAGGGCCTTCATTCCTTGCTTGATGATGATGGATGAATCGCATTCTCCAAGTTCCCAAAATAGGGAACCTCTAAGTCTCCACACCAAGGAGAGCCTTGGATGAGAAAGATGAGTGTCCTAGATAAGAGAGATTGCTAGCTATTTTCCTCTAGGGAGCCTGGCCTTCAGAGAAGAGAGAGCTTTCACTCTCTCAATTCTCCAAAAGAAAACCACTTAGTTGAAATGTTATCAAATTGGCATTATAACATCTCACAATGCAGTGGCAAACTTGTACTGGAAAACAAGTCCACTACATTGCTATCAATGGCCGGCCATGTTTGGTTCTTTTTTCGGGGTCTCTTTGGGCTAATCTATTATTAGTCATTAAGTTGTCATACAACTTAAGTCAATGGGCTTGACGTCGAAGCCCAAAACTAACTCCGAGGTCTATAACGAATTTATTCGCTTGATTAATTAACATATTAATTAACCCTTGCCATAAATAATTAAAACCATTTAATTATTCTACTCATCTCCATTCTTTGCATCAAACTCTTACCTTACACTGCGTGCGATCCATTAGGTTCCTTTTTAGCAAGGCAAAGGAGGATTAGAACTTTTCAAATCATTTTCCAATTGAAACATACTTTCAATTCTTCCCTTATGATTATACACTTATAAAAAGGGCATCCACAAAAACCGTGAGTTGACACTCTAAAGTGTATGTCATGTATACCAAGCTAATCGTAAGAGGTGGAGAAACTTCATTCAATAGATTGCAATGCACGGTCTTTCTCTAATACAATACCTCGGCCACATTGTTTGGTTTGATAGTTTATTCATGTCTACTATCCAACGTGATTCCATTACTTATATGATTACATTGAATATGACGGGGAACGACTTCCAAACCTTATTCATACTCCGTCGTAGACTTAATCATATCTTAGAGTATTCTCCCCTCAAACGGCTTGGAAGGTTAGAGATCCCTTTGTTGCGCATTCACTTGCCTCCATGGCTAAGTAGCTTAACCCCAACTACGCCGTGGACACCCGATGGGGTGCCTTGACATAATCAAAGATTAAGGACCTCACCACAAGACAACCGTGATGCCTCAGTCAAAGGGACTAATTTAATATCCCAACTATGAGTTCTCATGTGACATGATCATGACAACTCATCGTTAATCGCGGTTCAGCTGAACTCATTCCTAATGAGCACCCACATGCTTATCTGATGTCACTTACACCAATGACTCGAGACTAGCCACTCTCCCCGAGAGAAGATATAAATATGTACCGATCTTAACGGACTGTTAATGCCCAATTGACAATCCTAAGATCGTGAACTTTTAGGATATGTCAATGAATGAGAATGTGGTCTCATTTAACCTAATTTGTTTAGATTACATTCTCATAAGCACATATTCTTTGGACTTACTGCTTAAGCATATAACATTTATAATGGTGACTACTTAAACAATAATCATTGCCCTTTATATATTAAACCACCAACTTTAACATGTGAAATGTCCGTAGCATCATCATATGATTGGTTTAAAGGGCTTCAACAATCTCCCACTTGCACTAGAGCTAATCACTGGGTCATCGCTGATGATGCCTCTTCAATTCATTTCATAAATGGCCGAGTAGTAGGCCTAGGTAGTGGATATCTATATGTGTTATCCATGTAAGCAAACTTGGACAATTACTACCATTATACATGATTCTCAATCATGTGGTTTAGTCTCTCATTTCGGGCCGGGATCTTGACGACCTGATTCCCTTGGTTTTGCAGCTATCGCCCCATTAAGGTCAAAGTGCCTACACACTAAAGACAATTTCTCTGGTTGGAACCGAATAGAAAGTTCATAACTTTCCCATCCAAAACAACAACGTTGTAAGCTTCTATATGGCTATATATATTTTGCATGTACGATGAAACACACTAAAGCTACATTACTTTAATGTTCACCCAAATATCTCTTTAGTCATAATAAAGAGATATTCAATGTTGGATTAGATTCATAATCTAATACATTTACGCTCCATTGCGTTACTCTAACTCTCTTCCTCATTCTTGAGGAATCCATCCTTTAGTGTTTCTTAAAGACTTAAGGATTCACTTGACAGCTGTGTTCTCATCTCATTGCATTGATATTGTCTTTGGTGGTACCGTTCTAGGTACAACTCATATCAACGTTTTTCATACAATATGAAATACATAAATCACCTTTATGCGTATGCATAAAGGATTCTATTTACGCATTATTTATTTGGGAGTCAAATGAGAGAATTCCTTTTGAGAAGAGCAATCTCCCTAGTCTTACTAGAGTTGTCCTTCCGTTTGAAGCTTATCATCATAATAGAGAAACTTCCTAGCATCTTCTGCCTATCATTAGGAATTGATATAATCCATTCATATCTTGAAATCTATCATTATGATTTCCATCCCATGTTTATAGACTATGTCTCCTATATTCATTTGTTTAAAGTCATAACTTTAATGAAGAAGAATTTTCATTTCCAAAATTAATATATATATCATATATATATGTTCAAATTTAGAAATATGATTAATCCCACTAATCTTTTGTAAACCTTGTAGACAAAAAGATTCATTTACATCTTTATGAGAAATCAAACGATTTGATCTTCTCATAAAATGCTTATAGCTCCCATTAGCTGCTAAGATTCATGATGGATGAAATCCCCTACAACTTTACATGTCATGTGATTTAGTTTTAGACATATATTATCAAGATAATCTTGATAATGGTTTCGAAACCCAAATTATGTCCAAACATTGAATCATCGTTGTTGTAGCTAACAATCTTCGAATTAATAAAAACTAAGACGGCATCAAAGATATTTCTTCCAAGTCAACCATTCCTTTTGATTGTAGTCACCTTTAAGCTATCAATTAGCTATGTAGGTTTCATTATTTCATGAGCTATTGGTATGGAACTAGGTTGTTATATTTGTTGATTATCATCTTGTCTCTCAAAGAACCTATTCTTTGAATTCTATTTCTGCTCACTTGCTCTATCTTAGGCAAATCCTATGTAGATTTCAATGAAATCCACCAACAAAACAACATTTGTTAGTTGGTTAATTGAAGTGATATCCAAGGACTAATCTTAGGATATCCTACAGATTGTTCTCAACCAATATTGCTTATTAGCATACAACCCCAAATCTTAATACGCTTAAGACTTGTCTTTCTTCCAACTACATCTTATGGAGTCATGAAAACTTTGAAGGTTTTCTAATTGACAATCGTATTGTCTTAGAAGTGTATATATGTCCTATATATATATATACGGTATTTTGATAACATCCAACGAACCAAATCTTTACGCTTCGAGTTCGTTCTTCCTAATGGAAAACTATTATCTTATGATGCTTAATTTTCCTTGATATCTTCAAGGAAAAACTCTAAAGTGTTATATTTCTTAGATCAAATTTTAAGGAGGTAAATACTTAGACATCTTACTCATCAACTTACATTCTTGAATTCCTTTGAAACCTTTACAAAGTATCTTCGGACTTGTGTTTAACACCAAATACGAGAGTCCAACCGAGAGCGATCTTCTGAATGTCATGTGACATGAGTAGTATTATGCTGTGGTCAAACCACTAACATCTAAGTGAATTAACCTCAACAATCCTTCTAGATTCTTATCTTTCCAAAAGAATAAAAGATTCGAACATTTCTCACTTATACAATTTTACCAAGAAGGCATTGATCCGGATCTACCGATCCAAAAGATCCATCTATGACCAACTCGTATTTTATGTTTACAGAGGTGTCACACCTAGTTTGGGATTAGTCACTATCTTGTAACTCGTTTTAAGCATCGTTCCATTCTAAATGCTTAACACTACCACATCATCTCTACTATAGAGACAATCTATTAGATTACAATAATCCAATTACTTTGGTAGTTCATATGAGGAAGTAAGTACTATTCGCTCGCAGAGATCTATATTTGATTCACGCTCCGAATGTGGAAGTACTTTCTCTCCTCTCATTAATCTTCTACTTCTTATTTGCCACACTTTTACAACGATTGTAAACATAGTCACAAATACGTAACTGCCATTCAAGTGTAGGAACCAACCTGCCTTGAATTATTCAAGAGCATTTACAACACCTTCAAAGATGTGTTCTTGACACTTGCAAGTCATTACTTGCAATACCCCTTCCAATGTCCATCCTTTCATAAAGAAAGTTTGTTCCCTTGGAGTTAATATTGCCTTCTTCATATGACTTCTCCATTGACTACAATAGTCATGGTCCCTAAACTCCCACTATCTCTCTTGGAAATCCTATTTCAATTGTGTGTTATACACACATCAAACGATTTTGGAGAGAGGTAGTTATTGTTCACTACATAGTTTACAATAAACTTAGTGAACCATTTGGATAACGGGACTCATGGTGAAGTCCTGCCTTGTTTCCGTCTCCAATTGGTTTAACACTTCAACATTTAGTGATTCAAATCATCAGTTAAGTCCATCTTTATGGACTATTTTTGTCAAACAACCATTATGTTCCAAACATAATGTCCAACTATCTAACATGTTCTCTTCCAATGATACGTTATCAAAGGAAGATTGTGAGAATGAGACTACTTAGGTACATATACAATCCATTCAAGACAATCTATGGGATTGTGGTACCAAGTCCGGAAACTAAGACCTTCGGCTTTTTTCTTTGTCAAGTTCATGGATAGCTTTTGCAAATATATCGGTAAATAAATACATAACGGCCATAAATCGATTGATTTTGTTTATTTCATCCATTTTAAATCAAATAAAGATCACCCACTATTTTAGCAAATTCCATATCCCCTATCGGAATTCCGAGAGTTTCTGGGAGGAAACTCTTAGTAGGTATGGGAAGGCTCACTATTACCAAGCCCACCGCACAATGATATGATCTTGGCTAGCAACAATAATAATGAGAGTACACTTGGCTCAATTTACATCCAATGTAAGTACCCATCTTATTTGGCCTCTAGAGAATGATTGCCCACAATGATATGATATTGGCATCATTGCACTTAGTTAAGTCATTCCCACCATGCTAGTTCGTGGTAGGGTTTCACAATAGCCTCACAATGATAAGATCTTGGCCATGTGCAAGTTGCCCTACCTTACAACATCATGTATGTTTAAATGGACTCCTCTTTAGGCAAGCACATACATAGAACTCCCCCATGATAAAAGGAAGCCGGTGTATGAGTCACAACGCCGGAGTCCACCATGGTGGAAGGCCTACTTAAAGAGTGTTCAAAGCACTCCCACGCTTATCAACTAATATTTTAGTTGAGGGTTTTTAGGTCTCATCAATTATCATTTTAATCAAATTAAAACAATTTGAGTCCTATTGCAACTATTGGTCCTATTGATTGATTTAGTATATAATACTCCCACTAAGCTTGTAAAACGGTTTTTAAAGCAAGAGTATATGGTACTACTAACATAAGGTTTGCATTCGTTTTTAAGGACTATATAGTTGCCTTAGGGCCTCCAGGGATGACTATGAACCTTTGATTTTTGATCCAACACGAGCCTAGTGTTGGATCACGGATCAGACGGTGATTGATTTTAGGTATACGTTTAATCTCATTAACGCGTGTTGTCTTATCAAGGCACCCCAACCACTCCACTTCATGCATAATGGGCCAAAACAAGAAAGGAGTACAATTAAATTAAAGAAGAGCTTATGCTCTTTTACAACATTTGATCAAATCAAATTACAACCAAAATCTAATCTACACATTCCCATGGTTCAACAATTTTGAAACGCATTTCACATAGCTCAATTATCGTAGGCTTAGGTTCATAATCACTTTTAATTAATTAACACTTTAACTAATTAAACAAGAATGCAACATTTTCATTTGGTTTTTGGATCCATAGAATTGATTTTGAGTATGGAGCTAAATGAAATGAAAATCCAATTTCATTTAAAGAGACAAAATAACTTTGTTCTCAACCAATTTGGGCCAAAATGCAATAACCTCAACTATTGGGCCATACACAAAAAAAAAAAAAAAAAACTTTTTGGGGTCACTTTGTAAAAACATATAAGTCCAATACTTAATGTTATTACAACTAGAACCCAAAAATTTCAACATTTACAAAAAACTTCATTAAAGGAACAAAACAATTTGCCCTTTAGTGATTTTTGGCCTATACGTAAAAACGCAAACTTTCTAATAAAAATGCACAAAAGTATTTCAAACTTGTATATTTATATTAAAGTTTCTGTATAACTCTACACTTAGGAGTAAAAACATCTGAAGGAAAATAGTGGAAAATTTAGTGGAAAATAATATATATATGTAGAATGGAATATAAAATGTTTGTAAGTTTATTATATGTAGTTTTGAAGGCTGGTAATGAAATCCTCAATCTGCAAAACTAATAATGAACAGTCTAAATAACAACAAACTTTTTGAAAAAATGCACAATAATTGAAATTAACCAAACTTTTGTCTTCACTAGAACATTTCAAGAACAATGAAGAACATTCATGAAAAACCCACAAGAGTTCCATGAACATTTTTCATCCAAAAACACTCCCAAAAATCTTCAAACATTAGGGAAATACCATATTACCATAATAGGGCACTCTAGGGGTTCCACTCCACATTAAAACCATTTTAACAAGTCAAACAAGACCCCAAAAATCCAACCTTGGATTTGGCCGAATTTCCCAAAAATTATGGCACCAAATTTTAGTTCCAAAATCATGCTCATATGAACTACATCTACAACATTTGCAGATGGCAAATTTTCCAACAAAATTTACATTCAAACAAGCAACAATAAATCTTGTAACAATTACAAAATTTAAATCACAAACTATGTAATCACAAAACCCAGTGCGATTCACCAATCTACTAGACCTAGGCTTTGATACCACTTGAAGGGAAAATTATGGATTAACCGAGTTCACAAGCATTTAATTAAAGGAAACATGCTTCTATGCACTTAAAACTAAAACTTAAACCCAAGAAATTCAAAGCCTAGTAGATATGGTGAAAACCAAGAATAAAACTCAAGCACAATTTGAGTTGTGAAATCATATACCTTGTAGATTCCTTTCTTTGCCTAAGCAAAGGCTAACTCACCCATGGAGAGGGCCTTCATTCCTGCTTGGATGATGATGGATGAATCGGATTCTCCAAGTTCCCAAAATAGGGAACCTCTAAGTCTCCACACCAAGGAGAGCCTTGATGAGAAGATGAGTCCCAGAGGAAGAGATTGCTAGCTATTTTCCCTCTAGGAGCCATTCTTGAGAGAAGAGAGCTTTCACTTTCAATTCTCCAAAAGAAAACCACACACTTAGTTGAAATGTTATCAAAATTGGCATTATAACATCTCACAATGTAGTGGCAAACTTGTAATTAAAAACAAGTCCACTACATTGCTATCAATGGCCGCCATGTCAATTCTTTCGGGGCCCTTTCTGGGGCTCACCCACATAGTCATTAAGTTGTCATACAACTTAAGTCAATGGGCTTGACGTTCAAGCCCAAAACTAACCCGAGGTCTATAAATCTAACTTATTCGTTTCATTAATTAACATATTAATTAACCCCTTGCTATAAATAATTAAACCATTTAATTATTCTTACCATCTCCATTCTTTGCATCAAACTCTACCTTACACGTGTGTGTGCGATCCATTAGGTTCATTTTAGCAATAGGAACTCTTTCAAATCTCCCGAATTGAAACATACTTTCACCCTTCCCTTAAGTGATTATACACTTATAGGCATCCACAACCATGAGTGACACCTAGCAGTATGTCATGGCTACCCAAGCTAATCGTAAGAGTAGGTGGAGAAACCTATTCAGCTTAGGGATTGCAATGCACACGGTCTTCTTTCTAATACAATACCCTCGGCCACATTGTTTGGTTTGATAGTTTATTCATGTCTACTAATCCAATGTGATTCCATTACTTATATGATTACATTGAATATGATTTGGAACGACTTCCAAACCTTATTCATACTCGCCGCAGATTCTTAATCATATCTGAGTATTCTCCTCAAACGGTGTTTGAAGGTTAGAGATCCCTTGTTACGCATTCACTTGCCTCCATGGCTAAGTAGCTTAACCCCAACTATGCCGTGGACACCCTGGATGTGGGGTGCCTTGACATAATTAAAGATTAAGGACCTCACCACAAGACAACTGTGATGCCTCAGTCAAAGGACTAATTTGCATTATCCCAACTATGAGTTCTCATGACATGATCATGAAACTCACTGCTAATCGCGTTCGAACTCATTCCTATCAAGCACCACATGCTTATCTTGATGTCACTTTACACCAATGACTCGAGACTAGCCACTCTCCTCGAGAGAAGATATAACATGTACGATCTTAACGGACTGTTAATGCCCAATTGACAATCCTATGATCAGAACGTTTAGATATGTCAATGAATGAGAATGGTCTCATGAACCTAACTTGTTTAGAGATTACATTCTCATAAGCACATATTCCTTGGACTTATTGTTTACATATAACATTTATAAGAGACTACTTTAAACAATAATCATTGCCCTTTTATATATTAAACCAATTAGCTTAACATGTGAAATCCGTAAAGCATCATCATATGATTGGTTTTAGGGCACATTTCCAACATAGAATGCCAAGGCAACTAGAACAGGCTGGCACCTACGATGGATCTAAAGTGAACGTGTCGGCGCAGTGTGAACATACACGTGAAGCTGGTCCTGGCCCCGGACAGTACTATAGACACCGTGTAAGCAATCCTAGTTGAGCGTATATGAAAACATACCACGAATAATTTCTAAATAAAAAGTGGGGTACTTCATTTCTAAAATAGATCTCGTAATAAAACCTTCTAATAGGTATTCCCGGATGCCGTATCCGAAATACCGATAATATGCTAAAATACTTGAAATACTAAAGTCAAGTAACGTAGTAAGTAAACCAAGTATAAGATAGTAATTAAATCCAAGGTTCACTTCAACATAATTGTAAATCTCATTTCAAAGCATAAGCGTAAATATCATTTCTCAAAAACACATATAATATATAATTTAATAAAGAAAAGGCCTACTCACAGTGACCGTTGCCGAAATTGCTTGTTTGTACACTCTCCGTACTCCACGGGTTGTCAAACCTAAGTTAGAACACCCATAATTAATAATTTAGTTGAAAACTACGAAGAAAACGGAATTCGGAAACTCAAATTTGGAGTTTTGGGGTCGGAAAACCCAAGAACGCCACCGTGGGCAACCTTGTGCAGCCGTACGCGCCGCCACGCGCTGCCAAATGGCCTCACGCGCCGCTGTGAGGTCTCACGCGCCCTCACGCGCCGGACACTCGCCGGTGACAAGCGCCGTTAAAGTTAACAGAATACTTTAACAGCGTTAGAATATTTCGTTAACGCCGTTAGTTAACGAAACGGAATATACCTTTGGAATATTCCCCGGTCCAAACGGGTTTGATGACATCATCACCGGTTGGCTGACGTCAGGGCCGGGTTGGCTGACGTCAGCTCGCCGGTGACCGCTACAACTCCCAACCGTCGGTCTCCGCCGCCGGCCGAAGTTTAGCCAGAATCTAGGTTTCTTGCCGGAAATCTTCAACAAAGCGTAACTCAGTCAATTCTCAACCATTTTTCACGAAATAGGTACCAAAATGAAGCTAGGAAAACAGGGAACATGAGTATACCTATTTGGAGACCTAATTATGGCCGGAAATTCGAAGAGAAGTCTCGGCCCCAAATCATCCGATTCCAGTTCAACGATTTCAGGATGGATTCCAACATGCAAGGCTTGGATAACATTCTGGGAATCTCCAGGACTTGAATGGTGGTCAAATCGAGGAGGATCGAGGTCGGATTCGTCGGGAAACTCGCCGAGGATTCCTCGAGGCCTCGCCGAAATTTCTCTGGGGAATAGGTCTGAGGTTTTTGGGTTGCAGAGCTAAGGTTTGGGTTGCTGGGCTCGAGCTTGATGAACTGGAAGTGGTTTGGGTGTGGTTTGCCTGGAAATGGCAGCAAAGCCATTGAATTAGCTCGGGGAGGAGTGGACGGGAGAGATGAGAGACAAAGTGATTGAGTGAGAGAGTGAGGGAGAAAGACAGAGAGAAGATTGGCTCACTGGGCCCAAAGCCCAAATTATAGAAACTATTTAATTTACGGGAACACCGGTGAAATTAACGTCCCGTAAAACGTTCTTTCGAACTCCGAATTTTGTCCCGTTCGCGTCCACGCGCTCATAACGACAAGTACAACCAGGAAATACCAAGGAAAGGGTTGTTCAAATTCATGAAGAGCCACGTCATGAGTTGTGACTCTTCACAACTCATCAAATGGAAGGATGCAACCTTATTCATAAAGAGCCACGTCATGAGTTGTGACTCTTCATGAATAAGGTTGTGATTGTTCAAATTCAAATGGAAGGATGCAACCTTTTTCTTTAATTGAAGAGATGCAACTATTGACTCTTCAAGAGTAGACACAACCATTTTTAAGAGTCACTTCCACATCTATATAAAGGCTTCATCATATTGAGTCATTAGAAAATTAATTAATTAATTTTTTGGTCAAAAGAAAATTAATTAATTGAGTCATACAAGTTTATGTGAGTCATATTATACTCAGAAACTAAGTGAGTCTTTGGAAGAGTTCAACACAATTGTGGTTCGCTTGAGCCTTACGATTTGGTGTGCTACAATCGTAAGAACATGGTCATTGTATCTTGAGATACAAATGCCGATCAACCATGAGCACCGTAGTGCGACATAAACTTGTCTTAAGGAAAAAATGTCAAACATTTTGGCCCGACCAATTTAGGTTTTTTCGAACCCATATTCATGTGCATTTGACAATGTTGTTTCCATTATGAGTACGCATTAAGTTTAGCATTTAGTTACATGAATTATTTCTTGTTTAGGAAACAAGAGTTACAGGGGCCTATTTATAAAAAACCATTTTCTATATGATTCAATATATCAATTAGACCATATTTTTCCAACATCTCCCACTTCCTCACAAGCTTCTTCTCCTGTAGAGTTCAGCAAACAAAGCTCCACCTTTTTTCTACCAAGTTTTGGGTTTAATAATTATTTTTCATTGTTAGCCAAAAAGAACTACTTGACTAATGCTACTTAGATACACAAAGGTGTCATTTATGATTTACCATCCACATATTGGGGGTGCGGTGCCATGCCCAAAAACAGAGAACAAGATAAACAACCGAGAAGAAGGGATCAAACTATAGCCAAAAGAAAAAGCTAGACAGAAGAACCTTCCCCGAACAGAAACAAGAAGTACGTAGAAAGTCGACGAGGACACGAGAACCTGCGCGGCCAAATATTCCCTCGATGCAAAACCTGCGCATTCGATACCTCTATGAGGCTCCAGCTGCGTGCCACGAAACACCAAATTGTACTGGCCGTATATTGAAATTAAAAGTTTAAAACCTAGAGAAATTGACATATTATTAAACCTTTGCTTTATTACACAAGAAAATGATGATATGAACTTCAGCCAAGCAACAACAGAAGTGCAAAAGACATATATATAAAGGGTACAACGAAGCTTAAGTATTAGAATTCATCAGACCCTGCAGGTCCAGGGTTTGCACCTATATCGGGTAGAGAAGCATCGTGATACCCCGCCGCTGAACCAAGTCTGCTTCAACACTGTCAACTACGAAGGGACGATTGTTGACAGTTGTGAGCTGAATAGGCCTATTGAACTGTCTTCCATTGACGGGTACCTTCTGGATCTGCAACGAGAGAGCAGACCAATTGGTTTCCAGGCTTCGCATTGCAGGGTCTGGTATATAGGGAGGGTTGTCTATCCCCATTCTAGTGCCGACTTGACTTTCAATGTATCGAAACCTTGCTGCTTCCGAGACCATTTGTACGATGACAATAAACGCTGCGGCTTGGTCGGAGTGGGATGTCCCTAAGCGCAACTGGGTGATGGCGTTATCGAGTTCATTTCGTCCCAGAGGGATTTGCTCAAGCATAGGTATATCCTCATGTATGCGTGACCCTGGGTTACGAGCACCTGATGCACTCGATTGTGCTCTACGTCGTGCATATCCCCCAAGCGCGGGGTAGTCTCCGGTGAAGGGCAGCACGGTCCGCGTGGACTTCGTGTTGCCGGGTGCGCTGGGGAATAAAATGTGCGTTGGAGCTGGGTTTTTAGCATTATTTCCAAGAATGTAGATTTTATTACCTGAACGATATCCCACCACATAAACGTTTACCACATCGATTGCGACGATGATGGTGTCGCCGTTGTAGTTGGTGAGATCAACATAAAGAAAGCGCTGCGCGTCCGGCACATCTTTTCTTGGAGGCAGCACCGGTATACCATGTAATGTGGGTCGTCCGGCTGTGAGTCGGGCTCGTACTGCTTCTATGAACACTGTGTATGTCTTAGGGGTTGCATTCAAAACAGAAAGGGAAAGTGCCATATTAAAGCAAGAACAACGAAAATTGTATCAAAAACTATCCTCGTTCTATTTGAAGGATTTGTGTTATTAGACGAGTAGTGTTGATGCATATACATGCGCCGGGTTACTAGCTCAAGTGCTCAACATACGTACCATGACGAATGCTAGGTTAGAATCCGATTCTAAACTTTTATAAGGAGAACTTGGTGGCATAAAATCACCTTATTTTAATACCAATTACAAAATATCTTTCTCAAATGCAAACGGCACTACTATCACGTTGGATTTTTTATTACAAGCGATATTATTACACAGAAAGAAAAAAAAAAGTTCAAATTCGAGACACAGAGTTGAAGAAGAAAATTATAATCACGTCAGCAATTCATCACTTATACACGCCAAATTAATTTATCCAAATGAGACCAAGTGATCCAACCAATTGATATACTACAACCCGAAAATTCTACACTACACATGTCCATGGAAACACATGTGCTTCTTCAAAACCGTAGGATTCTCTTCGAAAACAATAGATGCGTAACAAATTTCAAAAAGTAGCAGCGGACACGGATATAAACCATTTCTTAACAGGCCACGTTGTGAAGGGAGACATTAATTCTAGATGGGTTAAGTCTATATGCTTTCTTTATCGTTTCCATCTCTATCAGCTTCAAACTACTAGTCCCTTTCTTGACTTGGCGTGCCGTGCATTATACGTACCTACGCCATTTTATAAGAATATCATCTTCTATCAATTCATTTAGTCAACATTTATCAGGAAAATCTTCTTATATACACTGTACGAAAAAGCGGCCTAGGCAGTTCGGTTTTATTTTTTTATTTTTTTTGTTAAAGGATTTAAAGATAATTTTTTTATAAAATAATTCTGGACTTTTTTTGTTGTGAAATAATTCTAAATACATATTTAGTATTCAATTAATTGTTTAGATTTTTAGAGTGCCGATAACAATTACCTATATATATTAAGTATAAATTGTATAAGTAGTCACTTATTTATATGTTTTTTATTGTTATATAATAAATTTAATTAAAATTAAAAAAAAAAAACCCGCTTAGGCTCTGCCTAGGACCCAGTCTAGGCCCCTAGGCGCTAGGCCCCTGCATATTGCTCAACTAGTGCCTAACGTTTTATAGAATCTTGCTTATATACCAAACATCTTCGAGAGGCAAAAGCCCTAAACACGTCTAATAAAGTAGGCTCTAATGAAAAGCCCAAACCCAGGCATTGAAAGCCTTGTTAAATTCTCAAGTTTTTTTAATACAAACAATACTACTACTTTAATTTACACCAAGGAGATGAGAGAGTTTGAATTGAAACACAATGGGTTGAAGAGGAAGACACTAAATTACCAAGACAATTCACCACTTGCCAAATTCCCAAATTTAAAAGCACAAGTGATCAAAGATAGAATAATTCATGTATACATATCAAATTGTGATAAATTTGCTCGGATAGGAGAAGCCGAGAGAGGCTCTTGTCCATCAGTAGTGTTAACGCTCAAAACTGGGAGGTCAATACTTGATGGGTGTGGATTAACGCTCATCAATCATAAGGCTAACTTGGAGGATGTACATAAAATTAATAGTAGAATAAACACAATGATATATAGTGGTTCACCCATAAATGGGGCTACGTCTACTGTAGTGTGTATATATATATGTATAAGGTTACAAGATATACATGAAAGGACTCCAAGCCTTGAGTTGGCAGAGAGAAGGATAATGACCCGTAGGCCTCCTCTCTCCGAATCAACCATCCTTTTCTCTTATGCTATCTTTTTCTTTAGGGTAAACTGCCGTTTGACCCCCTGAACTATCACCCTAGTTGAAATTGACCCCCTGAACTATTTTTTTGATAAATTAACCCCTTAAACTTTCCTAAATTAGTAGATTTACCTCCTACAGCTAGATTCCATCCAATTTGCTGTTAATTTGTTAGAATGTCAGCTAGATCTACCAATTAAAAGACGACACGTGTTAGTATTTGACATCAAAGTGGATGAAATTTCGTTGAATCTGACGGTGAGGGGTTAATTGGCTGATTTCAAATAGTTCAGGGGGTCAATTTACCAAAAAAATAGTTCAGGGGGTCAATTTCATCTGAAGTAATAGTTCAAGGAGTCAAACAGCAGTTTACCCTTTTCTTTATATAGGCAAACCCACCTTCCTAAGGAAGGTCACAAGTGTGGTCTAAAAGAAAAGGTGATGCAACCACTTTCTATCCACCCAACAAATATCTAGAGCCTTCCTATTCACATAATAAATGTCTAGTCATGGTTAGATAGTCAAATGGTCTTTGGTCGATGTTGAGTCAATAGAGCACTTCGAAGATGTGGTCTTCTGTATAGCACTCAGAAGAGGTGGTTGTCTGTAGAACTCTCCAGATAGGTGGTCGTCCGTAGAGCACCTCGGAGAGGTGATCATTCGTGGAGTACCCCAGAGAGGTGGTCGTCCGTAGAGCACTCGAATGAGGTGGTCGTCTGTAGAGCATTCTGGAGAGGTGGTCGTCCGTAGAGCACTTGGAGGAGGTGGTCGTCCGTAGAGCACCGCGAAGAGGTGGCAAGAGTGTGAACGGGTCATTCCAGAGATCAACGTTAACAAGTAGTCACCGTCCTCTACCACTAGGATGATACCCCAAGTGTTATGATTGTACTGGTTTGTTTTGTTTAGAACTTAACTGGTCCATGCGTCTTCTTTGTATTAACTTGGTTTAAACTAATAGTTTGTTGGTTGTCATTAGTGGTTAGTTTGGCGCCAATTTGTCATATGTTCGTTTAACTTTGATTATGAGCATGCATTGAATTGGTTGCTATATTAAGATATCAACCACTAATAAATTAATCAAATAGTAATGTTTTCCTCGATCACTTTAATAGCAGCAGACTTAAGCAAGGCAAAGGGAAGAATGAATAATAAGAGAGAGGGATATATAAAACGTTGAAAAACTTTATATATTATTATTGAGCCGTTGCTTTATTACACACGATGACTTGCAAAGCTCTGAAAACGGATGGGAGTACTGCATATAATTATTCACCTTACAACCTTACAACAACCAAAAGGAAATGCTGCTGAAATTACAACTTCAGCAGCCAAGCACCAATAGAAGTACATGTGCAATTTGAAAAAAAAAAAAAAAAGATACTGTTTCCCTCTTTTCGGCCGAGTCGGGCCGAGAGAAGGATTTTTTGGTCCTTCTTCTGATCTGGTGCGGGGCGTGCCACCAACCAAGCCAAAAATTGGCGGGGTTGGAAATAAATCGAAATGTTGCGCTCGAGCCTGACTTCTAACCAAGTGACTGAGTGACCAAGCAAGGAACCTTTTCTTGGTCTGGGTCCGATCACTACCTCGAATTCAAGGCTGGTTAGGCTTTGGATCTTTATTTTTAAGTTTTTAGGGTTTATATGATATAATAAATGAACGTAAATATGCAAGATAATTAAAGTGCGAGAAAGTAAATGACGAGTAATTAAAGATAAGTGAAATAAGAACGAAGAACAAAATTAAACCAATAAAAAACGATTAAAACAAATAACGTTGATTAAAACTAGAATCAAAATAACAACGTAATTGAAAAAAGTACTTGAAAAAAACGACTGAAAATAAACTTACAATTAAAAGTGCTCGAAAGGACGATGAACGGAAAGTAAATTGCTAGAACTTTAAAACCTATGCTAGAGAATGAAAAGTGCAGAGTAATATGAAGAAGTCTTGTGTGTTTTTGCTTGTCCTTTTTCTTCTTCTTGTATTGAGGAATTTATAGGGCAAACCACGACCCCCATTCACTCCTCCTTCTGCTACCTCCAAATTTCCTTATTGGGCCTCCTTGATTTATGGGATTGGAATCATACTATATATGATTTGATTGTGATTCCTTCCTGTTCCGGGTCGAGAAAGGCTGACTTTTGATCATGGATTTATCACGTGACCTTGATTCAGCTTTCCATGCATTAAACTTGGACATTTAAGCCTTGGTCCATTTTGGGTAGGAAAATCCTGTTGTGTGCTACCAAATTTGGTTTTGGAGATTATCACCTTTGAATAATGTTGGGAGTTCTTCCATGCTAAAACGAGCTCGGCTATAATGAATATTGGGTCCTCATTATCCAAGGTCGTCCTCGGCCCAAATAATCTGAGCAACCAAAACTATATCAATCCTGAGTTGGTCTAGCAAGCTTGCCATGCCAAACTCATATTACGGGTTGGTCTCAAGAGAAAAATTCTAGCTAGCTCAAAACACCAATAAAAGCTTGGCCACAAAAAGAGGAACCACTAAGAGTTGGTCCCAAAAAGATGGACCAACAAAGCTTGGCCACAAAAAGAGGAACCACTAAGAGTTGGTCCCAAAAAGATGGACCAACAAAGTTTGGCCACAAAAAGAGAAACCACTAAGAGTTGGTCCCAAAAAGATGGACCAACAAAGTTTGGCCACAAAAAGACAAACCACTAAGAATTAGTCCTAAAAAGATGGACCAACAAGAGTTGGTCCCAAAAAGATGGACCAACAAGAGTTGGTCCCCAAAAGATGGAACCACTACGAGTTGGTTCTAAAAAGATGGACCAATTTGGTCAAGAGATGGACCAATCTGGTCTAGAGATGTACCAATCTGGTCGAGAGATGGACCAACTTTGGTCGAGGGATGGACCAACTTTGGTCGAGGGATGGACCAACTTTGGTCGAGAAATAGACCAATCTGGTCATGGAGATGGACCCAACTTTGGTCGAGAAATGGACCAATCTAGTCATGGAGATGGACCAACTTTGGTCGAGAGATGGACCAACCTGGTCGAGAGATGGACCAATCTGGTCGAGAGATGGACCAACTTTGGTCGAGAGATGGACCAACTTTGGTCGAGAAATGGACCAACTTTGGTCGAGAAATGGACCAATAAGCGTTGGTCCCAAAAAGATGGACCAACAAGCATTGGTCCAAAAAAGTTCATACTGAACGAGACCCTGACTAGTAACCCCGATCGTATTGGTCTCAGGAGTACTTGATCCTGACGGAATTTGGAACGGCCCAAATAGATACAGATAAAACAAAAAACCAAATAAAAGGAAATGCTGGAAGAAAATAGACTTGATCCAAGCAACAACGTGCAAAAGACAAATAAGGGCCCAATGAAGTATTTACTGTTCATCATGAGGATCACGACGACTTGACGGTCCAGGTTGAGGTCCACGTCCAGGAATTCTCACTCTCACAGTACCTTCAGGGTTGCAATTAGCTAGGTCGTCGTCGTAGAGTAGCATCCTGATGCCCCGATTTTCAACGAATATTGATCGAACACTGTTTACTTCGACGTACTGCTGACCAATTTCATGCGATCCCATTGAAACAGACCTTGGGAGGTCACCAGCACCGGCGGGCGGTGGGTTCCGTACCCTCTGGATCTGCCGGGAATGATTCAACCAATTGTTTTCCATGCTCCGCGTTAAGGCGTCTGGATAAAAGGGTTGGTTGTTTTCCCCCATTACCTCTCCGACTCTATTCTCAATGTATCGGAACCTTGCCGCTTCCGAGAGCATCCGAATGATCACAACTCACAAGTAACCCTCTGGCTTGGGAGGCTTTCGATCGCAATCGTCTTGCTTCTGCTGGGTCTCGTACTCTGGCGGCTTGGGCGAATCGGGTTGGCGCGTCGTGCAACTGGCCAATGGCGTGACTTAGTTCATTGCGTCCCAGACTGATTTGATCAAGGATAGGTCTAGTATCGTTACTTCGTGATCCTGACCCTGTTGCGGCTCCCGCAAGCTTGGTGTAGGTGCCGGGGAAGCGCAGCTCATGCCGATTATGATAAATTAAAGCAATATAATTGAATATAGGATAAAGGGGATCTTATCTCATCGGGAAAGATGGCTGGTGCAACTAGATTAAACCAAGCAGCGACAAGACCCGAGCTTGTTTCGTTATGCGAGATCTTCTATTTGAGAGTGACTCATTAGCAGCCGGACCAAGCAGTGTAGTTCTCAATTTAGGAAATCAATGGACCACAGCCCCTCGATGGTGGTGTCGGCATCTCGAAGAGAAGCCTGGGGCTTGGAGAATCAGCGATGGCAGAGTAGTCGTGATGCAGTCAACCCCTTGCATGCGTCAAGTAGTGGTGATTTTTCACGGGGTCGACAGCTCGGAGCCTCGCCGGAATTTTATGGTAGCGGCTCCATTTCGATTTTGGGGCTCCGAGAGATTTGTATCTTCTTATCCCATCATCGGTGACCGTTTCGTTGCACAATGCTTGGAAACTAGCCATGAAATAAGGGTTGCGAGTTCATCGGCTTCCCGGTGTAGAGCATGTGTGGAGTAGATGATTTTTTTTTTGTATAGCCCCCAAGTCGTCAGATCTGTGGTTTGTCATGGGTTTGGTGTTTTCCATCACCTCAATACAATGAACGTTTGATTTGCCTAAGCCCCGTGGGCTCTATTGTAAGATTTGGTTTTGCTTGAGAATGACACAAAAAAGAGATATAATAAGCAATCTTTGTGTATTCTTATTCTGACAAAGAAATGACCAAAATGAAATTGAAGAGAGAATGTTCTTATAGTACAGTGGCATGACATTGAATCATAGAATTGGTGACACTGAAGGAGCAGCTGCAAGAGAAATAGCCTAGTCCCCAGTGAAGTCGTCATTTATGTTGGGTCTTTTTTGTTCGAAGGCTTTACTGGGCTTGTGTTGTAAATAGGTTGACGGAGCCTTTGTGCCCCATTTCTAAGTTAGCGAGAACTAGGCTCAAATCATCCTGAAGGAGAAGCGAGTCCTAGGAATGCTTTGTTGTTCTTCCGGTAGCTTCTATGTGCTTGATTTGATGTTACGTTGAATGCTTCCAACGCTGATAAAGTATTTTAGGCGGCTTTGAAGTGCTACCTGCGATTGTAGAAATTCTTTCAGTGGCTATTGAAGTGCTTCCCTCTGCTATCGAAGTTCTTTCGGTGGCTTTTGAAGTGCTTCCCGCGGCTGTTGAAGTTCTTCCAGTGGCTGTTAAAGTGCTTCCGTCAACTGTCGAAGTTCTTCCGGTAGGGCTTCCTGCGGTTGTAGAAATTTTTCCAGTGGCTGTTGAAGTGCTTCCCTTGGCTATCGAAGTTTTTTCAGTGGCTTTTGAAGTGCTTCCCACGGCTGTTGAAATTCTTCCGGTGACTGTTGAAGTGCTTTCGGAGGTGATAAAGTGTTTTTGGCGGTGGTCGAAATTCTTCCAGTGGCTGTCGAGGTGATAAGTTATTGTTGAAAAAGGCTTGGCATGAGAGCTTGAAGTGTGGGAGCTAAAGATCCACAAATGTAGCAAATGAGATGGTATTTGGTGTTAATTAGGCTTAAGTTTAGCGTGAGGGTTTCTAAGAGATTTGGTGGTGAATGAGTTAGCCATGGTGGTTGGGTTCATGTGTAGAAAAATGAGGAACTTAAGGCTTGGCTTGTAGATTTGGTGTTTTTACAGTAGATGAGAAGGAGATGCTGCAACTAGAATTATTGCAGCAACCTAGAGAGTCTTCCGGCATTGGAAGATGGATTTCTGGTGCTGGAAGAAGGATGGAGATTTCTGGAAATAAGGAAAAGGCTTGAAGCTTTGCTGGGATGCTTGTAGCCAGAATGAGCTCTCCCTTTCCTAAGTTATGAAGCCCAATTTATAGAGAGTGAGGGCACTATTTTGCTACTAGTGGGTAGAAGAGTGTACTAGACAAAGTTTAATTCCAGTGGATAAGAGGGAGTATTGGAAACAACTTATTTCCAGCGGGTAAAAGGGTGAAGTAGAACCTTCTTATTTCCAATGGATAATAGGAGGCACCATAAATGGCTTATTTTCAACGGCTAAAAGGGAGGAATGAAATCTTCTTAGTAACCTATGGATAAAAATGTGAGATGGATTGCAGCATGAATGGGTTCACGGAAAACATATGTCTTGGTGCAGGAAAGGGGTGAAATAGCTTGGTGCAGGAAATGAGAAGATATATGTCTTGGGTTGATAGACTATTGTAGAGCAGGTTATTGTCATTGCACGACTAAAATAGGGTGTTGGAAATTATCTCATTTGCTTACCCAACGTGGGACTACTCCAAGTAATAGGCTTGGACTTTGGTGCTCCTAAATAGATCAAAATCTCTATTATTGAAGAGTTTCCGTGGGCCTTGTGGACCTCCATAACCTTCCACACCTCAACCCCTCAAGCAAGTACTGTGAAACCACATGTCTTGGGTCCATGTGAGCTTGATAGGTGTTGGGTTTAAAGGAATGTGCTTGACATGACATAATATATTTTCTTGTTTGGCATGTCATTAAAATTGGTGTGAAAGCTTGATAAACTATTTATTTTCTTATAAATACCAAAATATAATCGGGATGAACATGATTTTGTAACATTTGGGCCTTCAATCCTTTTGGTCTTTACGTAAAATTTTTGGGCCCTAACACACACGCATATATATATATGCTATGCACCTTTTGTCGCCTCTTCTTATGTTTTTGGTCAACTTATGTAAAATGCTTCTATCATTTTCTTTGGGTCAACTTTTGTAAAATGCCTCTAATCACCACCATGGCCATAGAAGGTTTTTTTTTTTTTTCATAAAATGAAGTGGGGAATAAATTGAAATCGAACTATCCATGCATGAAATTCAAACTTAAAATTTTTGACTTACAAATTAAAATATATATATACACATTAAACCGTAGTACTAAATAAATGCCACTAAAATACTAATTGTCATGTGTTCGTCACCACAATGACGCATGATTTATTCATTTAATACTACAACCGCATCTAGCATATATAACCAAAAAAGACTTCGATCCACCATGTCTGGCCGACGTCAATCATCCACCTATTGCCCATGGCCATTTCATATACAAACACATGGATTATGGAGGAACAGAATGATATTTAACCAAAAAGTCATTTAGAAAATTAAGTCATTAAAAAAATATAGATAAAACGAAAAAAAGTCTTTTTTTGTTGGAAAATGAAAATATGTCATTCAAAAAATAAAGATAAAATAAAACCTTAAAAGCAAAGACATAAACAATCCATTCCCACAGTAGAAAACGCATCATCTTCTTAGGTTTGATTAATTAAGTCTAGGAGAAAGACTTATATGGAACGGATTCACCGTCACGTGGTGTCTTTTGTCCAATAATGTATTGTCATGTGTAAATTTTTCTCAATATGGCAATGTATTATTGGATCGGGACGCCACGTGACGGTGAACCCGTTTTATGTAAGTTGCTCTCCATCTAGGCTATATTTGGGGTGAGATTTCCATGTCATGGGATTGGAAGCCAAATTATAAAAAGAAAAAGTATCACAAAATATTGGATAGTATTGTAAATATTATTAATTATTTGGTTATTCACTTGAGCCCAATATGTAATGTGTTTGTCACGCCCAGACCATCACCAAATGCATGACTTTCAAACTGTAATCCTAATTAGATTACTTGAGACTACTAATCTATCACCACTTGATTCAAATATTAATATGATTGATCGGAAATAACAAGGTCACCATAAAAGAAATATATGAATAAATTTGAAAGCCAAGTAAGGATAGAAAGTTTATTTGTTTATTTATTTTAGCTTTGTACATAATTCTCGAGTTTGTTCTTATAAGAGGAATTTAATTTATTTTTCGTACCATTTCAATTTCGTTTATTTCTTTTTATTTATTTTTATTTTTAGTTCGTGTACCGGGCGCGGGATTTATTTTTTAACCGACCCTGGTCCGGGGCGTGACAATGTAATGAGTTAAGATCTTTTCTATATAAATTCTAAGCCTATAAATAAACACTCTAATATGAATGAATGAACACTCTGATTTCTCCTCTAATTTTCTCTTTGTCTCTCTCTATCTCCCTCTATTCATAGTTTATTTTCTAACATGTTATTAGCACGCTATTGATTCAATTTTTTTTATTAAATTCTGATTTTCATCTGAGCTAGAGTCATTACATGGTTTAGAATTTTTCTCATACTCAATCATTAAACTTCATGATGCTCTTTATTTGCTGTACTTTCGTTATATGTCTGCAATCTCTTATCGTCATTTGGATCAGTATGATTGCATGAATTCAATTGTATGATAAAATCCTATAGAGTAATTTCATACTGAAACATGACATCTGGTTCAATTAATCAAAGTGCTTGCATCCATTTGTTTTTCACGGTTTTTCTTGGTCAAAGATGATTCATATTGTCGAGAGTTGCTATATCGGCTATTCACTTTCTCTGCGGGTTTTGTTTTTATTTATTTATTTATTTTTATCTTTTGCTATTTTTGCCGGTGGACATTATTACTACATAACATATATTCAATTGGAATAATGGCTCATTTAAAGACAATTAGTCTTATTCATTCTTTTATAATGCATATGTTACTATAGAGCATTGTATTTGTCTTAGAACTCGTTTGGAAGTGCTTTTAAAAAGACTGAAAGCGCTTTTGGTGAAAGTATTTTTGAGTTCCAAAAACACTTTAAGTGCTTCTTTCTTGCGAGAAGCACTAGTTATGTGCTTCTTGCAGGAAACACTTCAAGTGCTTTTCCGGTATTAACTTGTATTTTTACTAAGAATTGGTTTCAAAAACACTTTCATCAAAAGCGCTTTCAGTCATTTTAAAAACACTTCCAAACAAACCCTTATTATTTAGTATTCTCCAAGTAATCACATAGGAGATCAACTGATCAAAGAGCCAACGAAGAGTTGGTCCTCAATCTATATGTGTTATATGAGATGATGAGTTTTTAGAGAGATAAGGACTCTTAGTCCCTCTAACTCTCATCATATAACGAAATCGAACCTTAATTCGTTGATCATCTATTTTTCATCTAATGATGATAGGAGGGCCTATAGCCCCATATATGAATATCAAACTCATAATAAAGCAATTCTAATCGGACTCGGTAGATACATCACACCTTGAGTATATATTTTTTTTTTCTCCTACGCTGATGAGAGAATTATTTTGTCTCTCTTTCTAGGAATGAAATTGTACATCCTAGATAACAAATTATTGCCTTGAATCAAAAACTAGAGTTTGTGTTTCTGCTAGGCATTGAGTAGGCTTTGTCGTACGAAAAAACATTTGATGCATTTTTACCAAGTCTTGATTAAACACAAAGGAAAAATGGTTAAGTGTTGTGAAATACGAGCATATTAGCTTGCAGTGGAAAGTAAATGAGACGCGATATTAACGAGGTTCGGCAATTACCTACATCATCGGAGCATCAATATTTCCATTATATATCTGAAATGATCGGAGTACAAGATTTCCCTCTATCTCTCTTTTCTCTCCTTCTCTTTCTCTCCTCTGTCCGCCCTCTCCTCTGTTTCTTTTTCTCTGTTTTGCTTCTTCTTATTTCTCTTCCCTTTATGATTGTTGTTTTATAGAAAGAAAGGGTGGTGGGTTAGGTAGAACTAGTTTTGGTTTTATATAAAGTAAGAGATGGTGGGATGGGTAGGAGTTGGTGACTTATCCACCAATTCTATAACACTCCTCCTTAGATGGCCACTAGTCTTCAATTGATTTCAGATGCTCCCTTTGATCGATGTCTCTCCCTGATCATAACAAGTTTGGATTAGCTTGTCTTCAAGGCAATATGTATCTCTGCAAGACTTGATCAATTTTTAGGACAGCAAAAGTGGTGCGCAATCTTTGACCTTTGCTTGGTCCTTCAAAACATTGCTTCTTGGTGACTCATCCATGCTTAGTAACTTCAGTATATAAGAGCCAGTTGAAGATGAGTACTCAAGAGCAATGGAAGGTAAACAATCAGGCAAGGTTTCCAATCAATCAGTTTCAGATCAAATATTTGATTTTAGGTTTGAACTGATTGCTCTCTTTCTCTTTGTCTTGAAGGCAAGAGCAAGGACAAAGGAAAAGACAAGGAAAAAGCATGATATTAGATACTATTGCTTTCGACCTTGATGATATGAGATACTTTTGCTCTTGAAGAAGATCGGCAGAAGAGTTTGATACTAATGTGAAAACTTCTTGATCAAAAGTATTTTCTTTGTGAGGAAATGAGTTAGGCATCTCGAGGGACTTGGTTGAAGGGGTGTTATTAGAGAAAAAGAAGGCTGAGTATTTTGAGAAGCTTGGTTGAAACTGCATTCTTGGCAAAAATGGGAGTCAGGCATTTTTGTGAAGGGAAATTTTCGTAAAACCAAGTTTATTTGAGCAACATCATTAGCATGCAATTAACAATTAATTGGCGGATCATGCTTGTATGCACTCAAATCAAAACTTTACCCAAGAAATTCTAAGCCTAGTAGATATGGTGAACCATGATTAAAACTCAAGCACAATTTGAGTGGATAAATCATATACCTTTGAAGATTCCTCTTTGCATAAGCAAAGGCTAATCACCCATGGAGAGGGCCTTCATTCCTTGCTTGGATGAGGATGGATGAATAGGTTTCTCCAAGTTCCCAAAGTAGAGAACCTCTAAGTTTCCACACCAAGGAGAGCCTTGATGAGAAGATGAGTGCCCTAGAGGAAGTGAGATTGCTAGCTATTTTCCTCTAGGGTAGCCGGCCTCTTTAGAGAGAAGAGAGCACTTTCATGCTCATCTTTTCCCAAAAGAAACCCTTTTTGTTGAAATGCTATAAAGTTTCCTTTATAGCATCTCATAATGTAGTGGCAAACTTGCAATTAAAGCAAGTTTGCTACACATTCTCTAAATGGCCGGCCATGTAGGTTCAATGGGCTGTTTGGGCCCTTAAGTTTCATTAGTCATTAAGTTGTCATACAACTTAAGTCAATGGGCTTGACGTTCGAAGCCCGTTGGGCCTTAAGGCCCAAAACTAACCCGAGGTCTATAACGAACTTATTCGTTTGATTAATTAACATATTAATTAATCCTTGCCATAAATAATTAAACCATTTAATTATCCTTACTCATCTCCATTATTTCATCAATCTCTACCTTACACGGTGTACGATCCATTAGGTTCCTTTTAGCGAGGCAGTGGAGGATTAGAACTCTTTCAAATCAATTGTGAATTGAAACATACTTTCAATTCTCCCTTTAGCGATTATACACCTTTAGGGCTTTCACAAACCATGAGTGACACCTAGCAGTATGTCATGGCTACCCAAGCTAATCAGAAGAGGTGGAGAACCTATTCAGTTTAGGATTGCAATGCAATACGGTCTTTCTCTAATACAATACTCTCGACCACATTGTTTGGTTTGATAGTTTATTCATGTCTACTATCCAATGTGATTCCATTACTTATATGATTACATTGAATATGATTTGGAACGACTTCCTAAATCACATTCATACTCTGGCCAGAGATTCTTAATCATATCATAGAGTATTCTCCCTCAAACGGTTTGAAGGTTAGAGATCCCTTGTTGTGCATTCACTTGCCTCCATGGCTAAGTGGCTTAACCCCAACTATGCCGTGGACACCTTCGGATGGGGTGACTTTGACATAGTCAAATATCAAGGACCTAACCACAAGACAACTATGATGCCTCAGGTCAAAGGACTACTTTGCATTATCCCAACCATGAGTTCTCATGCGACATGAGTATGAGAACTCCTCGTTGATCGTGTTCAGTGGACTCATTCCATATTGAGCACCTACATGCTTATCTTGATGTCAGTTACACCAATGACTCGAGACTAGTCACTCTCCCTGAGAGAAGATATAACATGTACTGATCTTAACGGACTGTCAATGCCCAATTGGCAATCCTATGATCAGGAACGTTTAGGATATGTCTATGAACGAGAATGGTCTCATGAACCTAACTTGTTTAGATTACATTCTCATAAGCACATATTCCTTGGACTTATTGTTTAAGCATATAACATTTATATGTGACTACTTTAAACAATAATCATTGTCCTTTATATTAAACTAAATTAGTTTAACATTTGAAATGTCCGTAAAGTATCATCATATGATTGGTTTTAGGGCACATTTCCAACATTTTGGACTTCTGCCTTGCCATTAAGAGCGAAGGTTGACATTTATAGAGATTTTTCAATAGCAGATAGTGGTGCCACTATGACCTCCATCATCCACACATGTTGATAACAGTAGTGTGGTTGAAATAATAAGGTTCATGAGTTTCAACTTTGTCGAAGACAAAATTATCCGTGATTTCCGAAAAACTGAACTTGCGTCTGAGAAATGCTAACGGATTGTATTAAGAAAATCTTGACTTTTGAAATTTGATGAGGGGTGCCTTTTCGAACTTTTGACCTTTTGAAATTTGAGGAGGGGTGCCCTTTCGAATTCTTTTAGCAAATGGCCATGTCGCTTCTCATTTTATAGAGGCATCAATTTCAATAATTTTTTTTTTCTTTCATTAGTTTTTTTTTTAGAATGGCTTGCCCATCCGACTGTTGTTTTGATTTTGAATGTAGCAGTGGAAGAACATGAGTCTGCTCAAGATAATGTCTGGCGTTCATCTTTCTTATCCTCCAACGGACCTCTTACTGTTGGAGATTTTGTGATGAGGAATGATATAACCGCCACAGTGGTAGCTAGGAATCTTCTTACTCTTAAGGCTAAAAAGTTATTGTCGAAGAGGTCCGATGAGTCGGTTGTTCAAGACTCTTTGGCTTTCAGTGTCCAATGTGCCAGTTCTGTATCCAACACGGGGACAACGTCTGCTTGCTCGAACTCACCAAGTTGAATCATTAATGACTAAGGTGACGAGCCTTAGACACGAGATAAGAGCACTCGAGCACAAGAATAGAAAGTTGCATAGGATTGCAACTAACTACTCGATGGACATGAGAAGAAAGCTTGACCTGCTGCAGGAATCTGAAAGTTGGATTCAGAGTGACCATCATAAGCTTGTTGCTAGATTCTAGAGCAACTAGTGCCTCTTCCTCATAGAGTTCTGCCAAGTATTTGTTGTAGTTGTAACTCATGTGTATGAATACATTTTTTTTTTCTTCCCATTCATTCATGCCTGAAACTTCTACTTCGGCTTTTTAGTTATGGGATTCCATGGAAACTTCTGGTTCCAGCTAAAACGTACAAATGATCTCATTCAAGTTTAGTTCAACATATATAATCATGGATTAGGAGCCTCAAATCATCATGTGAAGTCTCTCCAGATATCATCCACTCAGGATGCGTAAGGATAAGCCTAAATCCGTAGTAACGGGAAAAATGTCTTTAATATCAATGTAGTGCCAGCGTGTAGGCGCATTGCTATCTTTACCAACAAATCAACAACGAATGAGATGTCATGTCTAATGAAATAAGATAGTACAATAATACGCAAAATGTACTTAGATATGGAACTTCAGGTTCCAAAACCTCTACAAGGGTCTCATTTGCATTTGATATATGGATGATCATGGGTGTACTCAAAGCAACACCTCATAGGTGTGGTAAGACAGTTAGACCAAAATACTGTCAGAATAACGTTCGAACTTTAGGTCGAGGTAGAAACAAGTGTTCCCAAGATCCGTTATCTCAAATTTCGGCTTTATGTGCTATGCAGTTTTCTCATGCTCCTCTAGAGTCTTAGTGAGATTTATCAGCATAGACTGCAACTCTAGCAATTTCGAAATACTTTTTAACACGCAATGGGCATAATTTATTCACATATCTCATACTGATCAAATAATCACTTAGATGGGTATACCAAATTTACCTGGATTGTTTCAATCTGTAAAGTGAACTCCTTATTCAAATTGAGAAGGTGTTCAGTGGTCTAGAACTATTTGCATTAGCCAATGTAATTCTTCGGGAACTTAAACGTAAATTTTTGTATCAAAATCCCCATGGAGAAACGCTACAACCACATTCATAATGCTACAATCAATCACAGGGCATTTGAGAGAAGTCTTGCGTCATAAGGCTTGCATTCCATCGCTCTATTTCATTCATCTCATTACGCTTCCTTTCCCACTTGTAACACGACAAGGTTACTTTGGCCAGTGTAGGAATAATAAGTCCAAATACACTTTGATAAGGAATATGTTTCAACCTGGATTGTATTTTTACCAATCAGTTCTACGTTGTCACTAATCAACAGAACATGGTTCGATATCGTTGCTTTTTCATTTATGTCAATAGCTACCTTTTAAGTGAAATATCATCAATGATAATCTCATTCCAATTCCATATCTCACCCAAACCAGTATACTGGATTAAGAACTTTAGGTCTTGGGATAATCCAGATTAATCTCATGAGATGGAAATGATTGAGACAGTGAACGAGTACAGATTCGTTTTGTGCCATATTTTTCCTCTTCTAGGGAAATGAAGAATCCTACGAACTGAGTGATCTGTCTAGCTTCAGGCTGAGGACAAACTGATTGGCTAGCCGCCATTTGTACCATGTTGTCCATACAAGGGCGACACATCCATTCAGAGATGTTAACTCGACATCGATTAGGTACATTTATCCTTGCAGACATGTTTGCAGTTGGTATATGATCTCATCACTTTAGCTTGATAAGAGAAATGCGTCTGAAGCAACATTATGAAAGCAAGAATACATCACACTTGTTTATCATACTTATGTGGTACGGGGATCAAGATGAGACATAGTGGGCAACGTCCACGCTAATTCATGACGTTCTTATCTCCCCCTAAAAGGCGGGAAGATTCTCTCATCAAAGTGACGATTTGCAAAATAAGCAGTACAAAGATTGCTTGCAAGGGTTCTAAAGAGCTAATTTGAAGGAGAATCATAATCAACAAAGATTCATATCCTCCTTTGAGGATCCATATTGGTACATTGCGGCGGCACAACTTGGCACATAAACTACACACCCAAATGCGTACTGTAACACCAAAAATAGGTTGGGTGGAGATGGACCTCATTTACATGAATCAAGGAACTTTAGGCCCTCATGTAATAAAGTTGAGAAACTACTGGTCTCTCATTTGATTTAGGAAAAACTTCAAGTTTTAATTTGATCAAAGAACTTCAGGTCCGATCTTTTTCTTTTTTTTATGTGATGAGGATCAAGGAACTTCAGGTCCTTATCTTTTTATGTGATATATACTTATCATAGCAAAACATAATGCAATAAGTAAATAATTGCACAGGTCGATAATTCCACCCACTATAAATGAATTGCGTTAAATAAATAAAGCTTGTGACATGAGCTTTAATTCAACACCATTCACATAAATAAATTGCATTAAGTAAAATCTTAAAATATAAATGTTAGGAAAGGCGGCAGTGCCGCACTCTTCAAGTTAGCAGTTAAGTTAGCATAAATAAAACTAAGCATGGTTATGAGACTACGAGCCCAAATGATCTTCGAAACCAAATAGATATGAAATTAGGCTTCTGAACTACAAGTTCAAGCCTTGTGGGTTGTGGGACTTCAGACCTTTATGGCAACAAGGAATGAAAAATCCAAAACCTAAAACATGGGACTAAAACATAAGCCAAAGCCTAAATATGGGCTGCCAAATATAGACAAGAAAACCAGGCCCAAAACGTGGGCCCAAATCTAAACCAAAACTAGTTCTGGGCTCATTCGGTAGGATCCTACCGAATGTAAATGTTATAGAGTTCGGTATACTCCTGTCGAAGGACTGAGAGAACATTAGGCGAGCTCCTACCGATGACTGGGCTTTATTGTTCACTCGTCTACCGAATTACAGATTTTCAGTTTTCTTCATCGAAAAACTTAGATCCACCATTGCCACCATGATGCTCGATCGACGTCGAGGAAGGTGATTCCAGGCGGGATTAAGAGGGGGGGTTCTTGAGGAACCCTCGAGCTCGGTGCGGAGGAATCTCGACGTCGGCGAGCCCTTTCATCATGGCTCTCCACCTGCAAACTCAGTGGAGGAGGTGCTCAAGCCGGCTTCGTGGCCTCTCGGCTTCAGGCGAGATAGCTCTTGATTTCGTCGAGGTGCAAACTGGGCAAGGATGAAGATGGTGACGTCATGCTGGTTATCATGGACTCATGGGTGCCTTGAGCAAATTATGGACATAGCAGATCGGGTCGGTGAAGACCACATCTCAACCCTTTTTTTTTCAAGTTGCACCATCATCTTCTCTAAGTTGATCGATTGCACATGATCTTCATTCTTTCTGTGTGCGTTTTTCTTTTCCTTCTTCTGTCACAATAACATATGGTCATATTAAGAAATTTAGTCACATTCATGTATGAGGATAAAATAAAAAGATTTTCTTATCTATGAAATTTTAGCCGAGAGAGGTGATAGGTAGGCTTCACTAGATTCATGTTGCGTTTTTCACTGACACGAGAGGCTTTTCATACTGATAACGTGTTGTGAAATATGGGCATATTAGCGTGCAGTGAAAAGTAAATGAGATGCGATATTAACGAGGTTCGACAATTTTCTACATCCTCGGAGTAGCAATATTTCCATTATATATCTGAAATGATCGAAGCACAAGATTTCCCTCTATCTCTCTTTTCTCTCCTTATCTTTTTCTCCTATGTATGCCCTCTCCTCTGTTTCTTTTTCTCTATTTTGCTTCGTCTTATTTCTCTTCCCCTTCTGATTGTTGTTTTATAGAAAGAAAGGGTGGTGGGTAGGGTAGAATTAGGTTTGGTTTTATATAAAGTAAGAGATGGTGGAGTGGGTAGGAGTTGGTGGCCTATCCACCAATTCTATAACATTAAGACAATTTTACAATTCTCCCATGACTTTGAACTCGGTAGATATAACCCACTTTGAGGTATACATATGGAAAGATCATTTTATTTCATTATTAATGGTTGAGTTTTATCTCCCACCTTGAGCTTAGCAAGCAATTAACGGTTGAATTATCTCTCAATGGCTTAACCCTTTATTTTAATTTTATTTATGTTTCAACACTTTTATTATGAGAAGCTCCTACTTTCTCTTATGAGTTATATTGCATAATCATAAAAGTAATGTATGCTTATATTGTCATGAACCAGAAGTTCATTGACCAAATGATGCCATGATTATCTTGGCCATTCTAAATCCACAATGATGTGTAGGATTATTACAAATCCGTACGGACATATTTGAGGCCTCAATAAAGGTGCATTGTGCATGTCCTTGCAAGGATTGTTCACACGGAAAATGGGTCCTTAGACTATCTAAGTCAAAATTGACTTTGGATCCCTATTTTCTTTTCGATAATTTAAAAGTGTATTTATGAGCTTATTCAACATCTAATTGTGGATTATTTGACCAATGACCTAGATGTATCTACTAGATAGTCTTATATTATTCGCTACAAGCACACTTCCTAAATTTTGTAGGCTATTTCATGCCACTTGGGATTAGTTTTGAGCACACAATTTTTCATGGCTTACCATAAACTTTAAGCATTTTATTCATTGCTAATTTCTGCTTGGGAGATGCATCTTGATCACATGCATCATTATGATCAGTTTGGTTCAGGTTATTTTTTAAACCAACAAGTAATTGTGTACACAAAGATGGTTTCTATCCATTAAAATTGGGATTCAAGTCTATTTATTCTTTTACTTGTGCTCATATATTTACTGCAATTTCACTGACTGTCACTTTGGTGAGACAATTTTTCTACCGTGAGGGGGAGAAATGACAGTTTCAAGAAAGTCATGAAACAACGTTGATACATCCGTTTTTGTCTCACAAGTGATGTTGATTAATCTGTTGCATGCCTGGAGCATGACAGATATATAGGTTCCGAACTTTGAACTCTCCATAAGTGAAGATTTTAGAGTTCAAGCCCGATTTAAAATAACGTTTCATGGGAGGTTATGATCCAATTCTCTAAGTAATTCATCTTAAGTTGTTTGTCATGACAATGGAAGCCTCGAAAATGCACTGATACACAAGCAAATTAAGGGATAATTAGACTTGCGCATGCAAATGAGAATTGTTGAATCAAGAATTGATGATTATCGATCATTTTGGTATTGTAGCTACTCATATCATCAAGGGCTATTCCGTCACATTTTTTCCATTAATGTCAAAAAATTGTAAAAGGGTTGGCCAAATGTAAAGAGGCAAATTCCATTTTTGAGTGCCATTGAAAAACGTGAAATAATTTAAACCCCAATATTATCCTTGGGTGTATATAAGTGAAATAAAATCATTGTATGGCATATGCTTCTTGGTAGAGACATAGTTTCCTATTGTAGGTGCAACCAAATTTTTATAAGTACAGTGTTATTTTGAACTTGAGACTTATGGCATGTGAAGATTACGTACTACTTGAGATTTTTTAATTTTAGTATATATGTCGAAGCAATTTCTTAAAGAATAGAATATGCCATGAAATTATTTATCAAAGATTTCAAAGATGAAGGGTTTAAAGCTCAAAATATGTACTTATATACCAATATTATATTCTAGGTAAATTTGGTATAAATTGCCTCAATGAGTATTGTTGTTAGTTTGAAACTAAAGTTATATTGTTGCAACATACTGTTGAAAGATTCAACATTTTTAGAACGATTCTTGAAGAGCCTATAAGGCTATTGTCAGCTCCCGATAAACTTTGATACTTCCTAAGAACAAGTTCTACTAAAGTTCAATTCCTGAAGATGAATGTTTGTCTATATCAAACTCAACAATAACGACAGTCAAATCAAGACTTACTATCTTCGAGGGGAGTTATTCATCAAAACAAGTTATTCATCAGGGGGAGTATTGGACAATATATATGCTATACTGGACATAAGCGCGATGTGCTCTTTTTTCCTTCGACTAGGCTTTTATCCCACTGAATTTTTCCTGGCAAGGTTTTAGCAAGACAACATTATGCGCATCCAACACCATATCAATGCTTCATAAATGTGGTGCCCATTTTTTCTCATTTGCTAGGTTTTGTCCCACTGGGTTTTCTAAGCAAGGTTTTATCGAGACAGCCATCATTGATTGGTGGACATCCAAGGGAGAGTGCTGTAAATATTATTAATTATGTGGTTGTCCCCTTGAGGCCAATATGTAATATGTAATGAGTTAAGACCTTTTCTATATAAATTCTAAGCCTATAAATAGGCACTCTAATAAGAAGGAATGAACACTCTAGTTTCTCCTCCAACTTTCTATGTCTCTCTCTATCTCTCTCTATTTCATAGCTTATTTTCCAACAGATAGAAGGGATTACGAAATGTACCATAGAGGATTACAAAGACATAGAGGGATTCCCTCATATCGAAGACTACTCTAATTCTTAAATAAGTTGAAGTTTACATTAATGCCTGATACAATTTTAATCCCATTTTTATTTCTCTAGTGCATCTTCTATACGTCTCTTATTTAACATTAGAGTTTTTGTTACGAAATCCTATTTTGTTTATATATTGACATGGGCAGCTATATATGTTAATAACAAAAACTTAATTGTAAAAATCTTCTAAAATGAAATATAGTAACTAGTAAGTACTGATTAATTTTTATACTAAATATCTAATTTATATCCAAAATATCTTTTTGAAATATTATTCGATATTGAAATATATATATATATATCTATTGATATATTCGTAAATTGAATCATAGATATTTCCGTCACATGGGATATAATAGGTTTTTTGTCACCACAAACTGACCAACTTAAAAGAGATCGATCCCGAGTCTCCTCATTTAGCTAGTATTGGTGCATTTATCTAGTATTGGTGTATTTATCCGCATTTAACGAAATCTAAATCATGTGATTGATCTAACTGAACTAACTTTTCCACATCAACATAATTGTTTTAAATTAAAAACTCAAGTTTTGTACTGAATCACTCAGTACTTTCTTTATAAGTTATTTTTGTTTTAACTTTTAGTTTTGCCGATAATCCCAACTGCCTCACAATATCAATCAATATCTCCATCTCATCCGAGGAAAGCCAAAATCCACTTATTTTTTATGTTTGATATAATAATTTTTTTGTTCATGAATTTCTCTTGAATCTCAGTTCAATTGAGATTTAAATCTCTTCAAATTTCCAAACCAAGCAAGTGAAGATTCTTAGGAAATAATAGGTGGGTAAGGCGCTGACCCCTTTTTTCAATCAAATAATTTATAGAAGAAAATCCGTAAATCATTGTTAGATGCGTCTATAGAAGCTTTTCAAACATATGAAAGATTGAGAAAACTAAAAGTTGAAGAGATGGACAAACATAGGAAAATTAAAAATGAAAAAGAAAAGGAATATGACTTTTACTGTTCGGCGTTAGACTAGTGAGAGAGGACTTTTTTTTCTTGCTGGGAAAAGATGAACAACTAACAAGGAACATGGAGGGTTTAGAAATAAATATAAAATAGAACTCATTAATTAAAGAGGGAAAGCGGTAGTAAGTGATACAGTACAAAACATGAGATTTAATGTAATACAATTATTCTGATGTGGAATAGTGGATCGGTAAGCCGTCCGTAAGCGTCAATTGAAATTAAGATTTCATCTTCTATTTCTTCTTCTTGGCGAGGATTGGCTTCTGAACAGTCACCTTGGACGTCCGGGCACTATCACTGCTAGGTGCAGGAGGGTTGCTTCCGCAGTAGAGCTGGAACGCGACATTGCGAACGGCGTCTGAGTCAACACTCGTTACTAGGACGATACTATTGTCGGCTTTTCGGATCTGAACAGACCCATTATTGATGAAGTCTAATTGATTGGCCGGTACCATCTGGATCTGCTCGGACAGATTAGACCAACTGTTTTCGAGGCTGAGCATTGCAGGGTCCGGCACAGCCGAAGTTCCGTCACGTATGCGGTCGCGGACTTGTCCCTGAATGTACCGGAACCTTGCGGCTTCAGAGACCATCTGAATGATCATAATGAACGCGGCGGCTTGGGCGGATGCGGATTCCGCGTAGCGCAACTGGCTGATGGCGTTATCTAGTTCTCGGGGTCCCAGAGGGATCCGCTCACGCATAGATATGTTCTCTTGTATACTTGACCCTGCTGCCCGGTTACGGTTTGTATTCTGTTGTGGTGCCTCCTGGGCAGCTCGGCCAAGCCCGAGGTAGTCCCCGGCGAAGGGCAGCGTAGTCCGCGTGGTACCGGGGAACAAACTATTGAGTGGAGGCGGAAGAGTTGCAGGATCTCGAAGAATGTAGGATCGAGTGCCGGCACAATAACCCACCACGTAAGCGTTCACCACATCGATTGCGATGGTGATTGTATAACTGTCGTAGTTGGTGAGATCAACCAGAACAAAGCGCTGCCCGTCGGGCACATCTTGTCTTCGACGCAGCACCGGTATCCCATGCGATGTGGATCCTCCGGCTGTGAGTCGGGCTCGCAGCTCTTCTATGAACGTTCTGTATGTCGTGGTGGTCGCATTCTTAATGGAGAAGTGTAGTGCCATATTATAGCAATAAGAACAAGGTGGATTAATGTAGGTACAACTATCGTTTTTCTCTCGCTCAGTTTAACGCAGGATTTATCAAAGTAATGATTTATAAAAGTAATACAAGTAAATATATTTCAACAACGTCTACCAAATATATAACTGGCGACGATACTTATCCAACGAGTTTACTCAAAGACCCGAACAATTCACTCCGACCGCGTAGTCAACATTGCTGGCTCCAGGAGAAAGAAAAACGGATGTAGCCAAGTCAATATCGCGTACGCTCTTCCATTTGAATGGTTACAGGTATCGAATTCGTTATCAATCAAGCATCAAAAGCAGGACTTTCCAACTCAATGGATTCCAGAATATATATATATATATATATATCTGTGTGTGTGTGTGTGTGTTTTGATCTCTGGACTTGGAGCCTCTATTGATCCAAGCCGAAGGGCCAAAATCCATGGCGTCCGCTGCGACCATCATAGAGGTAGGTTTGGTTGGGCTTTGGTTTATTGTGTATGCTACAGAAGTTCACCTAGACTTTGAGGAAGTGTACTAAATGACTACAGTATGAAGATAGTTTTTTTCTTGAAATTGCACATTCTATTAAGGTAAACTCGTCAATGGATCGGGTTGGATCCAAATCAAAATGTGATTTGAGCCACCATGGCTTTTTAACATCTTTGTTGCGGATGCAAATGTAAGCATTCGTTTATGATATTGCTTCAATAAAGTAACCTTTGACAAAAAATAAATATCTGATATAATTAACAAGATAAACTTTCAATTTGATAACTTGAATACAATCTGAATCTAGGAGTGCCATGTATAGGTATTTTATAGAGGCGGATGAGTTAAATAATTTTTTTTTATTGTTTTAGCTGTTAGATTTAAATTTAGGCCGATGATTTTGTTTTACCGTTAAATTTGATCTCATTTGATCACAATCGTTGGAGTGTAAGTAAAAATAAACAAAATATATAATAAAAGTTTGAAATATGACCGTTGGATCAACCAACGGTCATATTATTTGGATTGTTGATCAGCCAAAGAGTCGGTGGCTCTATTCTGAAGGCCCCGCCATGCTTCCGTCTGGCGTGTGGCACGCATCCCGCGTGTGAGTATGGGACGTTTGGGGTCAGACACACAGGCCCACGCGCATTGGCGGGTCCGTGTGAATTAAGCCAGGCTTAATTCTTGGGCGGAATATGGCCCAAAGAATTATTTTCCTCCCATGGATTATTTTGGCCCAATGGATGAAAAATGGCTTAAGTGGGTTTAAAGCTTAAAACTTAAGATTTAAACCAGTGGTTGGACATGGTCTAAATGAATTATGGTAGATTAAGGTTGATTCAATCCGATAATAATAGAGAGAGAGGTATGAATGAGATAAGGGTTTGTGTTGGGACTAAGGTTTGAACTTTGTGTTGCGGGAAAAGTTTGGGTTGTGACTAGGATTTAAATTATCACATAAAAAACAGATATACAAACAAAAATTCAAAAAAATTTAAACCTTTGTTCGAGAGCAATTTACATGAATATATTGTTAATGTGACATTTTGTATCAATTATTTGGTCCCCTGACTTAACTTCTGTTTTTTTTTTTTTTTTTCATTTTTTGGTTTCTTGGCTTACAATTGGTTTCGTCTTAAGTGGGAGTTATTTGGTAATCCTATTTGATGGGTAGGTGTATATTTTGACACAGAAAAGTAGACAAATACAAAAGATATACATCAGCACATTGTGCCGATTGCCACGTTGTCGGATATCTTTTTCTTTTCCTTTTTTCTTTCTTGAGAAATGATAAACACACACATTTAAATTTTTTACACATTTGTGTTCAATCATACTTTTTGAATCTGTTTGATTTGTTCAATCCGATAATTAAAAATAAAAAGGAATGTGTGAGAAACTAAAAAATATGTGTAAAAATCACCTTTTTTTTTCTTTATGGGATTTTGGGATATATAGAACCCTTTTTCTGGTTTTTATTGTTTTCAATGTCACATATAGTTGGCATGAGGCCTAAGGCTGCATTGTGGGGCATGTGAGTTTGGGGGCATGTGAGTTGGGGGCAGAAGACCAAGAACAAGAAGGCATCCCATGAGTGTGAGTTGTCCACCATAAACTTGTCCCTACTCCTCTATTTTGTTTGGGTTAGATGTTGTAGATGATTAAACAATATTACAAACTCTGGATTATGTTCATTTAGTAGATAATCATTGATTATGAATAATTATAGTTGTACAATACACATTCTCTGTTCTATGAACTTGTTAGAATTTGAGCATTCAATCAAAATGTATATCAACGGTAATATATGGAGAGGATTAAGACATTATATTGTAATTCAATCCAATAAGATATAATTTTCGACTGCAATATCCGCACTTCATTTAAATTTAAATCAAGTATGCAAACATGAGCATAATCGAACTAGTTATAGGCTATAGCAAGGTGCACACTCTACACCAAAGTTAAAACCTTCTCCTATAACTAAGAATAATGTTAGTGACGATTGTACACAAAGTTCTTGGATGATTCAAGACTATTGATGCATTGTGCGTTTTAGATGCATCATGCGTTAATAATTAAAAATCACACGGAACGTATGAGTAATCAACAGTAGCAAACGTTCTCCAAAACGAAACATGGTACTGTAGTAGTTGTAAATGAGATTACTAATTCATTATCTCAATTGTAGGCTTGTAGCTGTGGACAATATGGGTACTGTCCTTGTTGTTCGACATTTGTAGATACTATGCATCATCAGTATATAGTAGAGTATCCGAGTACATAGTAGAGTATCCGGTACCGGGTAGTCCATGTCATATGTGGTGGGTGTCCATGTGCTTACAAAAGGGTTGTCACTTTCGAAAACGGTCATTAACGGCCAAAAACACAAAATTTTCTTGTCCATACGATATCCCGCCCGTTGTATCCATTCTTTTGTGGCTCTGGTTTTCGTGCCGTTGAGGCTCACAAATGAAACGCACACAAACTCACCATTTTCTGCCTCGTTTTTACCATGTCACAAATCTTATTTATATCCACATAAAACAGTAAACATATGTTCCATGGAGCCCCTTTTTATTTGGCAAGAAAAAAAAAAGGACCACATTTCTCCAAACCCAAAAATAAAAAGTTAGAGAAAATTGTCTAGTGATGATGAGCAAATTGGACCACAACAATTTTCTTTTTTTTTTTAAAACAAGTTCCATGTACACATTCTTTATTAGGGTTAGGTAAGCGTATGAACCAGATGAACTTATCAAAACAGCTAATCAAAAAGCATAACATTAAGGACTATTGTAGAGGATAAGAACAACAAAAACAAACAAATTCTGCAAGTCCTGCCCCTCCCAGAACCATCTCCAAATCTCTAAAACCCTCTCCTTAATATTATTTTAAACATTAACACTAATCACATTAGCTAGTTAAGGACTTCCATAATATTGTTTTTTAATTTGACAAATAATAGACTGATATCCATCTCAGCTATAAAAGTTCCCCTTATCTCAGCCCTTTAGTGCAACTCACAAAACCCTTGCTCTGAGAGTGTAAAATCGGACCATCTAGAGAGAGAAAGCTAGAGAGAGAGAAAACTCAGCCATGGAGGGCAAGGAAGAAGATGTGAAGCTTGGAGCCAATAAGTTCCCAGAGAGGCAACCCATAGGGACCTCTGCACAGACAGGCAAGGACTACAAGGAGCCACCACCAGCTCCATTGTTTGAGCCAGGTGAGCTCACCTCCTGGTCCTTCTACAGAGCTGGAATTGCTGAGTTCATTGCCACCTTCCTGTTCCTCTACATCACCATCCTGACTGTCATGGGCGTCAATAGAGCTCCCAGCAAGTGTGCCTCTGTGGGCATCCAAGGCATTGCTTGGGCCTTTGGTGGGACCATCTTTGCCCTTGTTTACTCCACTGCTGGTATCTCAGGTCTGCTTCTCGTCCCTTCCCATCTCTTCAGTTTTCAAGATTTTACATAAAAGTTGGTAACTTCAACTGGAAAATTGCTTTCTTTTGGTGTACATTTCATGGGTCTAATTTCTTCAGTTTTTCATTTTTGGGTTAATTTTTTAGTGTTTTTAAAATTTCTTTGATATGGGTTTTCTTTATTATTCTTCTCCTCCCTTCCCATATCTTCAGTTTTCAGTTTTTTGCATAAAGTTGGTAACTTTCACTGAAAAACAGCTTTCTTTTGGTGTATATTTCATGGGTTTCTTCAGTTTTTCATTTTTGGGTAATTTTTTGTGTTTTTTTAACTTATTGGATATGGGTTTTCTTTGTTACCTTTGATTTTGCCTAAGAAATATTTGATACTTTAGATTTTTAATCTAGATTTGCTACCCTTGATGCTTGAAATATTGTGATAAAATGCTTTTTGTGACCAGATCTGTGTGTTTGCAATTGCATGTAACAGGAGGGCACATCAACCCAGCAGTAACCTTTGGACTGTTTTTGGCAAGGAAACTCTCGCTTACCAGAGCTGTTTTCTACATAGTGATGCAAACCCTTGGTGCAATTGCTGGTGCTGGTGTTGTGAAGGGCTTCCAGAAGAACCAGTATGAGCATTTGGGTGGTGGGGCCAACCTTGTTAACCATGGCTACACCAAGGGTGATGGCCTTGGAGCTGAGATTGTTGGCACTTTTGTCCTTGTTTACACTGTCTTCTCTGCCACTGATGCCAAGAGGAATGCCAGAGACTCTCATGTCCCTGTAAGTATTATTATTAATCTGTATTATTATCTCTGTGTCATATGCTTTTGCAACTTCTGGAATTGTTAATTGTCTTGCTAATTTGGATTAGAAGTTGATTTTTTTTTTCATGGACTAGTACTTCTTTGAGCTGCTGCTGAATCTTTTGGTTAATTAATAGTCTGATGGATGAAACTGTTTGTTGATTCATGTTTTAGCAAGTATATTCCAGAACTTGGCTTTGCTGAAATTATGTTTAATTGGGTATTTAATTCCATTAAAGCTGCCCAAATGAATGAAATTGTTCATGGATCTATTCATTGGGACTGTAAAATTTATCATTTCTCCAGTTCTTATTGTTCTTATTTTGTGAATATATACTGGGAAACAATGATGCTTGCCATGTGCTTGCTTTTGTTTGTTTCTGGTGCCTTTAAGGTGGAAAATTCTGTTGTTCTCAAAGGGTCTCACATGCAAGAAAGACTTACATGAAATGGGTTCACCGCCACGGGGCGTCCCTTGTCCAATAATGCATTGCCATGTGCAAGTTTTTTTCTACATGGCAATGTGTTATTGGATTCGGATGCCATGTGGCAGTGAATTCATTCCATGTAAGTTGCTCTCCTCACATGAATGTGGTGTTTGGTGGATTTTATGTGTATATTTGGAAAAGGGGGTGTTAATTTAATCCTTTTTTAGGCAATGTGACATACCATATAAGAATAACAAGAAATTATATGTGCTTGCCAATCTAATTTGTTTGGTCTCTTACCTATGTGGCACAAATACTTTAAATTTGGACAAGGGTGAGTAGCAGATACCTACACCCCCACGATACCTTCCGATACGTATCAGATACTCTGTTTGGAGTATCGTTGACCAAATTATGTTGACCCTAGGATTTGACCAAATGATGACACTTTCAAACAATTGTTAATTTGTTATATAATAAGTTGATACTAAGCCATTCTTTGAAGCTCAATGAATGGAAAGGTCACTCCTTTGGACCGAGTTTTTTTAACTTGGAGTGTACATATTTGTGTATGCAGATCTTGGCCCCTCTTCCCATTGGTTTTGCAGTGTTCTTGGTTCACTTGGCCACCATCCCCATCACCGGAACTGGCATCAACCCTGCTAGGAGTCTTGGAGCCGCCATTGTCTACAACAAGGACCACGCTTGGGATGACCACGTAAGTGAATTAAGCAAAACTAATTAGGCAATTTCGTATTGAGTTTTCAGTTTATTAATCAATCCGTTCTGTTTGCAGTGGATCTTCTGGGTTGGACCATTCATTGGTGCTGCTCTTGCTGCTATCTACCACCAGATAGTCATCAGGGCCATTCCTTTCAAGTCCAGGAGCTAATTCTCTTCAACCTCTCTAGTGTTTAATTAGTGTCCCCTTCTCTTTTTTTTGGTGTCTTCTTCTCCCCCGTAATTGTTAGTGTTTTTGACGAGAAAAAATGTGTGTAAATTGATTCAGTATGCAGTACTACTTAATCAATCATGTGTTCAAAGTTTGTGACATGTTTTGAATGGAGAATTTTTTTATGGGTTAAAGTTTATGTGCTGCTGTTCTGCCTACCTCTTAAGTTTTGTTTTGGCTCATAGAAGTTGCCTATATATTTGCCAAATATATAGTAAGTGCTTTTCATCTATTACTGAACTTGACAGGCAAGTCTCTACCAAAGTTTTGATTAGGACGCTACTGTGGGAGTGACCCGGAACATTTCTAAAAAAATATGATATAAGAATGTGATGCTAGGAAATTTATCCCAAAGATGGCAAACCATAAACGAATGAAGATGAAACGTGATATAACGAGGTTAACCGTAAGTTAGGCTAAATTCTGAGTGATCCACTATCAAACTAAGCAAGATTACAAATGAAGATGAAAAAGGCTCTTCCTCTTAATTCACTCTAATCTCATTGCTCTCAATCATTCTCAATTTGGGTGGTGTTATCTACATGCTTTTTTTTTTACTTTACACACACCTCTTTCAATTTCTGACTGTCAGATCGAATAAAGTGAAGATAATAAATAGTAAAAATTAACAGAGTGTGTGGATAGTATCACCCTATATATATAGACTCACAATTTCACCTTTGAAGCTCACATACCCTCAGCCTCAGGTTTTCTCTTTAAGTGACATATTAGCGTAGGAGACACTAGGCCACTATCTATGGGTGGCAATTTGTATTTAAGGGCAGGCTCATTTTGAAATGAACACGACACAATTGGGGATTTTGACTTGAATGGGAGGTGTGGGTTCGAAAAATCGAAAACCGAAAAAAATCGAATCGAATACCGAACAGAAGCAGATAAAATTGGAAAAAAAACCGAACTGAATCGAAATCTGTTAGTTTGGTTTCGGTTTTAGTGGTTCGGAAATGAACCAAACCGAACCGAATTTTAATAATTTTACACTTATATGAGTAATTAAGTATTTTCACTTTTTTATTTTTTGTTGGGTTCATAGCCCAAAGTTAACCTTAATACCCACCCCTACGAGTTTCATTTCTTCTCCCTGCCGTCGCGATTCGCGAGTTCCTATTTCCAAACTCAGAAGTCAGAACCTTGACTCTGCTGCTGTCGTCACCGTCTCACACCTCGCCTCAATTCTTCCATCCTCGTCGTCGCACACCTCGCTCATCTCGATGTCGAAGAAGATTTTGATTTCTGAAACCGCTGGGGAGTTTTCAATCTTCTTCATGTGATCTGATGCCCTCTAATTTTAGTAATCATGGGGAGGGACTGCTTGTCACACACAGAAGCAGGTTGCAGGATATCAATATTGCTCAATTGCTCAAAAGAATAGCATAATTCCAGGCCATCCTTATTTGTTGTTGCTGGGAATTGTGATTAAGTGAATAGATCTTTTTTCAAATATCTGCTCTATTTCGATTTCATTGGTGCAAAATTGTTGTTCTTTGGTAAACACTTATTTGTATTTGGAAAATTTTCATGAGTTTCGATTGTGCTTGTCACAGATTCACAATTATGATTGTTAGTTTCCTCTGTTTTTCTCTTTTTCAGATGAAGTCAAAGGCCTCAAGCTCAACATCAAACTAAATCTCTATATTTGTTCCTTCATTTCCTTTCCAAAGGAACAATTTTCAGATTTAAAATATATATATATATATATTTTCATGTTGTAGATAAAATATAACATGTGTTAAATGTGATTGTGTAAATCCTAGGTAGATATGGATTAGGATATTCCATTATGTATGGGATTAGTTTCCTAATGTAATTGTACTTATTTCACTATAAATAAAGGCACCTGGCATGAGGAATATATATCACAATACAGTATAATTCCTCAAGCCTTCTATACTTTCTCTCTTCCCTTTGCTTGCCGCACCCCCTCAGAAATATTGGCCACAACATTTCAAGTATTATAAAAAATAGAAAAAAAACCAAACCAAATTCAATCAGAACAAAAAAACGGGTCCAACTTCAGTGGTACGTACCATTGAATGGTACATACTGTTAAATGGTTAAGATTAATTTGGGGCCCATTACAAATTAATCTGAACCATTCAATAGTCGTACCATTGAATAGTACGTACCACTCAAGATTTTTCCCAAAAAAACCAAAAAAAAAAAAAAAAACCGAATCAAACAGTAATTTCGGTTTGATTTTCGATTTTGACAAAAAACCGAATCGATTGGATCCAAACCCACGAAACGAGTGTTTTCTTTTATTTTCAATACAAGAGATATTATTACTTTAATTTACATAGGAATGGAGAAGATTCAAATCCGTGACTCAGTGGGTTGAAGAAGAAAACTATAACCATCAGGGCAATCCACCACTTGAAACACCACACAATTGTTAGTTGCTTTAATTTTTCCAAACTAGAAGATAATACAATTATTAATTAACCGTGTTTTGGGATAATGACACAAATAACGTGTTTAGTTTTTAGAATTACAACCACTTAATACTACGTTCTCATATAAGTAATAAATCTTAAGTTTGAATATCGTAGATGTCAAATTCAATACTAATTTATTACTCTACTCACATCATTCCCTTCGAGTGAATATTTATATTAAATATATGTAAGTGTATTTGTAGCCAAATATTATATTTCACAAGTTGGTGACATCTGCGTCTGTTTTTCAACGTGCCCTTCATCATATCCCGCTAGTTTCTTTTTTTTTTTTTTTTTTTTTTAAAACCAACTTACATAAAACGAATTTACAATTATATAGTGTTCTGATCTAATAATATATTGTTATGTAAAAAAAAATTTGCATACGACAATGCATTATTAGACAAGAGACGCTTCATGGCGATGAACTTGTTCAATGTAAGTCATTCTCCCTTTTCCTGCTATGTGAAGAAAAATTTACATATGACAATATATTATTAGATAAAATACGTCACGTGTGGATGAACGAGTTACATATTCTTTCTTTTCCTTTTCCTGGTTGAACTCCTACTCAACGCACATCCAACGGCTATCAGCAAGCGGTGATCTAACAGATCAGACTATGTCCCCATCGGGCGCCACCCAATACTTAAAGGTTCCAGTCTAATGCCATTTGTCGCATGATTTAGAAACCTTGAGAACTTATCACGTGACATGGGATGCCCCATAAACTGTAAATTCAACATAGTCCACTGTCAGTGGTTGTCTGTCTGTGATTTCTATGTTGGGTTTTGGAAGGGTTGCTCTGTGAAATTGTTTTAGGGTACGGGAATTCAATTGATTTGGTACAATCTGTCTGAGCGAGTCACCTAAATCTTGAAAAAAATGTGGATATTTGGGTGGAAAGGGCCATCTGGATTTTCAGCCCGTTCTACTGCTGAGGAAGTTACTCAGGGAATTGATGGAACCGGTCTCACTGCAATTGTTACAGGTTTTTTGCTTCTTTCTGCTAAATTCTTCATCTTTCTTCTTTCTTTTGATCTGGGTTTTTTTTCCCTTCATTTTGTTGGTTAGTCCGTATTATTTCATATCATATCTTACTATCATGTGTTTGGTTGCTGAGAAAATTACCGGGAAAGAGGAAAGAAAGTTGGTTTAGTTGTATTTGATTCATACTATCGTTTGACCAACCAAAGGTGGTTTCCTTTGGAAACCCAGTTGGATTAGTGTGTGTCTGATTGATGCTGACGAGGTTTAGGATTAGTTGATGTTTGTGTTTTTTTTCCTGTCGGTTACTATGTTTTGGCTGGAAAAGGTAATTTATGTTGATTATTTTTCTATTTTATATTCATTTGAATCATGGTGTTTGAGATTTTGGAGGGTGATTAGTTTCGATGAAACGAAAAAAATACTGTTTAGGGTTGAAACATTATTGAGAAGAAGATAAAAACAAATTTGAAGTAAATGGAGGTGATCAAAGTTGTGGTCTAGTAGAAAATCTTTTGTGTCAGTTCGATTACGAAATTTATTCATCGGAAAATACTGCCATTGACTTACTGAGAGGTTTGATGACCTTCCTTTGTTTTTGAATTTGGGGATGAGTGGAATTTAAATGTTTGACCTTTTTCAATTCTTAAACTGTTTAATTTCAGGAGCGTCGAGCGGTCTTGGTTTGGAGACAACACGAGTTCTAGCCTTGCGTGGTGTTCATGTTGTCATGGCAGTAAGGAATACTGATGCTGGTAAGAATGTCAAAGAGGAAATACTTAAGGAAATCCCCACGGCGGAAATCGATGTCATGGAACTCGATCTCAGCTCAATGGCATCAGTAAGAAAGTTCGCATCGGAATATAACTCATCTGGTCTTCCATTGAATATCTTGATGTAAGAAATCTGAATTGGACCACTGGATTTATATATGTCACATTTGCTTATGCTCGTCCAAATTTCTCTTGTTACGAATGCATCAGTGGCTACACATGATTGCATGTGTATTTTTGCATATACACTTGGTTTTGTGTCTCTGTGACGATGGTTGTTATTGCTAATTTCTCCTCTGTGTTTGTTTGAAGTAATAATGCAGGGGTTATGGCAACTCCATTCATGCTTTCGAAAGACAACATTGAAATGCAGTTTGCAACCAACCATTTAGGTATTAAAAACATAAAATTCTCTTGATTTCTCTCGAGGATATGAAAATATTTTCCACGAGGGTATAGGGTTGACAAACTTGAGATAGGAAAGTTCTGGTCCATCGTTACAATTTTCTGTTCTTGTTTCAAGAAATACGAAATTGTTAGATTGGAATAGTATTAGGATCTTGAAAGCTGAAGTTTTCACATAGAGACTGCAAACTTTTGCCCTTCAATAAGGTTTCTGTTTCTCATTAGAAAAATACAAGTCATTCGAAATTGGCTGTTATATTCTCTGTATAAAATTGGCATCTGATAGCTCTTACCACTATTTTACAGGACATTTTCTTTTGACCAACCTTCTATTGGAGACCATGAAAAAGACAACAAAGCAAAGCAACAAAGAGGGAAGGATAGTGAATTTATCATCAGAGGCTCACCGATTTGCATATAGTGAGGGGATTCGTTTTGATAAGATTAATGATGAATCAGGGTATCAGTCTGACAGGACGATTTAATAATTTTATCACTCTATGCTGCTGCGAAATGGCAGTAATATATGATTTAATGATTTTATCACATGATGTATCAAAGTTTGTCAACTAATACTTCACTTTGATTTTGTTTTCTTACTTGAAAATGTACAGATACAGCAGTGTATACGCTTATGGACAATCAAAACTTGCGAATATATTGCATGCTAACGAGCTCACTAGGCGCTTGAAGGTACTTAATTCATACAGGATCATCAACTGGATCACCAGTGAACTTAATGATATGAATCAATTCATGTGATTGTGGTTTTTCTCGGTCATTTCTCAGTGTAAAGAGTCCTCAACCTGCTACAGATAGAGGAGGATTTATTCATTCACTTAGTTTGGTCTCCTAGAATGGCACCCTTAAATAATAGTGTACAGCAGACTTTCGTTTAATGTGTTAAGTTCCTGAGATAAATGTGAAAATTGGATGAATAGCGTGTGTATGGCCCTTTTGGTCAATACAAGAGAAAAGAGTCGGCCTAATTTCAGATGGTTATTCTTACCATCTTCGAAAGAGAAAAGGTTGAAAACAGCATTAGATCACAATTTGTAACCTTTGCATTGTTGGTGTTTTCAACATTCATAAGCTCTCATGTAGTTTATACTTCCAAACAAGCCGTGCCATTATGCATAAGAAATTCTAATCTTCTGTTTGTTTTTAAATATTTGCTTATTTATTTATTTTTATCTTTTAACAGGCAGAAGGGGTTAATATAACTGCTAATTCCCTTCATCCCGGATCAATTGTTACCAATCTTCTACGCCACCACAGTTACATTAATGGTAAATATTTGAACCGTTGATAAATATTCGATAATAGGTTTATTTTGTTCTGGATAAGGTGATTATGATCATGTATTCTAAGTTGTAGTTGTACAATCTTATATAAAATATTCTGTCAGTTTACATTCTCTATACATTTTATAATTGTTAAGAAAGCTATTTAGTATGATTTACAGCTTAATGACTGGGCGCACAAGCATTTAATTACGTGTTCCAATATACGAGTACAGACAATATGATACCATCAATTTGAATTGAGTAATATCAAGATCTTCATTCTGTGTTCAGAATCCTCTTGTCTGTTTCCCTTTTACTTTCATCGTCTCCTTTATTTGTCTGGATTCATATTTTGATGTTCATTGTTTTGGGTTAATGCAGCTATTGCCGGCATGTTCGGTAGATTTATTCTTAAAAATGTTCAGCAGGTGTGCTCCTAATCCGATACACTCAACAGGCTCATATTTTGATGTTTGTCTGCAGAGCCTAATAAGATATGCTCAATCGGCTTCAAAATTTTCGTTCTCTTTTATGTATTTGACATCACTGCAGGGAGCCGCAACTGAATGTTATGTGGCATTGCATCCGCAAGTTAAGGGTGTTAGCGGTGAGTACTTTATGGACAGCAACAACGCCGGTCCGACTCCTCAAGCCAAAGATGCTGAATTGGCAAAGAAGCTATGGGATTTCAGTGTGAGCCTGACGGATCCGAAGTAATCGGGAAAAATAGATTGGTCAGACTAAATGCTTGTTGCAAATTACAAGTGTGTTTTTTTTTAACAGTTTGAAACTTTGGTAGAAGCTAAAATGTTGAATGATCATGTAAACTTATATATAGGCTATGGCAGGGACCTTGTTGCCTTACTTGGTAGGAAAGCCGTCGGCATAGATATATGCTTTCTTATTAATTGTTTTTCCTTTGATTTCCGTGTTTATTTTTAAATGAGATTATTCGCGTTGCCTTTTGTTAGTGATGAGAGAGATCAGACACATGATTGTATATGATAGATGACACTGCACTTCAATTTTTCAAAAGGCATTCACTCAATTTTTAAGGGCACTATTGACAGCCTTTCTTTAGGTCGTGTAAGACAAAGGTGTAAGCCTAGAAACCCTTTGGTACTTTGGCAGGACGAGCGGCCCTTAAACCGAAAAGGGTTTGGAAACAACTCAAGAATCTCTTAGTGTAGATTAAAGTAGTAATACGCTTGTAATAAAAAAAAAAAGAAGAAAGAATATCTTATTTTTAAATAGCAGAACATAACAAACATTATTGCTTAGGCTGGCTGTTACATTTATAAAAAATTAGAGTAAATTATTCAAATTAAAATTGGTATCTATAACAAGAGAGGCAGACCAACCATAGCTTTGTCTTGACATTCGCTGTCACTCTAATCTCGTTGAAAAATTTATAAATGTAATTTGGTAATTATTCAAAAGAACTTCATATCATCGTCTGCAAAATCAATGGGTGAGAAATCTAGCAAGGAAGGAGAATCTGGGTTCTCTGCCTCTTCCACAGCAGAGCAAGTTACTCAAGGAATTGACGGAAGCAGCCTTACCGCCATTGTTACAGGTCATTCCTTACTTTACGCTTCCTATAATTAACTTCATTGCCTGTGTGTCTCAAAGTAGGGTTGTTAGGTTGCTAAATACTTCAGTGTCTGAACTTTGTTTATTCCAGGAGCTTCAAGCGGTATTGGCGTAGAGACATCGCGTGTTCTTGCATTGTGCGGTGTCCATGTTGTTATGGCAGTAAGGAACATGGAAGCTGGGACGAATGTAAAAGAAGCTATTCTTAAAGAAGTTCCCAATGCTAAGATTGATGTCATGGAGTTAGACCTCAGCTCTTTGGCATCTGTAAGAAAATTTGCAGCTGATTATACTTCCTCCGACCTTCCATTGAACATCCTTATGTAAGATAAACAACTTATTTCATTGCTATTACGCGAGTCCAACCAGTTTCTATTTATTTTCGAAAAAGGACAGTGATCTCACCCTCGTATAGACAACTTAACAGTTTATTTTATACTACGACAATGAAGTAGTAAAACTCTTCCTTTTCGGTTGGAAGTAACAATGCAGGGGTTATGGCAACTCCCTTCAAGCTCTCCCAAGACAACATAGAACTCCATTTCGCAACTAACCATTTAGGTATGCTACGGTAACATGACCAATCAATTCTTTTCTGAAGGCCAATCAGTCAAGTTTTTAACAAGTTTCTTTCATCTTGTTATTTAATATTGTTACTTGAACCATCTGATGTGCAGGTCATTTTCTCCTCACAGATCTTCTGTTGGAGATCATGAAAACCACATCGCGTGAAAGAAAAACAGAGGGGAGAATTGTTAATGTATCATCGCTAGGTCATCAATATATATACCGTGATGGATTTTGTTTTGACAAAATTAGTGATGAATCAAGGTAATACTGTGGTATGCAGCATCATTTTGAAGCATTGTATTTAGGATATATACATATTTGCTGATTTAAAAATTTGGCATCTGTTTTTTTGTTTAATTGTTCGAGGCTTCAAGGTGTCTGTTAGGTATAATCTGATCAACAATCTGCACTTTTTACTTGCCAATTTTCAGATACCAAAAATATTATGCTTATGGACAATCCAAGCTTGCTAACATATTGCATGCTAATGAGCTTACAAGGCGTCTGAAGGTATTGAATTCCTTAAAGTCATCAATCAATTATGTCTTGTATTTCTGCATATATATTCATTTAAGTTGTTAATGAACTTAAAAATGTTTTCTTGATTGATACGGTAACTTATTTTCGAAACAAACTAAACAGGAAGAAAGGGCAGAGGTAACAGCTAATGCTCTTCATCCTGGAACATTGCTCACCAATCTTATGCGCTATGATTGCTTTTTACGGTGTAAGTTTCAGCTGCTATATTCTACGACTGTGATCAGTTTCTACATGGACACATCACTTTTGTATGTTCTTGACAGTGGAACATTTGTCTGGTTTTCGACTGATCAACTCACGTTTTCTTTGGCTTGTCACAGGTCTGCTTAAGGTGCTGGGCATATTTGTCTCCAAAACAGTTGAGCAGGTACTTCTTTTACTTGAAACTATATATGTAGCAGCTGATTTAATTTTTCAGGCACAAACTATGTGTGTAATCACATTTTATATCATCTGTGCTTAAAATTATTTCATTGAACATTGCCATGCAGGGTGCGGCAACCACATGCTTTGTGGCACTTCATCCACAAGTAATGGGAGTAGGCGGCGAATACTTAATTTGTAGACTGTAACATTGCCAAAACGAGTACTCAGGCAAAAGATGCAGATTTGGCTGCGAAACTCTGGGATTTTAGCTTGAGTTTGACCAATCCCAAGTAGCAGGAGAGTTAATGTTTGCGGGTTCATGTCGTAGATGGTTTTTTTTGTACTTATAAGAGAATTTTGTTTTTCTAAATATAGAAAGTTTGGAATGCACACTTAGATTTTTGAAGTGTCAATTACAATTCTCTTAGGGTGTGTAGTCAAATTAGGATTTAGAAGTATTTTAAAAGACTTTAAAATCTTAGTGTAGTCAAATAGGATTTTATAAGACATTTTAAGAGTCCATGTAAATCCACATGTAGTTAATTAGGATTTAATAGACTCTAAGCAAGTGCATGCAAATCTAAATGTAATCAAAATGTTAAAGATTTTGTGGGATTTCATTAAATTGTGGATTTTGGTGGATTGTAGTAGATTTGAGGAGAGAAGGTATGTATAACCAAGGCCATAAAATGGTGGTTTGTGGAGGCAATTGGGTTGGAATTCTCAACTGGGTATCTTTGTTTTGGTCTCTTCTTGGTAGGTTTTGTTTTGTCTTTGAGAATGCATCAAAATTCCTACGCAAAGTCCATGCAAATCTTTAAAAATACATAAAAGTTGTAGAATTTTACAAATCTTATCAAATATCTTTTAAATTTTTTCTAAATTTTAATTTGACTACACTCCTTACCTTAGAATATTGGTAGGTTAAGCACATGAATATTTTTCTTATATTATTTTAACTTATGTTGGTCAAATGTGTAGAAATAAAAGAAAAGCGTATTTAACATGCAAAATTTGACGATCAATTATATACTTGGACAGCAGATCCGGATCCCAGTCAACGAAGAAATCGTTGGGAAGATTTTCCTAAACTACACAATCGATTATTTAGTATATCTATAAACAATTAGGAACAACATGTTGACCAAAAAAAAAAAGGCTGGCTGTTACATTTATAAACAATTAGAGTATAATATTCAAATTAAATTTGGCATCTATAACTAGTGAGGCACACCAACCATAGCTTTGTAATTTGACATTCTCTGTCACTCTGATCTGGTGTTGCAAATTGTTGCTTCATATCGTCGTCTGCAAAATCAATGGGTGGGATATTTAGACAGAAAGGAGCATCTGGGCTCTCTGCCTCTTCCACGGCAGAGCAAGTTACTCAAGGGATTGACGGAAGCGGTCTTACCGCCATTGTTACAGGTCATGCTCTACTTTAAGCTCCCTATAAATGACTTCATTGCCCGTTTTCTCAAAGAGAGGTTGTATGGTTGCTAAACATTTCAGTGTACGAACTCTTTTTATTTCAGGAGCTGCAAGTGGTATTGGCCGAGAGACATCACGCGTTCTTGCATTGCGCGGTGTCCATGTTGTTATGGCAGTAAGGAACATGGAAGCTGGGAGAAACGTCAGAGAAGGTATTCTTAAAGAAGTTCCCAATGCTAAGATTGATGTCATGGAGTTAGACCTCAGCTCTTTGGCATCTGTAAGAAAATTTGCAGCTGATTATACTTCGTCCGGCCTTCCATTGAACATCCTTATGTAAGATAAACAACTTCTTTCATTGGTATTACGCGATTCCAACCAGTTTTCTATTTATTTTCGAAAAAGGACAGTGATCTCACCCTCGTATAGACACCACTTAACAATTGTTTATATTATGCCACGACAATGAAGTAGTAAAACTCTTCCTTTTTGGTTGGAAGTAACAATGCAGGGGTTAAGGCAACTCCATCATTCAAGCTCTCCCAAGACAACTTAGAACTCCATTTCGCAACTAACCATTTAGGTATGCTACCTAACACGTGCTTTGAATTTTGTCCCGGAGGCCAATGGATCAAGTTTCCAACAAGTTTCTTTTATCTTGTTATTTAATTTTGGTACTTGAACCATCCAATGTTCAGGTCATTTTCTGCTCACAAATCTTTTGTTGGAGATCATGAAAACCACATCGAGAGAAAGAAAAACGGAAGGAAGAATTGTTAATGTATCATCGCTAGGTCATCAAAATATTTACCCTGATGGGTTTTGTTTTGATAAAATTAATGATGAATCAAGGTAACTTTTCGGCATGCAGCAACATTTTGAAGAATTGTATTTAGGCTATATATATGCTGGTTTAATAAGTTGGCATCTGTTTTCTTTTTTTCAATTGTCGAGGACTCGAAGTGTCTGTGTAGATAAAAATATGATCAACAATCGGCACTTTTTACTTGCTAATTATTTTCAGATACCAGAAATATTATGCTTATGGACAATCCAAACTTGCTAACATATTGCATGCTAATGAGCTTACAAGGCGTCTGAAGGTATTGAATTCTGTAAAGTCATCAATCAATTATGTGTTGTACTTCAGCATATATATTCATTGATACGGTAACTTATTTTCGAAACAAACTAAACAGGAAGAAGGGGCAGAGGTAACAGCTAATTCTCTTCATCCCGGAACATTTTTCACCAATCTTATGGGCTATGATTTCTTTTTACGGTGTAAGTTTCAGCTGCTATATTCTACAACCGTGATCAGTTTCTACGTGGATACAACACTTTTGTATGTTCTCGACAGTGCAACATTTGTCTGGTTTTCGACTGATCCACTCCGTTTTCTTTGCTTTAACACAGGTCTGCTTAAGGTGCTGGGAATGTTTGTCTTCAAAACAGTAGAGCAGGTACTTCTTTTACTTTAAACAATATATGTAGCAGCGGATTTAATTTTTCGGGCACAAACTATAATTGTAATCACATTTTATATCACCTGTGCTTAACATTATTTCACCGAACATGGCCGTGTAGGGTGCGGCAACCACATGCTTTGTGGCCCTCCATCCACAAGTAAAGGGAGTAGGCGGCGAGTACTTTGTAGACTGCAATGTAGCCAAACCGAGCTCTCAGGGAAAGGATGAGGATTTGGCTGCAAAACTCTGGGATTTTAGCTTGAGTTTGACCAATCCGTAGTAGCAGGCTCAGGAGTGTTAAAGTTCTTTTTGTAGTGTTGTGAAATAAAATTGTCAAATTGCGAACTGTAATCAGATACTGGATTCAGACTAAAGTTCACATTTGTACTCTATTTGTCTTTTAAAAATTATTTATCAGCCAATCAGCGAATCCTTATAAGATATGCTGAAGCAGCTTCATTGCATTTTGGTTGTCTTTTCATATATTTGACATGACCTCCAGCCTGCAGGGAGCAGCAACTGAATGTTGCGTTGCGTTGCGTTGCATCATTACCTTAAGGATTTCAACGGTGAATGTTCCGTGGACAGCAATAAAGCCGATCTGAGCTTTCAAGCTAAAGATGCGGAATTGGCAAAGAAGGTTTGGGATTTCAGTTGGAGTCCTATAAATTTTAGGTCATAAAAAGAAACAATGAAGCTTCTTTTAATTAGTGATGTTGAGAATGAATCCCACGTTGATGGAATAAGGTAGATTGCATGAGCTTATAAGTAGTTGGACTACTCCTCAAATGACGGAACCTCAACTTTTTTTCAAGTAATTAGAACATTCAATTAGATTACTCACTCCTGCACTCGATATCCTGTATACCACTCCGTCTCCTTCAATATGGAAAAACAAAATTCCTGATCATTCTTTCATGTTAAAAGAAAAATACATCCAGGTTCATGAAATTTTTATAATTTATTATTTAGATAAAGAAATTGGATGGCAGCAAGCAACAAAGCTACATAGACAGATCACCTCTGCTTTATATACAAAGATCAACACGAAAGGCACAAAAAAGAACAAGTGAAAATGTATACCTCATCAAGACTTGGAGCATTCTCCCGATTTTTCGTTAAGGTTCATATCAAATAGTTCTTCAGTATCAAATCAAAAGGGTCCATATACACAAAGTGTTGGAAATTTAATATTACATTAATATTAAATTATTTATTGAATGGAAATTGCATATTATTATGATAATAATTTGTTATTATTATAATAATAAACTTTCTAGGTCATGCGACAAAGTTAGGAAAAGGCAGTTGTTAAAATTGATTTCAATTTAAACAACCTTTCCAAATACAATCTCCTGTTGAAGATGAGCTGTAAAAGAAAGAAGCCGTATGAGAAATTCGATGAAAATGAACGAGCCTCTTGTGTGTATGCAGTGCGTCTCCTCCCAAGAGTCATACTCATTTAGTTTGAAGAGACATCATTAATTCAAAGGGTATTCCACGTTTATAAATAGATGTTGTAGTCAATTTTTTTTTAAAAAGATTAATCATAGTCTACATAGACAGCCTCCTAGGAATTCTAGTGTCTAATTTTTGAGTCAATGAGAGAGAGTTAGAGTTTCTACATATTTATGGTTCACTTGTTCTTGTGGTTTGGAGTGTCACTGTCAAAAAAATGGAAGGTTGTTGTATTCTGGGAGACGAGCGCTGAAAAACCATGAGCACCGTGTGGGGCGTAATATCGTCTTAAGGACATAGTGCCCAATACTAACCTCGACCAAGTAATGTGTCACTACAATTCTTCTTTCCTGTTTACATTGTATGTTTTCATGCATTAATTAAATTAATATTTATTGTGTATCGTTGTTATATGCCTAATATTTGTTTAGTTTTTTAATTAAATTTTATTTTATTAATTTATCGCAATACTACATATAAGCCAGGTACTAAAAATAAAGCATGACTTGTCATAAAAAGAATTCCAATCAATTGATAAATTGAGAATGGACGACTTCTCATTGCGTTTAGAGGGTTAACACTGTTAAAGATAGAGTTGGGAAATTGACAGGTGTCAAAACTTAAGATAGAAGACAGATATGAACAAGTGACAAAATACCATACACAGTATAAAATAGTTAGTTTTTAACCAGATACAACACTAAACACTTGATAATATAGTCAGTATTATCCGAGACATATATTAGTCTATCCAACTGAAATAATCAGTATAGATCGAGATCGATGTACCAAACAAAGCCTTAGTTGTAAAGGTTTGTGGAGAAATTATACACCGAAAGAAGTTACTACCAAACAGAACATGTGTGGGTTTAGTACACTTCCCTTCACAATGACATGTTTAAACTTTTGTAACAAACCGTCCCATAATTCCAAGGATTTTTTAAAGGGAAATTTTAATTTAATCTATTGTTTATCTCTCTACACCAAGCAACAAAATCAAATGTAAATGATCTATTTTACACTAATATCTAATTACCGTTAAGTACAAAATGTATTTACAATAAAATGTAAAAACTTCTCAATACACCCAATACTGTACATAATCCAACTCTGACGGAGTTTAGAGTTAACCCCACCCTAGTCCCACAAGCCACCCAACTCACCAGACGGCTACCACCACTCGCCTCCATGCCACCGCCAATGCATGCTATTATTTCCATCAGAAAAGCCCCTTCTCTCTACGCCTTTCTTTCTCCTTCTCTTCCCTTTCTCTCTCCTTGCTTTATTGGGAGAAGATATTCAATGAATAGTGTGAACTCAGAAAAAAAAATTGGACTTTTATGAATTTTGACTTTGAATCTTCTAATTTGAATTGTCTCAAAAAATTATTAATCTGAATGAAACTTTCCATTTGGTGATTGTTGTCACTTTGTCTGCTTGATTTTCATAATTTTTTGTTGGTAATCTTCCTTTTCTGATGGAGATAACGTGAACCTTTGGCCGACGCCATGGTGACGAGTGGTGGTCACCATGGAGTAGTATGGGTTGTTGTCTAGTAGGAGGAGGAAAGCTGAGGGAAGAGAGCAGAACAATACCAATTTTTTGTTATCAATTCACATAATCTTTTTTTATGTGTTAGAATTAATCCACGTTAGTTGGATGTAAAAGAAGAAATGATATAATTAATTGGTTGTTCACCTAGACTTGGTGATCGTGTCGTGTTTGTCGTGCTGTGTCGTTTTCATGACATACCTGATATCTTAATGGATATTGTCGTGTCAAACCCGTTAAAATGAACAGGTAATATGATCCGACCCGAATTCGACCTGTTAAAAGTAATGGGTAATATGACTCGATCCGTTACCCGTTAAAAAAAAAATATTTTACTTCAACAAATAATCAAATTAAAAAAATTACCTTAATTTGGGAAGGTTGGTGATCAAATATGAATGTTAGCTTGAAATTTGTATCTTGATTCACAACCTTGCAGTTGGGTTATGGGCGGAGTGGATAGTAGTGATCATGATTCATCACTAGTGCGGTGGTGTTTGGTAGTGGTGGCTTGGACATCGATATTATATATGCTCGCTGTTGTGGTAGTGGCTTGGACGGAGAAAGAGAGATGACGACGGGAGAGAGAGTGAGAGTCGAGATAGAGAGAATACAAACGGAGTTGGCACTGAGAGTTTGGACTTTGGCCTTGGAGGCAGAGATAGAGTGAAAGGGTATCAAAAAATCCAACGCTAAGGATTTAATCTCACATAAGTGGTATTAAATCCTATGGCTATTGTAGTAATGTGTTTTTAGTAGTTAAAAAATTACCAAACTAAACTTTTTCTTAACGGGTTGAAACGGGTGACCGAATAATGACCCGATTAGTTAACGTGTTGACTCAAAACTCGTTATTTTCGTGTCGTTTTGTGTCGGGTTAATGAGTCATGCAAGAAATTGCCAGGTCTAAGTTCACCCTATGTAAGAATATTTTGGACACAAAATATTGGGTGTAGAAATAAAGTTTTTTTTCTTTTGAAGAAGAGTAGGATATTTTATTCATTGAAATAAAAGTTGGTTTTAACAAAAATGTAGATGAGTGTAAAGAGAAAGTTGGGTGCAGAGAGATAAACAATGAGTTCAAATAAAATTTCTGATTTTTTAAATTTTAATTTGATTTTGACCCAAATAAACCTCAAGTTGGTAGTAAAACGCAGCAGCAGAAGGCTCGAAAACATCTTGGAGGCGGTTTTGAAATTTCTTCTGGAAACCCAAAAGACTTTGGGGCAGTCGGAGAAAATTTCTCATTTAGTTGACTGGAAAGTCGGGAGGATATTTTGCTGGGAAGAGTGTTTTGACTGTCCATTGAAGAAAGGTTCAATCTTTCTTCTTTTTTTGTCTATATATTATCTATACTTTGTTCTGCATTTTTGCTTTATAACTTGCAGTATTTTGCTAGGTTCAATCGGAGCCCTATTTGGATAAGGACATTTTTGTCCAGGTATGATAAACAGTAAAGCAGCCAAATTTGAAGCCCCCCTCAGACACGCGACCCCTCATATTCCTTTCTTGCCCATTTCGCTCTCAGGCTGAAAATGCAGAATTGGCAAAGAAGACATAGAATTTCATGTTCGAGCAACTCTATTGTAAAATGCAAGTGCCTTTTACCGGTACACAATTTTCCTTAGTGAATTCTTATGACTTAGAAGCACTTTCAAGGTTTTTTGCCAAACTTAATAAAAAAAATGCTTTTGATTGTGAGAGAGAGTTTTTTATCCTTTCCATAAGCAGTTTCTTAGGGCTTGTTCGTTAACATTTTGCAAATGCAAAAACAAGTGGAAAATGTAGAAATTTTGTTCAAATTTTGGCGGGCCTTGGAGGAAAAAGTGCGCCCTTATTGTTATACTTTTAATGACATACAATATTTTTAAAGGCATATATCATTTGCATGCTGTAAAAGATTGAAAAAAAAAATGCTTTTAAGGCGCGCTATGTCACCATGCCTTAAAAAATTATCATTAACGGCACGCCATAAAAGCTCCAATTTCTTGTAGTGGGTTTGGCAGATTATTTTGTGAAAACAAACTCAGAACTCAGAAAATGAAAACAAACTCATAAAATAAAAAAATGTAGAAAACAATATTTAATCTAAGTTCTATAAATGTTTCCTCTCTGTTTTTCAAGAATGGTTTTCAAAATAATAGAAAATAAAAGATACATTATAAAACACATCTTTGTACTCTTTATTTTCAAGTCAAATTTTAACTTAAAAGACTAGAAAATTATCTTAGGATCTCTCTATAAAATTTATGTTCCAACCACACTCTCTAATTTAAGAAGTCATAATGGCTATGAACCAATAAAAATAAAATTTGGAAAATATTAAAGAGACCACATTTTTGTACTACATTGGTGTACCATGCATGTTATGTGGCAAATGACGTATAAATGCCACATCAATTAATGAATTTATCTCATTGGATGTTGATTGTATATCGTACTTGGTACATCAATTATGTTTTCTTTTGTTTTTCTTTTCAATTTTATCCACGTGGCACCAATTAAACACCCACGTCATTAAAGCTATGGGTCCCACATTGACCACATCACCATTTAATTAACAGATAAATTAATAGAATTTTTAACATATGTATGATATTGTAAGTAATTCGTAAGTTTGTGTATGACATTATAATATTTTAAAAACGATGTATGAGTTTACAATTATACTCAAGCTTAAAAGTGTAAAATGTAATTTACTCTTAATTTTTAAATCAATTGTGATAACATAAAATAAAAGACTAAATGTTCAACCAAGGCTGCCGGTCTGTGTTTCGCCGTCTTTTATGAAAACAAATATGCATGCATTTTAGGGTAAAGCTATTCAAATTGATATCTATAAATAATTAGTGAGGTTTACAGACCAATGTCTTGACTTTTAGAGTAAAGGTATTCAAACTGGTATCTCTAAATATTTCAAGAATAACAACTTCTGGTTCTGGGTTCTTTCTGTTGCTTTAATTTGTTAGCATTCTTTCTCAGTTGTGTAACTTAACTTGACATCATCATCTCAAAGATTTTCTGAATCTAAATGGGGATATTTAGCAAGAAAGGGGCATCTGGATTTTCTGCCTCTTCCACAGCAGAGGAAGTTACTCAAGGGATTGACGGGACTGGTCTCGCTGCCATTGTTACAGGTTCATTCTCTATCTTAAGCTCTTATACGATTTTTCATATGATAAATCCTATTCTCTATAACATCTAAATTTGTTTAACTTCATCAGGAGCCACATGTGGTATTGGTGTAGAGACAACGCGTGTCCTTGCATTGCGCGGTGTCCATGTAGTTATGGCAGTAAGGAACACAGATGCTGGGACGAAATTCAAAGAAGCAATTGTTAAACAAATCCCCAATGCTAAAATTGATGTCATGGAGTTAGACCTCAGCTCAATGGCATCTGTAAGAAGATTTGCAGCAGATTATAACTCCAAGGACCTTCCATTGAATATTCTTATGTAAGAAAAGCAGTTATCTGTATTTATTTTCATAAATTTCCTCCTTTTAATTTGTATGTTTCAACCTGCAAGTGTTTGTGGTTTTGTGTAGTGCCCACATATACAATGACAATAAGTAGTAATACAATCTCGTCTTTTTCGGAAGTAACAATGCAGGGGTTTTCGCAATTCCATTCAAGCTTTCTGAAGATAACATAGAACTACAATTCGCGACGAATCATATAGGTCTGCTATATCTAACATTTGCTTTGAAGTTTTTCCTGTAGAACAATGGATAAGTTTTCTACAAGTTGCTTAATTTTATCAAGTTATAACTTGTTACATGAACTGTTGAACCATCCAATATGCAGGTCATTTTCTCCTCACAGATCTTTTATTGGAGAACATGAAGCGCACGTCACGGGAAAGTAAAACAGAGGGGAGAATTGTTAATGTGGCATCCCTAGGCCATCGGTTTGGCTACCGTGATGGATTTTGTTTTGATAAAATTAATGATGAATCCAGGTAACCACTGTTAGCAGCATTTTGAAGAATTGTCTTTAGTCCATTCTCTGGTTTAATAAGTTAATCTGTTTTCAAAAGGTTTGAGGTGTCTGTGCGGATAAATGATCAACAATCTGCCCTTTTTTACTTGCTAATTATTTTCAGATACCACAAATTTAATGCTTATGGACAATCCAAGCTTGCTACCATATTGCATGCTAATGAACTTACAAGGCGTCTGAAGGTACAATTCATGGTCATCAATTAGCATTTTAAAATGCTGTGTTTCTTGGGATTAATTTTTCTGTGTACCCACAACACCGTTACGGGGTGTTTCAATTCCACTTAAATGATAACCCATTTATTTTTATTAATATACCCTAAAAAGGGGACATATCAACCCTTTGTCCACACACATCACGTGACAGTGTTTCGGATACACACACAAATTTCTCACTTCTTGGTTCACACAATAATTTATATTCAAAACGTTAACTGAACAGGAAGAAGGGGCAGAGGTAACAGCTAATTCTCTTCATCCTGGATTGCTCACAAATCTTGGCCGCTATGGCCTTTTAGCACAATGTAAGCTTGAATCTGCTATACATGTTTATCTAAGAACATCCCTCGCAATGAAGACTGTTAACCTCACTTTTTCTTTGGCTTGGTGCAGATGTTGTTAAGGTGATGGACATGTTTATCTCCAAAACTGCTCAGCAGGTACTTTTTTACTTTAAACAATATATGTAGCAGCTGATTTTTGTTTTTATTTTATAATAGCTGTGCTTAAAATTATTTCATTGAACATGGCCATGCAGGGTGCGGCAACCACATGTTTTGTGGCACTCCATCCACAAGTAAAGGGAGTAGGTGGCGAATACTTTGTAGACTGTAACATTGCCGAACCGAGCTCTCAAGCAAAAGATGCAGATTTGGCTGCAAAACTCTGGGATTTTAGCTTGAGTTTGACCAATCGCAAGTAGCAGGAGTGTTGATAAAATGATATTTGCTGGTTATTGTTGTATACTGCACAGTTTCTTATGAAATAAATTGCAAAATTGCAAACTGTAATCAGATAATGGATTCTGACTACAAATTCACATATGTACCCTCCATTTGTCATTTAAAAATGTTCAGCATGTATGTTATCATTTGCCAAGCAGCTTCATTGCATTTTAGTTTTCTTTTTATATACTTGACAAAAACTGCATTGTGTATCAACTGAAATGCCATATATACTGCATTGCATCTGAAAGTTAAGGGTGTCAGAAGATGAATGTTTCATAGACAGTAACAAAGCCGATCCCACCTTTCAAGCTACAGATGAAGGATTGGCAAGTGAAAATATATACCTTGGTGCATTGTCCCAATTTTTCGTTAAGGTTCATGTGAAAGATTTCTTCAGTAAGTGCTTCAATATCAGATCAAAAGGGTCCATATATACACACAAGCAAGAAAACTCGGACCGGTAAGATATAAAACCATAAGTAAAAAAACATAAATAACCCTATTGATGCACAAAATCAAGTTGTCCTTGGATCAACTTAGATCCGATCGTAAATCACACAAGAACACAAAGATGTATTCTGATTCACCTCAAGTTGGGGCTATATATACGTCCTGTTTACACTAAAAATATCCACTGGACCAGAACCTTGTTTTGGTAATGGTTTGAGCCTCAAAGAAAATGGCCCAACCCAGTTCAGTAACTAAAAAGAAGTACAGTTTCTCTCTCCACTATCAGCATTAAATGCAAAAGCACTCAGCATTTTGGAGGGAAATATTCTATAGGTAAAAACTCTCTCAGTGAGAGTAGACTGATTAGAGATATTATTAATACTTTCCGGATTAAGCCTTATCGCGCAGAGTATTCAAGACGGTCACAGGTGCAACTTGACAGCTATTGTATAGACTCCAATTGGTCTATATAAACAAAGAAACAGTTCAAGCACAAAGACACTCAAACAACCAAAAAACAGAACTCTTAAGTTCAGAAGGCAAACTACTAAGGAAATCCCTCAACTCCCTTTCAGCCTACAGATCATTTAGTTTTATTTCAACAGGATAAAACTCTTTATCTGTGCTCATCCCATTCACACTACTTGTGTAGTTTGTGACTTTGAGGTCAAGGATTAGAACTCTAGGATCATACTTCCTGAATTCTCTAAAGAATAGTGAATTACCTCTGCAACCAAATCCTTCCCATTTGGTAGTATCGATTTCCCCATCTTAGATCAGTGTGTCTTTGATTATTTCCCTTTACAAGGAAGCAGCATCAGGACCATCCCGATGGATCTATATCCAATCCAATGGGAGTCTTACCAATTAGATCTGACCCTTATATGTAGGATTGTTGTACTATTATTTATATAAAGTCTTTCAATACCAGTCTTTACCTTCTGTCTTTATTTTCTGTATTTCAATATCAATCTTTACTTTCTGTATTTACCTTATGTATTTACTCTTTGTCTTCATTTTCCGGGTTTACTTTCTCTCTTTCAATATTAGTCTTTACTTTTCTCTTGAATGCATAGGAGTGGAGTGTTTTGTCTATAACCGGTTTATAACAAACCCTGCTCTAGCAGTCTCTAGTATAAACATCGAGAGACAATTAAAGGTCCTTAACAAGCAAGACAATAAAAAAGAACCTAACAAAGAGGCTATCCTTTGTAAGAAAGTTATATTACTTGTGGCGCAAGAATCTAACACGTTTATAACATAATTCAACCTGATCTAATAATATATCATTCTATTGGCAGAAGCCAATAGTGGCACGCTTGACAAATACACCAACATAAAGGTCTCATGAGAAATCCCCCAAAGGGATAGCAGTGGAGCTTGCTGAAATCCCAATAGCAAGATGGTGATATCCTGCAAATAGCCAACGTATGTTCCTTACCTGTGTTCCACAAAAAAGGCATCAAACATATTTTTGGCACGCCCGGTGGGATCCGCATCTTTCTAATTGTTTATGCCCAGGCATAGAAAAGAAGGACAAAAAATGACATTTTCTCAAGTATTGTCGCAGAAAATGACGGGAAAAGACAAAGGAACCATTCCGACAGAAGTGGCTCAAACATCACCATAGACACAAGCTTCAAGTCAGTCAGTGAAGGTGGATAGAAGCGAAGAATTACAATCCACCATGATCCAAATGATGAAATCCATGGAGAGGATAGCCTTGGACAACAGAACAGACATCAGGAACCTGTGCACGTCCTCTAGCAATGTTCAAAATAAGATTGATCAGGGTTTTTCATTCATTTCAAACCAATTAACTGGTTTGAAGGGATCATCTAAGAAACCTGTTTTGAACATTGGAGGAGTTGAGCCCTTCAAACCGTTTTTCCTCCTTGTAGAAGCACCCCTCAAAGGCAAAATGGAGGAAGAGAACAAAGGGTTTGTAACCCCTAATCCGATGACACAAAATCTTTCATCGGAAGAAAAACTGGAGGCGCCAAACAGCTCCTTAGTGATAGGGAAGGGTTTATTCCTCAACACGGTGGAGGAACAAGCTACTTCTAGTGTTCAGAAAACAAAGCCTGGGAAATATGTTCCCAAGAAGAGAGAGTCTGAGATGTTCCCTAGAGATTTTGCACCTAGGGGTAGACCTGTTGGCAACACAAGAGCAGGATGGGGAAGAGCTACTCCACAAAAGCCATATATGGCTAGTAAGGAAGGCTTTAACCCTAACTCATGGAGATACACTGACCATGAGCAGAGTTTAGAAGGAAGTCAAAAAGCGTTTCGACACTCCCCAGTTGACCCTAATCAGATCTTGTTACCAGACGATGGTGAGAATGTCGGGTTAAGGAATGAAATAGCCGAGCTAAGGAGGTTAGTCCTCAGAGGGACAAGGGCGGAAGATGCCTTCAATCGAAGGCCAGTTTATCAGAAACCTTATCCAACCTGTATTGATGAACAAAATCCCTTCTCGATGAACTTTAAAGTGCCTAATTTCCCTACTTTCAACGGGGAAGATTCATCAGTGTCATCTTTGGAGCATATCCGGAAGTACTCAAACCAATGCGTGGCTTTTGAAGACAACCCCAACTACAAGCTCAGACTATTTGGGAATTCTTTGGTTGGATTGGCTTCTCATTGGTATTCTCATCTACCTCCAGACTCAATAAGAACTTGGAAGCAAATGGAGGCAGCCTTCCATGACCAGTTCTACAGACTGGAGCCAGAAGTTACCATCAATGATTTAGTGGAGGTAAAACAATTTGAGCATGAATCAACTGAAGACTTCATGATGAGGTTTAAAAAGACAAAGATGAAATGCAAGTTTCCCATGAACAATGACCAGTCAGTGGTTATCGCTCAAAGGGCCCTGAAAATATCTTTAAGAAAGAAATTCGGAGATGCAAAGTTCACCGACCTTTAGGAAATCGTGATGGCTGCGACTAAGTATGAAAAATTACTTGCAGAAGAATCTTAGCATCAACATTCCTCTAAAGTGCCATACTTCAAGTCTAAGCAAGCCGTCAATCATTTGGACTTTGAATTCATCGAGCAATCTGATGAAAGTGGAGATGTGCATGAAGAACTTGAAATTTCTGTGGTCGAGATGGTCCCACCAACCTCTCCAATAACCATCAAAAGGTTGGTAAAGCCAGTCAGAGACCAAAAAATGGCTATGGAGGCAGGGGTTATGTTCCGAACAAACCTCCTAAGTTCCAAAGTTACACCTTTGATCTCACAAAGTCATAAGAGATATTTGATAAATTGGTGAAAAACAAGTGCATCAGACTAGACTCTTCGAAAAGGATGCCAAAGCCTGAAAAACTCAAAGGAAAAAAGTATTGCAAGCCCAATTGTTCTTGGAACCACTCTACAGTCAATTGTGTGGCTTTTAGAGATTGGATTCAAGAAATGATTAACAAAGGAAAGTTGGTGTTAGAAAAACCTCAGGCCAACATGTTGGTTGATATGGAGCCTTTCCCAGAAATTCTAGTCAATATGGTAAACCTAAACTGGCCAAGAAATGGCTAAAGAAAGGACTAGACTTGAAAAGAGGGAAAGAAGACAAAGACAAACATAGGGATGTAAGAATTGAATCTCAACCCTGACACACCCCACCCTCGATACCCACGTGGATACCGAGTTTGAGAGTGCTGGCCGACACTCGTAAGTGACGAAGCCATTATATGCATGACAACACTTAGTTTAAGCAAATTAAACTGTCATAAAGTTTGCGGAAATTAATGCCAATATGCACAAGGTTCAGAGCGTACTAATTTGAAGCAACGGAAACAACATAATAAATCAAGTTCCTAGAATTTCTATCCATAACAGGGATGGATATTATTAGAGAAACTGAATAAAAAGGAATCCCTACATGGTCGGGAAAAGAATCAGAGCTATCACTAGGTCCTGAAGGGGGCACAAAAACAAAAGGAGTGACTGGACGAAAATAAAAAGTTTTCGAAATACGTTTCTCTTTTCAACATAGTAACCCCCTATTTGAAATCCAATATATTTGTAAAATCATACTACCGTAGTATGTGTCAAATCATACTACCGTAGTATGTGTCAAATCGTACTAAATATATATAACTGAAAGTAAATCTCAAATCATACTAGATATGAATCTCAAATCATATCTCAAAATCATTCCATAATATATATCCATATATATTTTCATATATCAAAATCATTTCATAATATATATATATATCCATATATATATATATATATATATATATATATATATATATAAACATGCCTCAAAAACATTTAAACTCATAATTATATCAAAGAAATAATTATTTTCAAGCATATAAACCATTTAAGAAAACAAAAGTCCACTCACTGGTGCTCGGGAGTGTAATCTCCCTTGGTGTTGCCCTCTTCGAAGCTTAGAGTCGAAGAATTACCTATTTAATATTAGGGAAAAATGTTAAAAACATCCCCTAATAAATAATTATAACCCTTATATAAAAAGAACAAAAAAATAATACTATTTTAGCGAAAACGGGCTCGAAAAATGATTTCCAGAGCCCGAAAGCCTTGCCGCCGCCGTCCATCGCCGTCGGCGCCGCCGTGCGCTGCCGCACGCACCGCCACGCATCGGGAGGAGCCCTCACATGCCGGCCACGCGCCAGCACGCTCCAGCACGCGCTGGCACGCTCCAGCACGCGCTGGCAAGTGTTGCCACGCGCCAGCAAGTGTCGCCACGCGCCGGCACGTGTCGCCACGCACTGGCACGCGCCTGATGACATTACCCCACGCGCAGCTGACGTCAGCTACGCGTCTGCTCACGTCAGCACCGTTAGAATTAACGGCGTCAGTTAGGTTTAACGGAATATACCTTTTTCTGACGGAATATTCTGACGCCATCAGGAATATTCTGTTACCGTGACAGAATATTCCTTCACCTTCAACCTTTTCCAATCGCCGGAGCCGCTGCCTGGTTCGCCGGAATTTCTCGAAAATTCACCGATTTAATCCCAAAACTTCAAAAATTCATAAGTCCTTCATTCCTTGGCCAAATTTAACGTGCCATATATCAAAATGATAGTATTGACGAGTAGAATATTTTCATATCAATTTGGGGCCGGAAAAATGGCCGGAGATGGCCTGAAATTGGCCGGAAAGCTTCGGGAAACCCTAATTCCGTTCTCCTTCAAAACTGCACCAAAATCTACGTTCTTTATGTCGATTTGAACCTACTCAATGTAATAAAACCAATGGAAATGGTTTTGAGGCTTACCTAAGTCGCGATTGTACAGAAACTTGAATGGCAGTTTGCCGTTTTCGTTCCCGTGTCGGTTTGGCCGATTGGGCTCGAGTTTGGGGATTCTGAAATCACAGTCTCATCTAGAATGACGAGACGATCGAAATGGTAATGGTTTTGTGTGGCGGTTTGATGGTTTTGTGATTCGTCCAAAACCTAGGGTTTCGATTTGTAGTTTTTGTGACGTTGGCCGAGAAGGGAAGAGAGAGAGAGAGAGAGAGAGAGAAAGAGAGATAGGTCGGGGTGGGAGAGAGAATGAGGGAATTGGCTGCACAGTAGCCAGCCAAAAACCCTAGTTAACATACGGTGTGAAAATTACTAAAATGCCCCTAAGCTTTAAAGTTCCGTAAAACATTCGTTTTAACTTCAAATTGAGTTATGCTTGCGTCCACGCGTTCGTATCGACGAGTACTACTTGAATATGTACAGAAAATAATTTTCACAAGTCGTCTAAAAAAAGTCAACGAAAGTCAACATTTGACCACTAGGGGTATTTTGGTAATTTCACATAAAATTTTGGGATGGGTTGTAACAAACCCGATAGGTCTAAATCGTCCATCCAAGGTGGGGTGGTTCTATGCAGCAAATGCAAATGTGAGTGTGAACTCCAGATACCTGCTCCTGGAGCTATTATAGACCTAGAGTTAGTCAAAAGAAAGGAAAGACTGAGAATCGAAGCAATGAAGAGTCCAGTCAAAAGCTCTGGTCCTTACAGCCCAAGGGAGCCGTTAGCAAAGAGTAGTATATTCGATCGAATTGGAGGCATCAAGGAGAGATTCTATGAAGAAAGACCCCAACAAATACGAGGATCACAGATAAAAGCGGAATCAAAACAATGGATCCCTAAGCCATTGAAAGACAGGCTAAAATACAAAGAAGAGGCCTTGAAAGTCAAGATTCCTAAAGTTGCCATGAAGACCCCTACTGCAGGCAAAATAGAAAAATTGGTTGAAATAAGTGGAAAATGGTATCGGATTGGCAAGGATGGAAGGGCGGAAGAAGAATTGTCCAGAACAGCCAAGAGGAAAATCCATATAAGGTATGGAGCATTCATGAGGACGAAAAAAACGTGGATGAACTGTCCACAAGCAGGATTACTAACAATCCAATAGCTAGTCAAAAAATGATACAAGATCAAACCTTTGACCCAATCAAGGGACAAAGGGTGAACCCGATAAAGGAAGGAGAATTGAGTGATTCCATCGCCAAAAAAAGAAAATTGATGGAAACTAGAGCAACCTCTTCACCAGTGGACCAAGAAGAGAAGGAGTGTAACATCCAGTTTGGTTCCTTGAACAAGTTCGAGGATTTCCAAAAAATGGATGAACTCTCGGCTGAAAATGAACATTTGGTTGATTACAACTCTGAACCATAGGAGGTATTGCCAGTCCACAGTGGTGATGAAGGCTCCCTTGAAGCCATTGATAATGAAGAGTCAGAGTCTTGGTTAAAAAGGATGATCGCTGACACGAAAGCAGGCCAAACAAACCGAGAAGAGAAACTCAAGCACAAAACCAGTAATGAAGAGTCAAGTTATAACGTCAACATGGTTTACGTGCTATCATCTTTCTTTCATGTAGAACCTAATCAAGAAGGAACTCTAGAGGGAGATTATGTTTCAGGCGACCCTTCTATATCTCTGAGAGTCAACAAGAAGATGTGAGACTTGAATCTCAATCTGAAAAAGTTGCAACTAGGTCTTGGCGTGTATATGATGATAAAATGATATTTGCAAGGCCAAACCCCAAGATGGCCACGCACATGAGACCTATTTACATGACTGCTCATCTCGAAGGAGTCCATTTTTCAAGGGTAATGGTTGATGGAGGAGCTTCTGTAAATGTCCTACTGATCAAAATGCTGAAGAAATTAAATCTATCCTAGGCAGATTTAATGCCGACTGAAAGCTTAGTGTCAAACTTCTCTAGGGGCATCACCAAAACATATGGTGCTAAACCTTTAGAGGTTGACTTGGGCTCCAAGAAGATCATGGTGGTGTTCTTCGTGGTAGAGAGCACCTCGGCGTATAGTGCATTACTGGGAAGGGACTAGATACATCAGTCTTTATGCATACCATCCACTCTTCACCAACATATAGCTGTTTATCATGAGGAGGCCTCAGCCAAATCAGAAGGGTTTTGGGAGTTAATACAAGCCAATTCACGACCTATTTTCCTGACGGCCAGCATCTCAGAGGCAAACTTCTATAATCCACATATTGGGACATTCCGATGCACATGAACTGACAAAGATGGCCGCCCTACATAGGTGACGACCTGAAAGTTTCTGGCATAAGGAACGTCCATGACTCAAGAAGAATGGGACAGACCATTCTTGATTCCTAGCCTACAATCTCTATGATGAGTACAACTGATAAGAGAAAGGATCAGGTGATGGCAATCCGATCACTGATTTAAAGGCTAGGGGAATATGGAAAAGAAAGGAGGGCTTTGAAAGAGATTTCAGCCAGAGAAATGGATGAAAATCGAGCCAGTACTTCAGGAACCAAGGAGGAAGCCATTCAGACCTTGGACATAGCGGCAATGAATACAACGGTGCAGTTGACAAAATATACATATGATCTAGATTGGCTAGATGACGAGGAACCAAGCTTTGAGATGCCATAGTTTGTTTCAAGTGAGCCAGATAGACCAATGCCAGAAGTTCAAGATCCTTTGGAAATCATTGATCTAGGGACAAAGGATGATCCAAGGCCAATACAGATTAGTGGCATGTTGTCCAGTGACTATCGAATAGAGTTGATCGAGTTATTGACAGAGTTCAAAGACTGCTTCGCATGGCATTATGATGAAATGCCAGGGTTGGATCCAGCCTTGGTAGAACATAGAATGCCAGTCAAGGAAAGATAGAAACCAGTTCAACAAGCGCCTAGAAGAATGTCTAAAGAAATTGAAGGGAAGGTCCATGAAGAAATCAAGAAACTTTTAAAAGCAGGATTCATTAGACCAGCCAAGTATGTAGAATGGCTTGCTAACATTGTACCTGTAATAAAAGTATTAACAAAGACAATCCGAGTTTTTATTGATTATAGAAATATTCATGATGCCACTCCTAAGGATTTCTATTCGATGCCTATGTCAGACATGTTTATTGATGCAGCAGCCAATCATAAAATTTTATCCTTTATGAATGAAAATGCTGGTTATAATAAAATAAGAATGGCTGAAGAAGATATACACAATACAGCCTTTAGATGTCCTGGACATGTTGGGGCCTTTGAGTATGTAGTTATGCCATTCGGGTTAAAAAATGCTGGAGCTACATATCAAAGGGCCATGAATGCCATCTTCCATGACCTCATTGGCCACAACCTAGAGGTCTATATTGATGATGTGGTGGTTAAATCCAAGTCCGATATGGATCACCTGACAGACCTGAGGCAAGTACTAGAGAGAATGAGGTTGCATAAGCTAAGGATGAATTCAAAGAAATGTGCTTATGGGGTAAGAGCAGGCAATTTCTTAGGTTTCCTAGTGCATCAGAGAGGCATTGAGGTTGACAAAAATAAGGCCAAAGCAATGATAGAAGTGCCTTTACCAAGGAATAAGAAAGAGCTGCAAACGTTGTTGGGGAAGATCAACTTTTTAAGAAGATTTATTGCAAATTTGGCGGGAAAGCTAAAACCTCTATCGCCACTGTTGAAACTCAAGAAGATAGAAAAGTTTGAATGGGGACTTGATCACCAAAAAACTTTTGAAGAGATTAAATAGTATATGGCAGAGCCGCCCGTGTTGATGCCACCACAAAGAGGAAAGCCCCTTAAATTGTATATTTCAGCTTCTGAAGGGTCAATAGGCAGTCTCCTAGCCCAAGATAATAATGAAGGCAAGGAACAAGTTGTGTATTATCTAAGCAGAAGTTTGACTGACATGGAAACAAGATACACCTCGATAGAAAAACTATGCTTGGCTCTATAATTCACTACAGTCAAGCTCAGGCATTACATGTTGCCATACACAGTCCATATAATTGCTAATACAGATGTGGTTAAGTACATGTTATCCAAGCCAATGATGGCTGGTCGGATTCAAAAATGGATGCTGGCTCTATCAGAATTCTACTTCCAATATGTGCCTCAAAAGGCTATTAAGGGTCAAGCCATTGCGGACTTTTTGGCATCCCATCCAAACAACTCCACAATGCTGAAAAAACAACCTCCCAAGATATTGGAATCAGCAGTGCCTGGCCTACTAATCAAATGTGAGAAAGATTGTTCTTTCGAAATTTCCAAAAATATAGCCAGTCTATGGCTTACACCCTGGAAATTATTCTTTAATGATTCCAGCACCAACAAAGCTGCAGGCGCATGAATAGTACTTGTTAGTCCTAAGGGTGAGCACCATCATTTTTCATTCCGTTTGGACTTTTGAAGGCATGACTAACAATCGAGCCAAGTATGAAGCACTCATCATCGGATTTGAGTTATTGATGGATTTGGGGGCACAAAGCATAGACATATATGGTGATTCAGAGCTAGTCATCAATTAGCTCACGGGGAAGTATAAATGCAAAAAATTGGTGATGGCTAGATATATGTGTGCTGTCAGATACTTAGTAAAAACCTGGGAAGATTGCATCACTGCAGAACACATTCCCCGAGGAGAGAATGTAGCTGCTAAGAGTATCAATCTGCAGATGGAGGAAGAAGAAAAAAGAAAAAAGAAAAGGCACGGGATGAAATTAACCCAGAGGCCTTTGGGCGACGAACTCGTTTCGTTGCTCAAAGTCCTAATATTTGTTGCCCAACATTTCATTAAAAATTTGAAAAGAAGCCCAAAATTTTGGGCGGCAGGAGCAAAGTTTAATGTTTAGGCGACGAAACGGATTTGTCGCGCAAAATTTGTACGCGACGAATAATTCGTCGCACAAAACCACTTGAGGCGACGAACAATTTTTTGGATGCCTAAACCTAAGAAATTTATCACCCACTGTTGTTATTCTGATATCCTAAATAATGACTTGTTCATTTTGTAATGAAGTAATTTTTGTACAGAATGATCTTGAAGAAAAGGTCTACATATTCAACGGTTCAGATTTAAAGAAATAAATATGTATGTGTGTTTACAAATTAACAGTAGTACAAAAATTTAACTTATAGTGGGAAATTCATAATAAGTAATTAAGAAGTGGGAAAAATTTGTAAAAAATACACAAACGCTCGTAACGAAAAGTTGTACAACTTTCATTAAGGTTTCATCTCCAAAAGATGAACAGCAGAAACCATGAAGGCTATATTCTTTTTTAACTGTCGATCAACGTTTACGTTTAGACTCCGTTATTATATCCGTAATTTTTTTTTTTTTCATCCCGATTCTTTTTTGAAAACATGATCTTTTACTTATTATGAATTTTTCACTGTAAGTTACTCATTCGTACAACTCTTAATTTGTAAACACATATATACTTATTTCTTTAAATATGAACCGTTGAATATGTAGACCTCTTCTGCAAGATCATTTTGTACAAAAATTACTTCATTCAGACATAAATAAGTCGTTCTTTAGCAGATCAAAAGAAGAACCGTGTAGAGTAAATTTCTTAGGTTAAGGCGACGAACAACTTATTCGTTTGGGCGATGAAGTACAGTTCGTCGCCTAAAGTGTCTTTGGGCGACGAAGCACAGTTCGTCGCCGAAGATATATTTGCAATTGTTTGCCTCAGCTTACAAAACAAATTTTTGTTTTTTTTTTTGTAAATAAAGTAATTCATATATGTTTCAATTTCTCTGCTTCATAATTTGACAATGTTACAAGTTACAAGTTCAATTTATGTTTCAATGTTTCTTGAAATACAATTTCAGCACTTCCGAACTTAGTCTGAATCAGAAATACAATACACATCGTCGTCGTCACTTTCATCATTTTCTCTTGGTAGTTCAGATTCGCTGCTTGCATAGGATTCCTCATCATCACTATCCTCGGTCTGTGCGGGGTCATGTGGATTGTAGCGTCTTAGATCACCGAGGTCAATTGTAATGGAATCAATCGGTATTTCGATTTCAGGCATTCCAGCTACCTCAAGCGGTTCTTGGATTACATTGGTATCCATAGGTGTTGCCATACCAAAATCTATCGAGGATGAAAGTTGTTGGTCAGAGACGCTGTCGTCTTCATTATTATCTCCGTCGGGAATATCATATATGTTTCTATGATGAATTTTTTGAACAACTTTCCGACCATTCCCGGCCTTCGGGTTATCAAGATAGAAGATTTGTTTCGCCATAGTTGCCAAAATGTAAGGGTCTTCATCGTACCAACGTGTGTTGGTGTTCACTGATACTAACCCTTCGTCCCGCTTAATACTCTCGTTTCTGTTTGGATTTGTATCAAACCAATGACACTTAAACAAAATCACTTGACATCGGTCTTTGTAAAGCACTTGTACAACACTTGTTAGTTTGCCATAAAACTCAATATCGGCACTGTCGCCATCGCCCGGGACGAAGACCCCACTATTTTGAGTTAACAACTTGTCATCACGCTAAGCATCCACAAACTTAACCCCATTGACATGACACCCTGAGTACAATTTAGCGCGAAACGGTCCGACCGCCAAGTTATATAATTCTTCGGTGTATGACAGTGAATTCTCTTCCTTCAGTTTCAACATCTAGTTCATTACACAAATTTGTAATCTTTTGAGTTCAAGAACATATGAAGACAATGAAGAAAAACCTAAAATGTGATGAAACCAAAGCGTACAAAACTTACATGTTTGCGCAACCAACGAGGAAACAATGCACGGTGTTTCTCGGCATGTAAATGTGAAGGATATGCATTCATGATCAACAATTCATGCTCATCCAGAAGCGGCGCGATCTCATCACAATTGTTCAGTATGAACCAATGCACTACCTTCATGTCCTTTTCAGAAAATGATTCGCCTCTTGGTGACGCGCCAAACGGTCGTGCAATTTGTGTAAAAACATAAAGTTTTTCTTTCCTAACACCACCGTCGTTGTTGCGTTGAGGACGATTGAAAGTCGTCTCAACATCAGTTAGATACATTGAGCAAAAAGTAAGCGACTCATATGCAATCTATGCCTCCATAATGGATCATTCCGACTTTGCCCTGTTTCGTACAAATTTTTTAAACTCCCCAAGAAGCCTGTAAAATCGAAAAGCGATGGTTGAGAATATTAAACATCTATAAAATGATGAAGAATCATACAAAGGCCATGGGTCAACGTTACCTTTCTATTGGATACACCCACCGATACTTGACTTGTCCACCAAGCAACGCCTCATCCGCTAAATGTATCATCACGTGAATCATACTAGTAAAAAAAGCTGGCAGAAATATATGCTCGAACTTGCAAAGGATGTGTACAATGTCAGCTCCGCACTTTTATCGGGTTCACCGCATCAGAAGGCAACATACTTCGAATACCAACCAGAAGAAGGCGTTGGATTAGAACATGACAATCATGGCTCTTTAATCCCGAAAATCGATTTGTGTCCACATTCACGCAACGGGAGATATTCGAAGCATACCCATCTGGAAATTGTACGGAAGAAAGAAACTTGAAAAATGTTTCTTCCCCTCCGGTTTCACAGTGAAAAACGAATGACCCTTTCTGAGTACACTGCCAACTTTCTTCATCCACAAGGGTCGCCTTATGCTCATTCGTTCCAAATCTAGCCGAGCTTTTATCGTGTCCTTCGATTTTCCCTCAATGTCTAGAATTGTCCCCACCAATGTATCACACACATGCTTCTCAATATGCATCACATTGAGGTTGTGTCTAAGTTTTAACTTGGACCAGTATGAGAGTTCAAACAAAATACTCTTATGCGTCCAATTATGATGTGTAGCTGGTCTGGGCCCAGTAACACCTTTGCGATATGGACCAAAATCTAAACTGTTCAACTTAGCTAGAATGTCATCTCCCGACCATTCTCTGGGTCTTAGGCGGGCCTCTGTGTTGCCATCAAAAGATGTATCGTTCGTACGCCACTCGTGATCCCACGACAACCATCTACGATGCCCCATATAACAAACCTTTCCGGCGTGCCAACCAGATGTTACTACCTCCTTGTAGACTTGGCATGCCATATAACCCTTCGTACTCCAACCGGAAATCATTGCATAAGCGGGAAAATCATGTATCGTCCACATCACTGCTGCTCGCAAGGTGCACATCTTCCCAGTGGACTTATCAAATGTACGCACACCATTTTCCCATAAATTCTTTAACTCATCAGCCAACGACTGCAAATAGACATTGATGGACTTTCCTGGATCTTTGGTGATTAATAGACTCATCATCGTAAATTCTTTTTTCATGCACTTCCAAGGCGGCAAATTATAAGGAACTATGATGATAGGCCAAGTGTTGTGGGTTTGGTCCAGAACTCCGAACGGATTAAATCCGTCGGTAGCAAGTTCTAGACTGACATTGCGTGGGTCTGCTGCAAATTCAGGGTACATCCGATCGAATTCTTTCCATGCATGTTCGTTTGCAGGATAACGCAACATGATAACGGATTAAATCATCATTAACCCGTTCTTCTTTATGCCATCTCATGTTGGTTGCAGTGTGTGTTGACATGTACAAGCGCTGCAACCTAGGCGTTAATGGAAGATAACGCAACACTTTTTGTGGAATCTTCGTCGTTCTATTTTTAGGTGTGATTTTATATCTCGGCTCATTACAAACAAGACATTTATCCAACTCTTTGTTTTCCTTATAGAACAATATACAATTATTTACACATGCATGCATTTTTTCATACCCTAAGCTCAGACCGTTCAACACCTTTTGGGCACTTTTATGATCTTTAGGCAAACAATTGTCCTTCGGAAGCATCCTCTTCAAAATACCCATAAAGTAATCATAACACCGGTTTGACATACGAAACTTCATCTTGCCTTGCATCAACTCCACAATCGCCTTCAGAACCGAAAAGTCTTCGCAACCTGGGAATAATTCTTGCTTGGCATTTTTCAATAGCCTTTCATACTTATCAAATTCTTCCTTGTCCATGGTGGGAGGCACGTCATCCCCCACTTCCTCATTGTCATTGCTCGAGGCGTATGGATAACAGTCATTTACAATACCCATGACTTGGTCATTACCAGATAAATTTCCTTCAACAATCTCCGCTCGTGACTGGTACGAAGACGAAGCATGATGTAATGGTTCCCTATGATGATTCCATGTCGCATAGGTCTGCGTCATCCCATTTCTTACCAAATGATATCGAACCTTTTCGAATGTCTCCCACATATGATTGTTACACGTCCTACATGGACACTTGATATCAGTTGAACCCCGGTTGTGTCTCATTGCAAAGTCAATATAATTATCTACCCCTTCCAAATATTCATCAGCACATCTGTTCGGATTCTGTATCCACTGTCTGTCCATTTTTCCTATTACCACATTAAAGAGAGAGAGAGGGGAGCATTAGAACAACTTCAACTATGTCTCGTCACCTTATGCCCCCGGTAAAGGCCCTATCCCATTCGGGAGTCCACATTTGTGTCTCGTAGTTTACGGATCCACCAAGATTAGATTTCGACGTGGGCAAATTTTGGCAGCATCTCCCTACAGTTCTCCAAGTGCACGGCGTAGATATCAAATACCTACTGTGCACTCGAAGAACGTAAGAAGATGTTACCAAAAACCCACGATCGAAACCTAATCCTTGAACCGCAAACTACGACACACAAATGTGCACTCCCAAACTGTCAAAAATGGGACAATTCAAGAATCAATTGGATCGCAGTCACGCTTTCTCATCCATGCGTGAAATCCAATTAATTTTCAAACGGGAAACTAAGTTTTTGTTAAAAAAATGCATACGAAGTATTAACTTCGTACGTACAACACAAAATAAATTCGTACAAAGTTAATTACTATTAACTTCGTACGTACAACACAAACTAAAAATTCGTACAAATTTAATTACTATTAACTTTGTACGTACAACGCAACATAAAGTCATTCAACATATACAAATTATTTGCATACAAAACCATATAAAATAAATTTGTATGTCAACAACATAAAATGATCAAGAAAATACCTTCAAATTGGTGCTCCAACAAAAATCCTATGCAACAAACCTATACAAAATTAATGAATTTATGTTAATTTTAATTCAAAAATAATAAAATAATATTAAAAAATAAAAATTACCGTTAACGATTCCCGGTGGTGGTGGAGGAGGAGGAGGAGGAAATGGTGGTGGTGGTGGTGGTGGAGGAGGAAATAGAAGGTTGGTTGGGGATATGGCGGGGCGAGAGCGAGAGAGAGAGAGAGAGAGAGAGAGAGAGAGAGAGAGAGAGATCTAGAGGGAGAGAGAGTGAGATGGAAATTAAGAGGGAGATGAGTGAGATAGGGAGAGAAAGATGGAGATGAGTGAGATAGGGAGAGAGATTTGGAGGGAGAAATCCGAGAGGGAGAGATTGAGAGGCAAATTTGCAAAAATTTTCTACAAAAACTGCCTCTCGGGTCCAAGGGAGAGATTTGGACGAACATATGTGTTGCCTAAAATGCTATTTTCGTAGCCTAAAGTCACCACTTTGAGCGACGAACAATTCGTTGCGCAAGAAATTTTAGGCGACGAATTTTTTTGTCGCGCAAAAGTTTGTCGCCAAATTCTCCTTTTGCAGCCACTTTTTCCATCTTTTGAGCGACGACTATATTTATTCATCGCCCATTGCAATTTTAAGCGAAAAATGCCTTTGTCCCCAAAATGTTTTGACACTTTAGGCGACGAAACAGGTATTTCATCGCCCAAAGTCCTCTTACGTGACCAAAATTCCTTTGTCGCCCAAGCTGTTTTTTCTACTAGTGTACCCTTCTGGGTGTGGGATACCTCAGGCTTCGGCAAAAAAAAAAAAAAAACCAAGATCTTGATTAGTGTTCATAAAGATTCTTAAATGAAATTTTTTGATGAGAAAGGGCAAAAGATTGTCTATAAAGAGGTCAAAGATTAAGCGTACAAAACTTGAACATGATGTAGAACATGAGTATCACAAATCTTTTATCTATTTTGGTGGTACTGTAATTAGAATAAAATCCTGGAAATATTATATGATATATTAGATATCCTAAGCTTCCTTTAGGCACTGATCGTGCAGAAAAATATTGAGAATTGAATTTGTGGTGAATTTCTATACTTAAGGTTGATGCACTAAAGTTCTTCCGACATATTAAGTACCATGAATAAAGTTTGATGAATGACTTATCTAACGACCATGAAATGGCCTGAAATTTGTATATGTGGAACGTATATGTGTCTAGATATTATCTGTTAAGTTTCAAAATTTTTTGATGTACAGTGTTTTTATGGTGAATTTCGAATGTATCTGGAAAGAAATTTGTGCTGGCAGATTTTCTAAGTTGGTTTTGAGTGTGATTTTAGGCTTGTAATTGGCTTTAGAAAGATGTTGTATTTTTATTTTATGTCGTTTGATGTCTGTAGTTTGAACCTATGAAATTTGGGTTGATAAGACTTAACAGTATAATTCTGGAAAATCTTCATTTAAGAGAACATTGTTGTTGTAACCATGTTTGGCAGATTTTAGAGGCTTACAATAAGTTTTGGGAAGAATAAGAGAGTTATTGTATGGATCAAGAGTAGGTTGATTAAGAAAAAACTTGAGGCTTGATTAGGAATGCACCTTCTTATTCATTGAAGTAGAAGGCCAATTTGACTTCAAGACTAAAGTGATTGAATCCAATAGGAGAGGAGAATACTATTGCAAAGCTGAGGCAAAGATTTACAATTTAATGTATCTAAGTTGGACCCAAAGGTTTTCTGTTTTATAGTCGTAAGTATACCACAAGAAAAGTAGGAACTAGTTTCTTAGAATGTGAGATTAAAAGTGTGTGAATAAAGAATTTGTTTCGAAGAAGAAGAGTTAGGAGTTAAACACACAAATGTTGTACACCTATAGACCAGTGAATGTAGACCAAAAGGATGCTATAGACGATACCGAATATGAAGAAGATCAAGGTGAAATCCCTATAGAAGGCCTGACAAACACAAGAAGGGCTAAAGAGGTCCAAAGGTAAATAAGGTCATTTTTAAAAAAAATAAGAGAGTGATAAATGATTATGCGAGTAGAACTACACATAAGACTTGGTCATTGGTATACCAAATAATGCAGACACGGTGGCGTTTACTTTCATGGAACGTTGGGATAGGTTGCATGCCTAAGGAAGTCCTAGGGATCAAGTATTTAGTTTCCTGCCAGTTTCATGTATTTGGAATTATCGGGTTTTTATGTTTATTGTTTTCTAATAAGTAGGGGCTGTTGAGTTGCCTGTAACAGCTGCTATTAATTTGCTTAAATAGTTGTAAGATGGAGAGGGAAGGGGTCTTTTGGTGATGAATTAAACAGTTGAAAATAAAAGTGTTTCTCCCATTTCTCTTAATCTGGGCATTCTTAGAATTCAACAGATTTTTGAGTGTTTATTGCCTTGTTTTGGGTATTCGTAGACTAAACGGAATTTGGTAGTTTGTGTTTTGTTAATTCCATCTTCTTTGTTTAAGCTGCGCTACATCAGTTGGTATCAAAGCCTTGGTTCGACGAGGGTTCTGTTTCGTTTTGTTTACGAACGACTAAATTTGGCATAATGGCTCCAAGAGGGAGAGGGCGTGGCCAAGCTTCTATGGCACATGTCCTTGAACGAGAAGAGGTTGGCCGGGTTGCACGACTAGAAGAAAGAATTCAACGATTTGAGGATCAGTTTGACACGCTAGCACAACAAATCACGGCTTTAACTAGAGAGCAGCAAACTGACAGTAAACACCAATCTGAATCTGAATATGAAGAGGAAGCAGACAATCCATTTGGAGGCCAAGGACTACGAAGGAATGAGCGTGCGGGGCATCAAGATAATGATCGTTGGGAGTCAGGCTTCAAACTTGATATTCCAGAATTTAAAGAGGGTTTATAGCCGGAAGAATTCTTAGATTGGGTGGTTGTTGTAGAAGAGGTTTTGGATTTCAAAGATGTTCCTCATGACAAGAGGGTTTCATTGGTTGCTACCAGATTTCGTGGGAGAGCAGCTGCGTGGTGGCAACAATTAAAGCAAACTAGAATTCGTCAAGGAAAGCAGAAGATAAGCACATGGGAGAAATTGTTGAAGCATATGCGTGCTAGTTTCTTGCCTCACAATTACACCAGAACATTATATCAACAACTTCAGAATTTATGCCAAGGCTCTCGCTCTATTGATGAATACACTGAGGAATTTTATCAATTGGTGGCTCGTAATGACTTGGCAGATTCAGAAGATCAACTAGTTTCTCGATATATTGGAGGTATGAGAATACAGTTTCAAGATTCTTTGAATTTATTTGATCCTACTTCTGTTGCGGAAGCACACCAGCGAGCTTTACACTTGGAAAAGCAATTAAATAGAAAAATTGGAGGTGCAGAGTCGACACAACGAGGTGGCGGTAGTCGTAAGGACACTACTTCTATTGCCCCCAGTCGTAACCTTCCCTCGCAACCTGGTAAACCAACTCCAAACAGTGCTCCGTCAAGTCGTGTGACTACTAATGTTAGCAGTGTCGGAGGACCTTGTTACAAGTGTGGAGAAAAAGGGCACAAGATGGCTGATTGTAAGAAAGGAGAAAGATATGGAAAATGGTTATTTGCTGAAGGTGATACTGGGTTTCATGAAGAGCAATGCAACTATGACCAAGATCCCCAATTTGATAATTATGATGATTTTGAAGAGGAGCAAGTTCTAGGAGATATAGGGCCTTTATTAATGATGCGAAGAGCTTATCTAACACCTCATTCCAACGATGGTGATAGCTGGCTACGACACAGCCTTTTCCATTTGAGTTGCACAATTGGGGGTAAGGTGTGTCATCTTGTGATAGATTCTGGAAGTAGTGAAAATGTGGTAGCAGATGCGGCTATCCAAAAGCTAGGATTAGCAACTGACAAGCATCCAAATCCTTATAAGCTTTTATGGTTGACGAAAGGCAATGAGGTAACAGTTTCGAAATGATGTTTGGTTTCTTTCTCCATTGGTTCCACATACAAAGATCAAGCTTGGTGTGATGTTGTCACTATGGATGCTTGTCATATTTTATTGGGAAGGCCGTGGCAATATGACAGAGACGCCGTCCATGATGGGAGGAAAAATACTTATAGTTTTGTGTATAACAAAACCAAGATTGTCTTATTGCCTAACAAAGAAATGGCTCCAAAATCCACCATGACAGAAAAAAGCAACAATCTTTTGACCATGAAAGAATTTTTAAATGAAGTAAGTGATTCAAGCCTGGTTTATATGTTGGTTGGAAAAGATTGTGAGAAAGGTTGTGAGAAGCTGCATATGCCTTGATGGAGGAATTCATCGATGTATTTCCAAGCGAATTACCGGGAGGATTGCCACCATGTCGAGACATACAACATCAAATTGACTTTATACTCGGATCAACATTGCCAAATCGGCCACATTCTCGTATGAGTCGACAAGAACACGAAGAATTACATCGCCGGGTAGAAGAACTTTTATCTAAGGGACATATTCGAGAAAGTCTCAGCCCGTGTGCTGTTCCAGCCCTACTCATGCCTAAAACTGACAAAACATGGAGAATGTGCTGCGACAGTCATGCAATCAACAAGATAACGGTTCGTTATAGATTTCCTATGCCTTGGTTGGATGATCTTTTAGACCAAATGAGCAAGGCAATTATCTTTTCCAAGCTGGATCTGAAAAGTGGCTATCACCAAATACGCATCCGACCCGGTGATGAATGGAAGACAGCTTTCAAAACTCGTGATGGCTTGTATGAGTGGTTGGTAATGCCTTTTGGGCTATCTAATGCCCCAAGCACTTTCATGCATGTGATGAATCAAATATTTCGTCCCTTCATTGGCAAGTTTGTTGTCGTTTATTTTGATGACATATTGATTTATAGCAGTAACTATGAAGAACATGTTCAGCAGTTACGTGAAGTTCTTGGAGTACTGCGTAGGGAAAAATTATTTGCAGCCAAGAATAAATGTGTTTTCATGACAGATCGGGTTGTTTTCCTCGGATATGTGGTATCTAAGGATGGTTTATCGGTGGATGAGTCTAAGGTGGAATCTGTCAAGCAGTGGCCTATACCAAAAACTCTGCAAGAAGTTCGAAGTTTTCTTGGGCTTGCGTCTTTCTATAGGCGTTTTATTCCCAATTTCAGTACAATCATGGCACCCATAACAAATTGTATGAAAGAAGGAAGGTTACAATGGACTGAAGATGCAATGGAGGCCTTTCAATTAATAAAAGAGAAATTAATTTCAGCACCTGTTCTAGTTCTCCCAGATTTCGGTTTACCATTTGAATTACATTGCAATGCCTCTAAGGTTGGAATTGGAGCCGTTCTTAGCCAAGAAGGCAGGCCTGTAGCGTTCTTTTCTGAGAAGTTAAGCGGGCCAAAGTTGAATTACAGCACGTATGATATAGAATTTTACTCCATTGTTCGAGCTCTCAAGCATTGGAGTTCTTATTTGGCGTACCGTGAGTTTGTTCTTTATTCTGATCATGATGCTTTAAAGCATATTAACAGCCAAGACAAGCTTTCATCTCGCCATGCTCGGTGGGCTGAATATATTCAACAATTCACATTTGTAATCCAACACAAAGCTGGTGCTTTGAATAAGGTGGCTGATGCATTGAGTCGTCACTCGACTCTCTTGACTTCTATGCGGAATGAGGTACTTGGCTTTGACTCGATATGTGACTTATTGCCTACTGATCCTTATTTTGGTTCCATCATTGAAAATCTAGGCTTACATAAGCATGGAGATTACGTTATGCATGATGGGTTTCTATTTAAAGGGAATAAATTATGTGTCCCCAAAGGTAGCTTGCAGTTAAAAATTATTCAGGAGCTACACAATGAAGGCCATTTGGGACGTGATAAAACTTTTTGGCCTTCTATGCAGCGAGAGGTTGCAAGATATGTAGAAAGGTGTCGAATTTGTCAAATTTCCAAAGGTACATCCACTAATGTTGGTCTTTACATGGCACTTCCAGTTCGTAGTCAGCCATGGACTTGTGTTAGTATGGATTATGTTCTTGGGTTACCACGTACATAACGTAGGAATGATTCTATATTTGTGGTGGTCGATCGGTTCTCCAAGATGGCCCATTTTTTGGCTTGCAAGAAGACTACGGACGCTGTCAACGTTGCTCAGATTTATTTTCAAGAAGTTTATCGACTTCATGGGCTTCCTACGTCTATCGTTTCTGATCGAGACACTCGGTTTCTCAGCCATTTTTGGCGATGTCTCTGGTGTCTCTCCAACACCAAGCTAGATTTCAGCAGTGCATATCATACCCAAACTGACAGTCAAACGGAAGTTGTCAATCGTTCATTGGGAAAGTTTGGTCGGTGAACATCTGAAGTCATGGGATCAAAAGCTTTACCAAGCAGAGTTTGCTTATAATCGCACATTTAATCGTAGCACCGAGTTTAGTCCTTTCCATATCGTATATGGGTTTAATCCCCGTGCTCCCCTTGATTTGGCACCTGTTCCAGATTTGCAGAAAGTTCATACCAAGGCAGAAGATATGATTTCTCATCTTCACAACATTCACAAAGAAATTGAACGGCAATTGATGGAGGCCACTAAAAAGTACAAGCACAATGAAGACAAGAATCGACGTTCGGTCGAGTTTGAAGTGGGTGATTTCGTTTGGGCCATCCTTACTAAAGAAAGGTTTCCAGCAGGAGAGTACAATAAATTGGCTGCTAGGAAAATTGGTCCTTTGGAAATTATTGAGAAGATCAATTCTAATGCCTATAGATTGAAGCTTCCAAGTCATGTTCGCACATCTGCTGTGTTTAATGTCAAGCACCTTGTTCCTTATCGTGGTACCAATTCAGAGGATGAAGGTGACTTCAATTCGAGGGCGAATTTTTGTCAACCCGGGGAGGATGATGCAGACACGGTGGCGTTTACTTTCATGGAACGTTGGGATAGGTTGCATGCCTAAGGAAGTCCTAGGGATCAAGTATTTAGTTTCCTACCAGTTTCATGTATTTGGAATTATTGGGTTTTTATGTTTATTGTTTTCTAATAAGTAGGGGTTGTTGAGTTGCTTGTAACAGCTGCTATTAATTTGCTTAAATAGTTGTAGGATGGAAAGGGAAGGGGTCTTTTGGTGATGAATTAAACAGTTGAAAATAAAAGTGTTTCTCCCATTTCTCTTAATCTGGGCATTCTTAGAATTCAACAGATTTTTGAGTGTTTATTGCCTTGTTCCGGGTATTCTTAGACTAAACGGAATTTGGTAGTTTGTGTTTTGTTAATTCCATCTTCTTTGTTTAAGCTGCGCTGCATCACCAAAGTAGTCTTAACTCTTTTAACCCGCACAAGAGGTTCAGAAACAATCAAGAGCCCCACAATTAGCCATCACCTTCAAAGTAGGTTACTTATTTTCTGCTCAGAGCGATTAGAAATGGCTAACTCCCTGATAGAACGACCCCCTTATCCTCTATCTGCAAATTTTTATTAAATAATAAAGAGCGATAAAAAATAAATACAAGTGGAGGGACGAAGCCAAAACCCACAAAGAAAAAAACAAAAGATCATTTCGGGATACGCATTAATTTGTAAAGTGGAAGCCAGGCAAGTGAGCAAAATCTGAAAACAAAGTAGCACGAACCACCGACGGAGGATCAAAAGTCATCTCTCAAATGCGGGCTAAACAAGTAAACTATTGTGTGCAAAGAAGCCACGGAGGATCAAAATCATTCGAATGGAGAACGAAAATAACAGAAGAGTTACTTTCCAACCAAAGACAATGTCAACCCCATTGATAAGAAAATTTTACACCAATAATAATTGCATAAAGTTCTGCAAAGAAAGAATTGCGTTGGCCAATACCCTGACAAAAAAGAAAGAATTGTAAATAAGGTCATCTATATTACCCAATTTTGTGTACTAATACAGAGGTTATTTCTAGTTCACATTTTGTAAAGAGGATTGAAGCTATATGTATAAATTAAATTAGAGTCTATGAAAAACAATAAGGTGTGGGAGTTATTGGAACCAAAACTGACACATCCCGATCCCGGACGAGCCAGGTGTCGGAAGTGCTGGCCGACACGCGTTAGCGTGACGAAAGCCATTTAGAAAAATTTAGAATAAAGGATAGAAAGAACAGAGTGCGGAAGAATTATTAGAATAAAAGAATACACAATGTGAGTAGAGTGAGGGATACAAATATATACAAACGTAGAAAATCCCTACATTGTCATACCACCGCGCCATCGACGTCGCAAGCTCCCATCCAACTAACCTGGAGGGGCGCAAAACATAAAACGGTGAGTGGGTCAAAAAGCAAAGTTTGATAAAACCGTTGTTTTCAAAAGTCTAGTAACCCCTCGTTTGAAAACAAGTATAGTTTGAGAAAATACGTCATGCCCGTAGGCATGAACCTCAAAATACTATCACGAAAACATGCGGGTACTCCCCGCTAATACTTTACTGACATTTGCTCACCCATATGTAAACACACATGCCCAAGGGGCTAAATCCCACAAGGAACAAGCTAGGTATACAAGTAATACGCTGAGTACTACAATGACGCGAGTCTAGCGCTAAGCGCTGGTGCACAAAGTGCAGTCACACAAGCTCGAGTTGCCTAATGCAACCTAGAACAGGCTAGTACCTACAATGGATCCAAAGCTGCGTAACGGTACAGATAGTGACTACTCCAAACGTCAAGGCTAGTCTTGGCCACAAGACTGAGTACTAATACCTGGGGTGTATACATCTACTGATGAGCAACAGTATGAAAACATGCATGGCAATATAATACGAATGTTCTACCTCCAACAAACGTATATGATATGAACTACGCTAACAGTTAAAGAAAGCGTTGAAAAACCATACGTATATATATACATTTATCAAACAAAGACCCACTCACTCACCTGTAGGTAGCCGGGTCGAAGTACCCCGTCCTGGGTAGCCCCGGTAGTCCTCTGGATAGGCCCCACCTATATGAGAAATCACCGGTACAATGATTAACTCAAAAAGGTAACGAATTAACGAATTAATTACACCTATCCCTTGCTTTTGTAATTTGGAGGTCCAAAACACCTCAAAAATTAACATGCATACTACCCCGAGGTAGTACACGTCGTCACGAGTCGACCCGTGAAAACAGAACTCGATTTGGACTTCCCACGCGCCCTCACGCGCGGCTTGAAGATCGGAGCCTATGGCTCCACGCGCAACTCCACGCGCGGCTCACGCGCGAGCTGGTCAACTGAGCCGGTGAGCCGGCCAACTCGGCTCGGCTCAAGCCGGTCAACACGGCTCGGCTCAAGCCGTCAACACGGCTCGGCTCAAGCCGGTTCGATCAATGCTGACGTCAGCAAGTCCGGTCTGAACCGGTCTGCTGACGTCAGCAAGGCCGGTCCAACCCGATCCGATGACGTCAGCACCGGTCATCCCTGCCAGGATTCCGGTCGCCGTCGCCAGCGCCGCCGTCGCCGTCGCCGGAATCTGGAAAAATGGCCGGATTTCTGGGGAAATTTCAAAGCTTCATAACTTCTTCGTTTTAAGTCCAAATTGGACGATTCAAGTACCAAAATGAAGCTAGAGACGAGGAGAACAAGATTTTACCAATTTGGGGACCAACAACTGGCCAGAAGTGGCCTGAAATTGAGGAAGAAGCCACGGTGCAAAAAGGCCGATCTGGTTTCTTCGATTCTTGGCCAAACGTGATCATCCAAAGCTTGAACAAGGTACTTGGGACATCCAGGAGTCCAATGGTGATCAGTTTGAAGTGATTTGGGTTCGTTTTGGGAGGCGAAAGCCGAGAGAAAAGGGTCCAAACTCAAGCCACGGGGTGGCTTGAGTAATTCCACCATGTTTGCTGGGTTTCCAGCACCAGGACACCCACACCTGGGTTTGGCCTCGAAGTGGTGAGGTTGAACAAGCTTGGGTTTGATTTGGTGAGGATTGATGATGCCAAAATTGGCCAAGAATGGCCACGGTTTGAAGATTGCAGAACAAGAGGAAGAAGAAGGGAGGAGGGCTCGGCAGAAGGAGCCAAAAACCCACCCAGACAAATCCCAGGAAATCTGGGATTGGCCACAGGCCTGTTGCCAAATGGGCCCCAGCCCAAACAAGACATAATTGCCCAAATTTGAATTACGGGAAACGCCGAAAACCAACGCCCGTAAAATATTCGTTCGGAGTCTGAACGACGTACGGCTCGCGTCTACGCGTTCGTATCGACGAGCACGTCAAGAAAATACAAGTGAATGCGTCGTACGAGTTACGACGCAAAAGTCAACCGAAAAGTCAACCCAGGGGCAAAAACGTCATTTCCCACTTCCGGGAATAAAATAAATTAAAACTTTGAACGGGCTGTGACAAAAACAGGGTACTGGGTCAACAGGAAATAGGATGCAAGTGAGTGTTAAGACTAAAAAAAGATTCTAAGGGTAAACATATTGAAGGACTAAGGGCTAGTTTGGTATTGCCATGCTTTGAAAAAAAGCTGCTGTGAGAATAAGCGGCTGTGAAATAAAGCCAGCAGAGTGTTTGGTAAACTTTTTTGTTGAAGTGCTTTTGGAAAAAAAAGCAGTATGATAGTGTTTGATAAACTTTTATGTAATACAGCTGTGACTGTGTGAAATGACCAAAAACGGTATAATACTAAATGTGCTATTAATTTAATTTTCTTAACAAATAAAGATAAATTACTAAATATACTTTATTTGCAAAAGAAAAATATTTATATACTTTATTTTAAATATTAATTAGTATGACAAACTATTTCAATTGAAATATTTTAGACTGCTGGAGGAGGTGACGATTTTACCTCTACACGATCGACAATTACCTCATCTTTTGTTTGATATGAACGCAAGATTGCCTTGCTGTTTATATTCTTTACATAAGATATTAACATGCATGAATTGCCACACGATTGAATAACCACAGTTGTTCATAGCATTTTCTTTTTCTTCTTAATATTTTGGTACAATCATGAACGTATAGAAAAATGCGGCCGGCAATGTTTCTCAAGCCTAGCAACATAAATTACTTCATATCAAGGATTACAATGACATGAAGTGGCAATTCTATACATTGTACAAGAACGACAACGTACGACCTCTTGGATATCTTTTGGATCACATGCTGCGGGTGGCGTTCTTAATTGAATGACATCGCCTTTCGGGTATTGCAGAAGGATTCTCACTCCAGGACATGGAAATTCAAATCTAATGCATAAAGCTGAACCTTTTTTTAAATATGCCACCATTTTCGACCTTCCAATGTCTTGACAAGCTCGTTTGCCAGTGATGCGAAGTCTTCAGCCCCGTTCTGCAGATCTTCAGTACGCCGGCTAATTTTCTGATAAAATTTTGGACAGAGAAAAGGAAACTAGTAAGTTTAAGAGTCATTTAAGCATTTGCTAGTTGAAGGTATGCAACCTAGAAGAACAAACTGAGATTAGAAATGAAATATTGCTCACATAATTGGCATTGATCATGATAGCAATATTTTATCACTAAACATATGAACTCATTTTTGGACCCAAAAAAATAAACACAAACAAAGACAGAAAAATTAGCTTGTGAGGTTCTGCTACAATCATATATGCAAGCAAGTAGTGCATCCGAAGGTTAACCCGCCCAATGAATCTTCACAGCCGGGGGGGGGGGCGGGGGTTGTGTGTGTGTGGAAAGAAGAAAATTCTTCAGTGAACTAACATAGTAGATATCCTACCTCAAGTTTTTACAGAAAAACAATTAAATGACACTATTATTGCATTTACTAATTTACAGAAAAATAAAAACACAGGTCGAATATTACAAAAGGTTTACCTCTCTTTTTATCTTTGACGTCATGTGGTGACGAAGTAGATGCTACAGATAGAGGTTCATCTATTTCAATGTCATCTATATCAAAAGCATGAACTGAGTTAACAACCAAAAAGGACAAAGATGCAGAAAGGATTGAATACGTGGAGATAGGATAGCACAAAACCTATGTTAAGCTCCAAAACTTCTTGATGATCTACAGGCGGGGATGGTTCTGACAGTTGGGACTTCGAAAATGTGCCCTCTAAACGATCGAAAGTTGATTTAAGAGTTGCCGTAGGATTTACACTCTGGACCATTTTGCCCCCTTTAAATCCCTTGACAATACCACCTAAAATCCCTGGCGCAGTACCCTGTTGCCAAATGACACGTTATTGGTAGTAAATAATCCCTTCTTCACCAAAACTTAAACCTAATGGAACTACATTTTGTTTTTCTGAACCTGTTTTTTCTTCGGATTCAAAGAGACACTGAGTGCAGCATCTGCAGCAGCTGCAACAACTTTATCATGGAGACAGGGCAAAGACTCTGGAATCCTACAAACAGATAAAAAAATTCTGAAATTATCTAACAGAAAGTTCATGACCAAACCATAATGCTCAACTATCATATTTCCCTCACAGCGCTTTAGTTAACTGAATATAAACAATACCTGAAATCATTCTCAATAGCTAACATAGAGATGAATGCCGATTCATACCCATTTGCCTATAAAAATCCACAGCATAGAGTCTTACATTAATGAATTAACATGCTATCTTTCAAGATAATCACTTCCATAACTTATACACGGATTCACACTCATGGTCACTCGCCATTGAGCCATTCATGCATGAAATTCAATTCTTTTTTGCCTATTGAGTTGAAGGTCACTTGTCATTGAGCCATTCACACACAGAATCTAACAGATTGCAGACATCATCATAATCACAGATTGCAGACATCAAACAGATTGCAGACTCATTTCAAGTCCGATTCCAGACATCAAACAGATTGCAGACATCAAACTCATTTCAAATCATAATAATTTCTCTCGCGCATTTAATCAAACAGATTGCAGACATCATCACAAACACAATCCCTAAACTTTTTCAACAAGCCTCCCCTTCAAGCATCATACCCATATCAAAACATAACTCACAGAATCAGATCTTCTTTGTCTGATTAAATAACACAGGAAATTTATAATAAAAAAAAATGCAGCAACATCACAGATAGAACAAGTTACCTCAATATCCAAATCAAGCACAATCAGCGCTTGACCAGATCCTGCAATCACATGCCAACTCCAATCAGACCCAGATAACCACCCAAAAAAGAATAGCAGAACAAGTTACGAATGCTTTGGATTGTGAACTCAAAAACTCAAAACTTACCTTGGTGAGTTGATGACTGGAACGCAGCGGCGACGACGAGGTTCTGGATGGAAGGTGTCGCAGATTCGCAAGGTGCAAGACTGGTGGAGTGGTGGTAGTTTGGAATCGGCGACGCCGGCGAGGGAGGCTGCCAGATTCAGAATTTCAGAGTGAGATAGAGGAAGAGAGGGTAAGGAAAGGAAGATGAGGTTCTGGATTTTGGAGAGGCTGGGACTGGGATTCGAGAGAGACGGGTACTGTTCACCCGTGTTTTTGGAAGCGGCTTCTGTTTTTGGAGAGGGCTGCTATTTGCAGCTTCAGTTTAGGCTGAAAAAGAGCTTAAGCTTAAAAAAAAAGCTGTTTTGAAAAAATTTACCAAACACTTAAAAGCATTCCAGCTTTTTTTCACCCTAGCTTTTTTTTTTAATCACCTCAATCCCAAACTAGAGCTAAACACCTTGATATGTTTTTAAGGAGGTTGAATTTCGATGAAGAAATTCTCTTAAGGGAAAGACTACCTTTCGGTTCTTGCTTATTGTATAAATTATTTTGGTTAATTGTGTTGACAGTTGATTCACTTTTAAAGCAAATTTTGGGATTTAAATCAAGAAATTTGGAGGTTTTAAATGAAAGAAGTAGGGATTATAGTAAGAGAAAATGAGAGAAAGCTCATTACAGTTAGCAAATTATGACTAAAGTAAACATGGACGTTTCTGGGTATACATATAGATTAGGCAGGTTTTATCACTGACAAACGTTCAACTTCAGGTTATTTAACATTTGTTGGAGGCAATCTCGCGAAGCAAGAAACAAAATGTTGTTGTCAAATCAAGAGGTAGAGTTTCGAGGTATGTCTCATAACATTTGTGAGTTGTTGTGGATTCGAAATTTACTTTCAAACTTAGGTTACCATGGAAACCAATGGAGTTGCATTGTGGTAATAAGGTTGTGATCAACATTGCTCACAATCCAGTTCAACATGATCAAATTAAACATGTTGAAGTGGATCGACCTTTCATCAAATAGAAATTGGAAGCTAGACTAATTTCTGTACGATTTGTTAAGTCTAAAGATCAACTGGCAGATGTTCTTACAAAAGTTGTGTCTAGCAAAGTATATCATAACTCACTCGACAAGTTGGGCATTGGTGATATCTATGCATCAACTTGAGAGGGGAGTTTTAACGTAAACCCAGCCCGTGTGGGCTTAGTTGACTTTGTAATTAGGATTTTCTGCAATCTTATAGTTTCCTATTCTCTTTTAATTAACTTGTGTATATATTGGCCTCCATACCGAAAAGAATACAATCCAAAAATTCTCAAATATTTTAGTAATATATGTCCTCTATCCTTATATACAAGTTGTTAATACACTTAATTATCTGCATTAGTTCTTGGTTGGCTTGGTAACCTACATGTTAACAGGAAGAACGGGTAGAGATAACTAGAGTAGGCTACGGTGCTCGCAAGAATTGGATGCTCACACCGATCTCACCGTTAAAAGGAGGGAGGAGAGAGGGGGGGGAAGAGGGGTGAGATTGGTGTGAGCATCCAATACTTGCGAGCACTGTAGCCAGTCCCGAGATAACTGCGAATTCTTTTCATCCAGAAAGTTTCCACCAATGTCATGCGCCATAAAATCTTCTTAAATAGTAAGCTTCATCTTCTACACTTTACCCGTGTCATTATTTGAATCGGAGAGTTACCAATGGATAGATGATGCTTTACTTTTCATATTAGCTAATATACAAAGTTCAGGTGGTTAAGAAAATTTGCCCTTGAACTTGAGGTTTTTGTTTGATTCCCGCTCTCTCAGTATCACTTGTATGAAAAAGTTGACACCGAGTATATGCCTGGCTTTCCAATGATCAACTCACGACACATGTGTTTTTAAAGTGGTGCATACATTTTTCTCAAAAACTATTCCACATGTACACACTTCTTCAAATTCCACAATATATGTTGCTTATATGTGATTTTTTACTTTCATTCGGGACTAATGCTACATGGACCATACTTGTAAACCACATCATCGAAGATGTGAGATTCATAACTAAAAATGTTCTCTCGCCTCTATTGGAATGTGTTACAATATGATCAAATAGTTTATTAGCTTAACTTTGATCTTTTGAGGGTTTAAACATATTCTTACAAATTAACCACAATACTTTGAGACCTAGAAATCTCTCAACTAGACATACTTTCTTAATATATTTTGAAGTTTCGGTGCTGGGCTGGTGCTTCAGCATGTTCTAATTTCCTCTTCTTGTGGATTATGTTTTGTCGTTGAGCGTGGCCCTTAACAATCAAGATGCATGATCGTTGCATGTTTCCCACCCAAAAAAATATAGCTGCTTTGCAGGGGCGGAGCCATGAAGAGACCCAAATGACGGTGGTCTGTAGTTCAGGACATGACGGACCGAATTTTTCTTAGATTAGTGATTAAAGTTTATGCTTAATCATCTAATTTACCATGTTAATTAAGCTGTTCTTTTCAACTTACACAACAAATATGACAAATCAACTTACATAAAAATCTCTATCGTCTTAAAAGTGTGGGAGATGAATATGTGTCATGATGATCCACAGAAGTAGGAATATCACATCAGCAAGAAAAGGGGCCATTTTAGTTCACAGAAGTTGGAGTGTCTAGTCTGATCTCTCTGCTATCATTGGGTCCACACAAGCTGCGACCACTTTTAGATAATGCAAAATTCTTCTTGAAACTAATTCTGATGGTGTAAGTTACAGGCCAAAAGGGAACAAAATAGAGCAGTATACAGAGTGTCACTCGCAACGGACAGTGGCTCAAAAATTAATTGTAACTGGTGCGGAACGAACTTTTTTTTCCTTTGATCGTGTTGAAGCCCCAAATAAAAACACACTATCCTTGTATTGTATTTATTCATTTACCTCATCAATGATTATCATGTTTTCTCTTATCTAAAAAGAAAAAGAACAAAAAAAATAAACAGAATAGCATGAAGAGAAGAGCCACTATAAAAGTAGCCCGAAATTTATCACTTTGATAACCATCGATCATTATTTCCTTACAAAGAGGAAAAACAAAAACAAAGAAAATGGGTTCCTCTGTACTTGCTTCCATCAATTTCACCGTTGAAGACTTGAAGCCTGGTTCGAGTTCTTGGTTGTCCAACTCCAAGCGAGTTCGGCGTGCACTTGAAGAGTACGGTTGTTTCGTGGGACAGTACGATCAACTTTCTGCACAACTTCTTAACCAAATGTTTGGCCAGACCAAAGATTTGTTTGAACTTCCCTTAGAAGTCAAAAAGAAGAACACGAGTGAGGAAACATATGGTGGGTATCTTGAATTTCCCCAATATCCACTCTACGAAAGCTTGGGCATTCGTAATATCACCCCAGAAGAAACCCAGAAGTTCAAAAATCTCATGTGGCCTGATGGAAAGAAAAACTTCTGGTACTTAATTTCGGTTTTGCTTATATTATTATACTTTTTTGGTTATCATGTAAGTTTAGGCTATAGAGATAAAGTTGTTTATTAACTTTTTCTTTCTTGTCCTGCGCAGTGAAATCACAGATTCGTTTGTTCAGATATTAAAGAATTTGGAACAGGCACTGTTGCAAATTGTATTTGAAAGCTATGGGGCAGGAAAGCACTGCGAGTCATTTGCTAGTTCAAATGAGGACTATTTTAGATTCTTTAAATATGGTATACCGGAGGAAAATACTGATGCTACCGCAACGTATCGGAACCATACAGACCCAAACTTCTCCACAATCATTGTTCAGCATGAAGTTGGTGCGTTGGAGATTCAAACAAAGGAAGGCGACTGGATTAGCATCAATTCCGAACCTTCACAATTCATTTTCCTGGCCGGTGAGAAATTGAAGGTGAGTCCACTACCACCCCCCATTCCTTGCAATAATTGCTCTCTTTAAAGATATCAACCAATTATATACTTGATCAATTCAAAATTTTTTTTGTCAAGTGAAATTTCATTCAAATAACAAAGGACAATATAGGAATGGATTTTTCTCTAGTGCACATTCATATTTACACACCTTAAATACACATATGAATACTACCATTTGAATTAAAATGGAAGAAGGAGATGTAATGTTCACATTAAGTTACAACCAGGTCAAAAAATCCGAATATGAAAACCCGGTAAAATATGATGACCCGTGAAAAAAAAGGAAAATGAAGCACTAGAGTTGAAATCTGGCTGAGTGGTTCATGATTCCAGTTTGCTTTCTCAGTCATCCCTACGGAAATCAAATGGACTGCGAAAATCATAGAGGCACATTCTCTAAAAGGAAAAAAATAGTAGGTTTGTGTATATGATGATATTTGGATTTGATTCTTAGGGTTTGTGAGAAATGGTATCAGAAAATACAAACTTTGCGAGCATGACAGATTGGTGTTGATCGAAATGATAGAAGGTGTTCATACATCTTACACTCGATTTTCTAAGAACAAGTACATGGACATCGACTATCTATCGTTTTCCTGTTACTATATGTAATTGTCTGCTTGAATTTAGGAACATGGCCCAAAATAGAAAATACTTGCTATTTGCTCGAAGGACTTGAGAACACTGTAGCCGCCGTCACCAACATCCAAGCAATGAGCAGAATAAAACAACCAACACAACACCTGTTGAGAAGTAAGTTGCTACAAACTTAACTTCCAACCCGCAGAAGTTAATCCTGTGGATGAAGTGAAAGGGAGCAACCCGATGCATGTCAGGGAGCAACCCGATGAGAAGGAGCAATCCGATGGAAGCTAAGGGAGCAACCCGACGGGAGTTAAGAAGTAATCCGATGGAGGCAAAGACATCTCGATTCTTTCTTAATAGAGCAGGACACTAAATATCTAAAGTTTACTATCTTTAGTATAATGAGCAACGGCTATTTGTTTGGTCGTTTGTTTTGTTTAAGGTTTCAGTCAACTACAGCTGTCTGTATTTGTCCTATTCACAGCTGTTTGTCTGTTATGTCTTTTTCATGGTCTGCATGGACAGTCTGTGTACTCTGTGCAGAACCATTAATGCTCGCAGACACAATAGGATTTATATTCATTGTAATCCTTATTGTTGATGATCATCAAATACAGTCTCTTGCTCCCTCTCAAGCTCTCTCTCTAAAAATATCTTTAGCTTTCTGGTAAACACTTCAGAAAATCTTTAAGCTTAATCAACCAAAAACAATATATGCCTGATACCATTTTCTACATGATATCAGAGCTATAGGTCTGATTCCTAAGAAGGGCGTAAACTGTGAAGAGAGGTTCTCTCTGGAAAATTTACAACAAGGAATAAAGGTGGTTCCTTTCGTCGTCAAGTTCACTGTATCACACTAAGAAAAATGGTGGGATTAAGTTCTTCAGGTGGAGATTTACGAACTCCGCAGTTTGATGGTGCAAACTATGATTTTTGGGCTGTCAAAATGGAGACTATCATCATAGCACACGATCTATGGGATGTAGTAGAGACTGGGCCACAACCACAACCACCACAGCCGGTACTCCAGGAGGAAGAAGGATCCGGAGATGAAGAAAGCATGGCTGAGCAAATTCCAGGGGAAGCACCCATCATCTCAAGAGAAGACAGAATCAAAAACGCCAAGGCGTTGAGTCTCATACAAGAAGCATTAACTGATGAGCTCTTTCCTCGCATCAGAAACGAGAAGATTGCAAAAGGAGCTTGGGACATCTTGAGAAGAGAGTTCAGAGGAGACAAAAAGGTAAGAGCTGTTAAACTTCAAGCAGTAAGAGCATATTTTGAATACATGAGAATGACTGATGGTGAAAGCCTAGATGATTATTTGGCTAGATTTTTCGGAATCATAAACAATCTGAAATCACTTGGTGAAGATGTACCTGAAAAAAGGATAGTGCAGAAATTGCTAATGAGTCTAAGCAGGAGATATAAGTCCATTGTGTCGATCATCGAGGAAACTTGAGACCTAGATGACATTAGAGTCGAAGAGGTCATAGCATCTGTGAAAGTCTATGATAAAAGAGAAGACTTGCATGATGAACGAGATAGATTGACTGGAACTGAAAGAGCTTTCAGTAGCCTCAGAGTTGGCAGCAGCCAAGGCGCAAGTACATCCAAAGGTCCTCAGAACAGGCCAAATCAAAGATGGCAAGGACAACACAAAAAGGGATCAAACTGGTCTCAAAATGGAAATGTAAACAGCAACAATGGCTCGAACTGGAATAGTTATTCTGGAGGAAATTGGAATAACAAATTTAACACACAAAACAAGCAAGGAAGTAGCAGTCAAAGTGGCGTGAAACCACAGTGTCAAGTCTGTCACAAGTATCACTTTGGTGTATGTAGACACAAAGAAAAAGCCAGATGTGGAAAATGCAACCGGTTCGGACATACTGCAAAGGACTGCGATAGTCACAAGCAAGTAGCCAACTATGCGAGAGAAGAAGAAGCTACCACAGGAACCATGTTCTATGCTTGTCACTCTTCTATTATGCAAGATAGAAGTGTATGGTTTGTAGATAGTGCCTGCAGCAATCACATGACATCTCAAGAATCTGTGTTGATAAACATCGACAGATCTGTGACTTGCAAAGTCAAGATGGGGACAGGAGATCTCGTACAAGCAACGGGAAAAGGCACACTAGTGGTTGAAACTCAGCATGGAAAAAGGTACATACATGAAGTCTTGCTGGTCCCAGGTTTGGACGAAAATCTACTGAGTGTTGGCCAGATGATGGAGCATGGATACTATGTGCTATTTGGAGGTAATATGGCTGTCATCTTCGATGATAACAGTCTTAATAATGTTGTAGGAAAAGTGGTCATGGCAGGAAACCGATGCTTTCCACTTTCTTTGGAATCAATAACACCAGTTGCTAGGAAGGCATCCTTGGTTGAAGATTCCTGGATTTGGCACAGAAGACTTGGACACTTGAATTTCGCCAGCATGAAGACGATGCAACAGAAAGAAATGGTACTCGGATTACCAGCTCTAACCGAGATGAAAGAAGTGTGCGAAGGATGTGTTTCAGGGAAGGATCACAGAGAGCCATTTGACAAAGAGAAGGCATGGAGAGCAAGCCATCCACTCGAACAGAATTACAAAGCTACTACAAGCTTAACTTCCAACCCGCAGAAGTTAATCCTGTGGATGAAGTGAAAGGGAGCAACCCGATGAGAAGGAGCAATCCGATGGAAGCTAAGGGAGCAACCCGACTAGAGTTAAGAAGTAATCCGATGGAGGCAAAGACATCCCGATTCTTTCTAAATAGAGCAGAACACTAAATATCTAAAGTTTACTATCTTTAGTATAATGAGCAACGGCTATTTGTTTGGTCGTTTGTTTTGTTTAAGGTTTCAGTTAACTACAGCTGTCTGTATTTGTCCTATTCACAGCTGTTTGTCTGTTATGTCTTTTTCATGGTCTGCATGGACAGTCTGTGTACTCTGTGCAGAACCATTAATGCTCGCAGACACAATAGGATTTATATTCATTGTAATCCTTATTGTTGATGATCATCAAATACAGTCTCTTGCTCCCTCTCAAGCTCTCTCTCTAAAAATATATTTAGCTTTCTGGTAAACACTTCAGAAAACCTTTAAGCTTAATCAACCAAAAACAATATATGCCTGATACCATTTTCTACAACACCTCCTGCAAAAGATTGAAATCAACCAAAACAAAGCCCTAAAATTGCAAAAAAGAAGAAGCCCAAAATCCACCAAAGATACTGTTGGAGTTCGACCGGCCACTTCACACTAATCGATTCCAAAATCGCACCAACGATACTGCAACCACAAATAAGAGGAAACTGGTGGGAATAACCAACCCACAACTAATAAAACCAACAGAGACAAACACATGGAAGGAGGTGGTGCGAGCACCTGAGTCGAAACTCTACACACCTTTCGAGAAATACGAGACATCGCACGTTTGAGATTAGTGGTTGCAGACATAGATTGATGTTGGAACGAGGGAGGAAAGAGAGGACTTTGAGGGATTTTAATACACCCTCTTAAAATCCCTCAAAATCTCAATTGAATACACACCCCCTCGTTTCAAACTGATTTAGAAACTAAGGGGGGTGTATTCAATTGGGATTTTGAGGGATTTTAATAGATTTATAAATCCATGGATTTTGGTGAAGTTTAAGTATTGATGAAGGCTGATTCATGACAAAGGAATGACAATCTTTGAAGGCATCTAACATATCACTCTTGAATTTCAAAAGGTACACCCAAGTAACTCTAGTGTAATCATCGATAAAGGTTACAAAGTACTTATACCCATCAAAAGATTCTAAGATTGGACCCCAAATATTAGAGTGTACAACCTCAAATACTTCAGTAGCTCAAGACATTGAGGCACTAAATGGTAATCTACTAAACTTGGATAATTGACAAACATCACAGTTGAGTGAATCATTGCACACACTAGGGAAAAGTTTGGACATGACAGGCTCGGAGGGATGAGCAAGACGTTAGTGCCACAAAAATGATCTTGAGCTAGACATGTTTGATAGCCTTTTTGTGTTGGAAAATCCTTGGACAAGTAATAGAGGCCATTGAGGTAAAAACCTTCACCAATCTGCTTCTTGGTGGCTAGATCCTGGAAAACAACTTTGTGAGGTGAAAAAATAGCAAGACAGTTTAGGGAGTAGGTAATTCTTCCTACTGACAAAAGTTGAAATGGGAAGGATGGAACATATAATGCCATAGACTCAAATTGATTTGAAACTAGTTTTATTTACCCTTTACCTTCAACGGACACACCTTTCCATTTGAAACCGAGACCTGTGAAGGTTTAATCATTTTTTCAAAATCTGTCAAGTTGTCTACTTTATTTGTCATGTGATCAGTGGCTTCAGAATCTATAATCCAATAATCACGTACAAGATTAATATTTTGAGTAGTGGAGAAGGCATGTAAAATACTTGGAATGTCCTCATGTGATAAGCCATCAGTCTCAGCAAGAAATCCGTCAAACTTTCCTAGTAGCACCGTTTGGTATTCACTCCCTAGCCCTTCACACTCATCTTCCTCCTTCTTTTGAAGATATAATGTAAACTCGTTTATAAGAGTGGCTGGATTGGCTGTGAATTTTAACAAACCTTCAGAGTTGGCAGCAACATGATTCGCCTTGTATTGTGGGGCTTTCTGTGAGGACTTGTGGTACTTGTGAGATTTGTATTCCTTCTCAAACCTTGGCTTTAGTTCAGGATGTAGAATCCAACAGTGATCCTCTACATGTCCAATATTATTACAGTAGCTGCACTTCAAGTCAACTTCAAGTCAGGCCTTTTTCCTTTGTAAACTTTCTCCTCAGTTGACTTGTGATTAGACACATAAGCTTTAGAGTCAGCAGAGCTCGATCTTGTCTTCAAATTCATCACTTTCCTTTGAACTTCTTCTCGCTGTATTGTTGCACAGACATTTGCAAACAATGGCAGCTCTGTGTTCATCAATATGTGGCTTATGAGATCCTCATAGTCTAGGATCAGACTTGCCAATATTTGAAAAATCTTGTCCTCTTCAGCTCTCTTTAGAAGTATTGCAGCATCTATGGTATGTGGACGATAAACATCTAGTTCGTTCTACATGTGTTTTTTCAGACTTCCAAGGTGCGGCACAAATGACTTGCCCTCTTGTCGAACATTGGCAATGTCTTTCTTTAGCTGGAAAACGCGTACTGAGTTATGTTGATTTCCATACATTTCCTTAACAGCTTCGCATAAGAGAGACAGAGAAGCACAAAAATTGAAAATTTATGCAATCTTCGTATCTATGGAATTGAGTAACCATGACATGACCAGGTGATCCTTGCACTGCCAAGCTTCATATGTGTGTGACAAAGAATCAGGAGCCTGAATGCTCCCATTGATGAATCCAAGCTTAGACCTTCCTCCAAGAGCAAGAGTAGTGGCTCTTGACCAGAAAAGATAGTTAAATTCATTGAGCAAGACTGAACTCAGTCGCTAATTTGGGTTGACATCAACCTTAAAAAAACTTGAAGCAAAGGAGATAGGGGAACTCTTGGCATCAGAACCAAAAAGGTTTTCCTCCGCCATGCTTTGATGATCAAAGAATAAAAAACCTTAGACGAATTGCAGACTCAGGATGAATCCTGCTCTGATACCATGTGGATTTTGATGAAAGATATTTCAGTGAAGATGTACAGATTAAGGAAAGGAGAGAGTAAGAAATTTATGGACAACAGCCCATAACTAGCCCATACTCTTCCACAATTATCTCCATGACTTAAGCCTCAAAACCGGACTAACTACACAAAACCAGAAACAACACTGATTACAAGAAATAAGTGAGGGAGTAGGGTGGTGACTCTAACTCTATCAGTAGCCAGATAAAGTGAGGGCTACAACCCTAGGGCTTCCCTTCCAATACTTTATTTATGATAATTTACGCCGTTGTTTTCCATTTTTCTGCAGTTTATTGTGTTTATGGGTAGCAGTTATATGGTTCTTTACGATACGCTGCAACAATTTATGAAATTGGAATTGCAAGTCTACAACGTGGTTTTCTTCACGTTTGTGTTTTCAATTGCTTTTCTGTTTTGTATAGTTGCGTTTTACTATCTTGTCCTCATTATTTGAATTTATTTTAGTTTTCAATTGCATGTAAGCAAATGTCAATTTTGCCATCATTTGAAAATTTAACGTTAAGGTCATTTAAAAATTTAATTTTAAGGTCTTCTTCTTTAATAATATAGATATAGATACAACATAATTTTGCTGGTCATACCAAGTTATCCTATATGTCGAAAAGAAAAACAAAATTGAGCAAGTCCCTTGGTAGTAAAGGCACTTCCATATATAACGTATAACTAATGACAGATGAAAAGTTACTCATTTTATACACAGGCACACATATTTTATGTGATAGTATATCACTAACTTAAATATACATAATAAATACAATTTACGTGATTTGGATTAGATATGGAGTAATGACAGAGTTAGAGCTTGCATGCATCAAGTAAAGCATCGTCAAGACAAGCAGAGGTACTCAATTGGACTGTTTACAAAAATTGAGGAGTAATACAAGCAGAGGTACTCAATTGGACTGTTTACAAAAATTGAGGAGTAATACAAGCAGAGGTACTCAATTGGACTGTTTACAAAAACTGCGGAGTAATACAAGTATCATAAAGCCTTGTGGATGACAATCACCCCTTGCTCTATAACCCATTTGATAGTGTTGGGTTTTGAAGCTTTCATCATGGCATGGATAAGGCCAAGTACGTTGAGTCTGCTACCAAGGCATATTGTGGTGTTGGTAACTAGAAAATTCTAAAGCCTAATTTGTGACATCTAAGTTTTATCCAGAGTTGTGTTTTTATTAGCATTTATTGGTTGAATAATGATGTTATGTTGCTTGTATTATATTCGCATGAGTGATACCACCAGGATTTTATAGATGTGGTTTTATTAGAAAATTTTTGGGTGGTACATACTATTCAATGGTACGGCCATCGAATGGTGCCAGATTAATTTGCGGTGGGCTTCAAATGAATCTTAAATCATTCAACAGACGTACCATTCAATGGTACGTACCGTTGAAGTTTGATACAGTCTTATTACCCGAACAAGGTTTTAAGAAGGCCACTCTTTTGTTTGTCCTGTCATTATATGTCTCTCTCGTTGGTTTAAACAAATTCCTTTTACCCTTTAAAATAATTGTTGTATCGAAAGAGAACTTGAAATAAAGCACTAGTAGTTGGGATAAAGTATAATATTATATATTGCGGTGTGAATTTTGACTTGTGTTTTACGAGATACACAGTTAACTCGAGGTGAATTCTGACTTGTTTTTTGGTTGTTGTAACTAACACAATATAAAGGGTGGACACGCTCCGGTTCCCCCTCCAAATTGGAAGCAAAGAATATTTCCAGTCCAATTCGGTCCAGTTGTACTTAAAAATTATTATTAAAACCACACGGTTCGGTTCATGTCGATTTCAATTCGGTTTGACAGGTTTTTGGTTCCTACAAAATTTTTTTTTTTTTTTTTCTGAATCTTCTACTTTGATACCAAATCCATACATTTCAACCTCAAACTCAATCAAATTTGAGCTTCTACTGGAGATCTACATCATCGAGATGCGGGTCTACGAGGTTTTGACGTGCAAGGACCAAAAAATAAGAGGTCAAGCCGGAGAAACAAGAAGAGTAACACCCCGACCTCGCAAATGATATTTTCACCTTAGGTTGTTCTATGTTGGTCAAGTTTTTACGAACTTAGTATTTATCCTCCTACTTTTGGTAATTGTAGGATCCTATAAATAATTGTCACATTTTATGAAGCCCTGGGATTTGTGAATACATTAACCTAGTATTCTTGTACCACATTAATATGGTTTTTTTATGCATCCATGAATCTATAAGATTCATGAATATGGGTACACAAATTTCAGATATATTTTTTTGGTGCAATCATGAGAGATTCATCAATGCATTTATCAATGATCAATGTATACATTCATGAATCACCAGGATCCATCAGTGCATTTTAGTTAGGGTATTATTATCTAGCAATTATTTAAGGGCGTTTTACACCCTTATTCAGGTAGGGTCTTTTAGTTAACAATTAGCTTTAGCCGGTCTGGAGTTCTTTTGTCCCTTGTGAGTCCAAAACTTTCGAGTTAGCACATGCAAGCCCTCTTCTAGCCCCGCCTCATTTGTACCGCTAGATATCGTCCGATTAAGGTAAGTGGTTATCTTTGTATGACTGATATTGCAAGGGGATTTACGAGGCGGTGGATGTCTCTCTATTAGACTTGGCGAGTGTTGTGTTCGTCGTGTTCATGTTATTTTAGTGGCATACTCGATATCTTAATAGATCGTGTCGTGTCAAACTTGTTAAAATAAATAGGTAATATGACCCGATCCGAATTCGATCCGTTAAAATTAACGAGTAATATGACCCGACTCGTTATCCGTTAAAGAAAATATATTTTACTTCAATAAATAATCAAATGAAAAACGTCATACTAAAGTAGTATCTACTAGAGGTGGGCACAGGCCGGGCCGGGCTCAAAATTAGAGGGACCAGACCGGACCCACTTTATTTCCAAACGGGGCAGGGCGGGATGGATCCTATATATTTGGAAAATGGAACCGAACCTACGAGTCCATGGTTCCATTTTTTTTTTCTTCTGCCTTCTTCCTTCTTCTATGCACAGTGGACTGAGAGACTGAGAGTGAGAGTTGAGAGAGAGAAGAACCCATCTCGTCTTTGTTCTCTGTGTTGTCGGTGGCAGCGATGACGGCGGCGGCGGAAATGCCACTTGTGCTGAAGCTTGCGGGCAGGTCTGAACCTTTTGATTTCTGTCAACATTGCACTTCCCCATTTTGATTTGACTCGATTGTTTCTTTCCCACTCTTTGCCAATCAAGCTTTGTTCGTCTTCCTGCGCCTCTAAGCTCGCTCAGCTTGTTCTTTCGTCAATTGGGTAGAAGCCCAATTTGGAAAAAAGCCGAATTCGGGGTATTGGGTGCAGATGTATAGTAATAAGGAGGTTTATGAGGGTGAATTAGATAGAGGAAACTGTTCAAGAAGTGGGGTTTTATTACTATCATATGAGTGGGAGGTATGAAGGTGATTGGGTGGATGAGAAGTATGATGGTTATGGTGTGAAGACTTGGGCCAGAGGTAGACTCAGAGAGAGAGAGACTGGAAATGTCGAATGGAGAGGAAAAAAAAAGGATTGTGTTCGAAACAGATAAATTCACATGGCACTTAGTTGGAGGCCTGGAAATTTATATGAACACGAATTGGGTCATTGCGAGCGTGCCTCTACTAGGTACCGCTAGTAGACGGTGTGTGTGTGTGACTGAGATTGTGCTATTTAACTTCTAACCAAAAGATTGTGCCTGTAAGTGTGAGAGGCTCAACTTAGGTTTTTTATTTGCCTTGCCTATTAAGGACTTTAATTGTTATGCAGATATATATAACAAAGCTAAGATGGTTGGAATATGGATTGAATATAAACTGGTTATATTTAATTGAAATGCTTCAATAGTAAAGACAATAAGCAGTAAATGAAGAAAATACAGTTTGCACCAAAGTAAATATGTATAAGTTGAATTGAAAGTTTACAAATGAATACAATAAGTAAATAAAGCTGTAAACATCAACTAAAGTATGGTCGGATTGCATATAAGGCCATCATATTAGCTTTTATACTCATCGGATTGGAGTCAAAGCCATCAGATTGGCTTCTCTACAAGTTTTTCTCTTTGAGAAGAAGAGACTAGCCTAAAGGAGATTCTTTCTCAGGCTTAAATTGATACCACAGAGAGAAGTGGCAGAGCGAATTCTAAAATCGGGAGTTTCATGATCTAAAAGCTTTAACACAAGTTGTTGAAGTTTGTGAATGGTTGCTAAAGCCTTGTGTAGGCTTATGAAAGCTTGTTGCTGGGTTGTATAAAATTGATGAATGCCAATTCTTGGCTTTTAAGAGAGAGGTTTTTCTCTTTGGTTGTTTGAAAGGTTGGCTTTCCTTAGAACATGTATGTTCTGATTTTTGGTTGTTTGAGTGTCTTTAGCTCTCTACCCTCGTAGCTCTTATATAGGCAATTGTGAAAGCAAAGCCACTTGATGCATTCCACCACCAAAGCTCCACTTGCAATGTGAAATGGTATCAATTGATGCAGTTAAAATATCTTGGTGCAAGTTTAGACTAATTTCACAATAACCCCTACAAAATGCCATAATTTGGCTTTAGACATAAATAAGTGAAAACATAACAAATTTGAGTACAAATAGATTGAACTAAAAATCTTTTTTTGGAGATGTCTGCTTTTTTGTAATTTAGATTAGGAAAAGTGAGAATCGAGAGAGACAGAGGTCCGGACTGGGGGCCCGTTTATTTAAGTTTTTGGACCTACCCCGTTGTCTTTTAAAAACTTTTGGACCCGCCCCAGACTCTTTTTGAATCAAATGGACCCACCCCAACCAGCAGGTCGAGGGCCCGTTTGCCCACCCCTAGTATCTACATACCACATTGTCACATAAATATTACTTCAAAATATAAAAACATATTTTTCTTTCAATTATTACATACCCCAAAATAAAGAGCCCAATGAAAAAACATTAGTACATTACTACAAAACATCAAATGTACAAGGATATGCAAAATGAAGTGAGTTTTTTTTCGAGGTTGTGGAGCCTTTCTCAAAAGTCAGAACCTTGCCAACTAGACTCAAAGCTTGCCAGTTGGTTTTTGACAGCAAAACCCTTCAATTTTCATCAATCACCAAGGGAAATGGTTCACAGAATCTAAATCTGTAGCATCCATTGCTTTTGAAAAAAAAAAAAATATATATATATATATATAATTAATATATTAGTGAGTTAGATTTTTACATTAAAGTACTTATTAGGAAACGACTAGGAAAGAAGTAAATACAGAACTTCAAAATTGACAACCTAATTTTGAAATACCATAACACAGGTTGTGTCAATTGACAACCCTAAATTCTAAATTCTAATTATGAAATATCTAATTTTACAAATCCTAATAATTTGGAATTATACAATCCCTAAATCTACAAAACCCTAATTTCTTCTTGAATCGAAAGGTATTACAATCAAATTTAAAAAATTACCTTAATTTGGGAGGATTGTTGGTCAAATATGAATGTTAGCTAGGAATTTGTATCTCGATTAGCAACCTTGTAGTTGAGTTATGGCCAGAGTTGATGGTGGTGGTTGTGATTCATCATTAAAGCGGTGGTGCAGTAGTGCCTGGTAGTGGTGGCTTGGACGACGAGATTAGATACGCTTATGGTCGTGGTAGTGGCTTGGACGGAGACAAAGAGATGGCGATGGGAGAGAGAGAGTGAGCGTCGATAGTCGAGACAAAGAATACAAACGAAGTTGGTACTAGGAGTCTAGACTCTGGCCTGGGAGAGAGATAGAGTGAGAGGGTATAAAAAAATCCAACGGTAAGGATTTAATCTCACACAAGTGAGATTAAATCCTATGGATATTGTAGTAAGGTATTTTTAGTAGTTACAAAATTACCAAACTAACCTTTTTCTTAACGGGTGACCCGTAACGACCTGATTAGTTAACGTGTTGACCTAAAACCCGTTATTTTCGTATCATTTTGTGTCGAGTTAACGGGTTGTGGAAGAAATTGTCCAGCCTACTCTCTATGTGTTTATGTTTTTGCTTTCGGTAACTTTGGCCTAATTGTTAAAGTTTGGTATGAAATCAAATTTGTAATCCTAACTAGAGTGGAATTTGAATTTGGGTATGTGTGGGAGGCTTAGACGCAAGTTCTCCAAGTTGGCTTGGATTCTGTTTAAGGGTTTAGGGTTTAGTTGTTTTATTGTATTAGGCTTGTGGTTGAACCATCTAGTATAAATAGATGGAGCTCGGCATTTAGGGTGACGATTTTTGAGAGAGAGACTTGTTAGACAAAAAAATAATTTGATTGTGTGAGTTCTTTTGTAATTGATTCTTTGAGTAATAAGAAAGCTTCCATTGTTCATATTGTGTGTTGTTTTGTTATTGTTTTGTTTAACGGTAGTTCGTAGTTCACAACAAGTGGTATCAAGAGCAAGGTTCGGTGGTTAAACCAAAACAATGACAAGGCCTGAAGATTCCGACAAGAGCAGAGATGATGGGGGCACCCAGGTAGCCAAATCCACGGTGCAGAGTGCTAGGTTTGATATCGAGAAGTTTGTTAGGACCAATAACTTTGCTATGTGGCAGTGTGAGGTTAAGGATATGTTGATACAACAAGGTTTACTTGTTGTTGTTGGAGATATGCCTATGTCAATGAAGAAGGAGGAATGGCAACGACTGAATGCTCATGCATGTTCCTCAATTCGTTTGTGTCTAGACAAGGCACAAAAATATGGTGTGATGAATATTTCATCAGCAAAGGATACACTGGAGTCCAAATATTTGAAGAAGAGTGCTGAAAACAGGCTCTACCTTAAGAGTAAGCTGTACCGTTTCCAGTACAAGGAGGGGACAAAGATGATTGATCACCTTGAAGAGTTTAACAAGTTGATTGTTGAGTTGTTGAATTTAGATGAGATGATCAAAGATGAAGATAAAGCCCTAATCTCGATGTTCATAGATCAGATAGTCAAGCTTCATGGGGTACCAATTTCCATCATTTCGGATAGAGATCCGAGATTCACTTCCAAATTCTGGACAGCATTTTAGGATGCTATGGGAACAAAACTTCTGTACAGTACAGCTTTCCACCCACAAACAGATGGTCAGTCTGAGAGGACGATTCAGACCTTGGAGGACATGTTGAGAGTTTCGGTCCTTCAATTCGGGGGAAGTTGGGATGATCACTTGGCGTTGATAGAGTTCACATACAATAACAGTTTTCACTCTAGCATCGGTATAGCACCGTATGAGGCATTGTATGGTAAGGCGTGTAGAACCCCACTGTGTTGGACTGAGGTAGGTGAGCGAGCACTGGAGGGCCCAGAATTGGTAGATGATACTACAGAGAAGATTCAGGTGATTAAGCGTAACCTGAAGGCGGCCCAGGATAGACAGAAGAGCATAGCAGACAGGCATTCTAAGGATCGTGAGTACGCAGTTGGCGATTTCGTGTTTCTGAGATTGTCACCCTGGAAGGGTGTGGTAAGATTCGGTAAACGGGGTAAGCTGAGTCATGGGTACATTGGTCCTTATGAGATTGTGGCGCGTGTTGGCGACGTTGCTTATCGGCTAGCCTTGCCAGAGGAGTTATCAAAATGAAGAGCTCACTCCAACGAATCTGTAGCAACTTCCAGAATATTTTTCTGATTTTTGTATTATTTTATATGAATTTTTCAATTTTTATATTTTTTTTTATTCTCACTGTCACGTGACAGTTTATGGGTCATCAGTAGGGTTTAGAGTTTTATTTCGTAACATGTCTCAAGATGTCATCCAATTCATAATAGGTATTAGGGTTTTATTTCATAACATGTCACAAACTGTTTTTTTTCTTTTTTTTTTGTAGTCTTCTACAAACCCACTGAAAGGATATGCATTCTTTAAATGGGGTTATGATCTCACCAAATTAATGGTCTTATCCTTGTTTTATTCAATGAAACTGGAATTGATTAATTACGAATTGCTCTCATCAAAACTAGGATTGATTACGAATTGCTTTCTTCTAATATAATATTTGATGGAACTTTGTGATATCTAAACAACACACAATAACTTTCATAAATTACTATCAATCCAAAGCAAGAGTATCATCAATTATTACAAAGGTGCATAACTTTTTCCAACACCGCTTAGACCAACATAAATTACTATCACTCCAGTGATCAATCAAAACGAGTCCTTACACATTATGCAAGCCATGAAACATGTCTACAACTATCCTCAAGCGGAAGAAAGGCATATTCTCAAGCTTCAATACATCCAATGGCAATCTCAGGGACAATAATTCAAACACCTTAATGCAAATATACCACAATCTCTGATGCGTAAACACATACCATCTTAGAACCAACATCACTATTAATTATGTATACTAAAATGACTATCATTTTACACAATCAGTCAGTTACTCACCCATTATTTTGTTGTGGAGCATCGCCTGCAAACATGATTGGACAAGGTTCTTCCTTCCTTATCCAGTTCAAGCTTTTCAACAAATTAGGCAATACATGAGCAACCGTAGTCAATTTTGCAAGATCAATCATCACAGTAGCCCAATGCAAGTTGTTTTCCAGGTTAATTGGCATGAACACCTTATCAACCTTATTGAGCCAAGATTTAGCATAGCTCTACTCCTCGCCTGTCACATGTTTCACCAAAACCGGCTCAAATCCTTTGAAATGTTTGCCTCCTTTGCCTCATTTGGATGTCATTCTCTGCGTATGGCTTCATTCACAGTATGCCTATGCAAATTTAACAATTTTAACTAAATGATCTATTTCAGCTTTCAAAACAATAATTTTACAACATGACAATTGTACAACTTTACCAAAAATAATCATTTGAATTAGTTGCAACAATTGGGCTACCGTTTACAAGCTTGGTATGATGTTTCCTTAACAGATACAGTTGCAAAACCACGTGCTGTCAAAATGTCATGTCAAGTATATTAGACATTCACAATAACTTTACAGCAATCTTTTACAAATATTCCATAACACATAGTATTTATGGTAGTTAGCCAACCTTCTTCCATAAGAAGGCGCCTCCAAAAGTCATCATCGGCTGCTGTTCTAATGGCTAACGGAGTGGCCAGACTAACAATGTAACAAAAACATTCACATCATCAATGTATAAATACATAACAAATACTCAAAATCCATGCACATAAATAAGAACCAAAATTTTCAAGACCAGTTTACTCTTTCTCAATCTCTTTCAGCTTCTTATAACCATAGAAAAAGCTCTATCATTTCCGCAATGCATTGTTGATTCATTTTTTTACATAGGGTCCTGTCTCTGCAGCACCTTTACCAACATCTTTGTGCATTTGCTGGGGTGAAAGATCACTGCCATACTTTCTCTGCACTTTACGTTTCTTCTTTTTTGGCCTTTCCCTCAACCGTAGCTTTTGTTGTCGCCCTTGTAAAACACCCTTTTCTTTTTGTTCCCAAATGCTCCCCCTCATAAGTGAATACCACTTCATCTTCATCAGCATCATCATCAACTTCTTCATAGCAGTCCTACCAAATCAGCAAGCTTGCACAAATATCCTTCGGATTATCCCAATCCATATTCTCCTGCAGCATCTTCAAACTATGTACTTCGTCTTCCACTTCTCGAATCTCCAACTTAGTCCCCTTCCATGTTTCTTCACCACCAATTTCTTCCTTTTTCTGTTTATCTTCCTCCTCCATGTCTTCATCCCCCCTCTCCCCCTCCCCTTTTGGACTCCTTTTGTTTCTCACTTTTTTCATCCCTTGATTCCTCCCTTTCTTCCTCAACCACTGTTGTCTTATCTCCTTTTCTGAGTTCTCCCATAGTAGGAGCCAACTACTCTATCTTTGTTAACAATTTTCGCTCTGAGATGTCCTTCTCATGCCAAATTTTGGCCAATTCAATCTTCAACTTGGTTATCTTCACTTTCAACTCACCAACATCATTGGTGTCTAGGGTTAGATCGTTATGCATAAACTCTTCGTCATCATCCCCCCAAGCCCAATATGGTTGCTATTTCTCCGTCGCAGATGGCACAATTTGATTAAACCCCACAGCCTGTCAATTCACATATAATTCATCATAATATAATTTAATGACTCATAATCATGCATAAACATTCACAAAGATTCATACGCACTCATATACAGTCCTACCACTCGTTCACATCCATAGAAACTCATACAAATTCATACATTTATAACACACACCACTACCAAATTTTAGAATTTTCATCTTGTTTTCCTTCTTCAATTTCATCTTCTTCTCCACCTAGTAAGAGGTAATGTAAATTTTGGTATTTGTTAGTTTTCTTCTTGTTGTAACAAAATCTTATAATTTTGCACTCAAGGTAATATAATCTAGTAACTATTAATTACATAAAGGTATGTTTGTGTTCTTCATTTTTATCTTTTGGTTAGGTAGATTATATATATTTTATGTTCAGCATACTTATGATTGCCAAGCTTTTTGATTTGGTGCATGTAAGTTATGATTTTTTAGCCATAAAGCTTCAAGAGAAAAGTAGTCATACAAATTAAGAGATCTAGTTAGCATGTGTTTTCCACATTTTACACCTTTAATTGGACCTAAAGACCTCAAATAGTTATTTAAGATTTTTCTGCTGCTCTTTGCAAACCACCTTCTCTATGATGACCATTGTTGGATTTACATTCCTTTCCTTGCCGAACGAACCCATAATTTGGCCAAATTAAAGAAAATGACAGAAACCCTTAATGCATATTCAAAAAGTATTATGCAAAATAAACTTTTGAAAAAAAAAAAGGAAATATACCTAAGTTATCAATGAAGGAGATGATAGATTGTGTAGGATGTTGACAGCTGTCTTTAGCCATCATTGTGATGTCAATGTATTGTAGATCAATGGTTGACATGGTTTGACTTGTATATCAAGGGTTTAGAAGGCAGCGTAAGGTTTGTTAGAGGAAGCAAGCCTATAAATACTCAATTGTACTGTTTGTTTATGATAAACTTTATAGGCTCAGACATGTCGATCAACTTAACCACATATTACTAAGTATATTGTATTGTATTTTATCATATAACTGATGTGAGATCCTATTCTCTAACAGTTTAATCATCATGATAGAAATAGAAAAGTCAGATATTCATTTTTCTCTCTAGTTCTCTCTCACTAGAATCTCTGCAATTTTTCTTAATTCATGAATGTTATCAGGAGATGGGGGCTGCCTTAGTGGAGGTAGTGGCAGATCCAGAAATTCTTTCTTGGGTGGGCAAAATGTAAAAAAATCCAAATAGATAACAAATACTTTTTAAAAGTTAAACAATACAATTATCATTCAAACTAAACGTCCACGACGAGTTTTCATATCATGAAAACGTTTCATGATGGTTTCGTTATCAATACGAGTAAAAACATTTTTCTCAATGTAAACAAGCAAGCTATCACTCAACCATTGATCTCCCATTTTGTTGCAAAGGAGACTTTTGATAATTTTCATAGCAGAAAAAGCTCTTTCCACTGAAGCATTTGAAACCAGTAACACTAAAGCCAGTATAATAAGCTTATACACATGATTATGTGTTTTATGTCTCCCTGTCTCCACCATTTTTTTTGCAAAATCACCAATTCCATAAAATTATAATTCAAATAAGCATAAATTCATAATCACCAATTCATTATCCAAAACCTTAAAAACTAATAAGAGATATTCAAAATGAAAACACTCAAGCCATATGAAACAAATAATGAAATTTTGTATGAAACTTTGAAATTAAGGAATGAGAATTTAGGTTAAATTATACATACTTGGTGTAGTGTTCTTGCCTAAATTGCCTTGTTGGTGAGCGGGTCTTAGAGATAGTGGCGCCGGAGAGATTGAGGAAGGAAGTGGAGATGAAGAAATTTGAGTGAATGATGAATTTGAGGTGAAAATGGGGGTTTGAAATTTGAGTGAATGATGAATTTTAGTTGAAAAAAGGGGTTTGAGTGAAAATGGGGGCTTGCTGGTTGCTACACTACATACAGGATGACAAATGATAATTGGGGATCTGGAGATTAAAAAAAAAGACATGTCGTTTTCTTGAAAGAAGCAGCATAAGCTGCATGTCATTTTTTTTTTTAAACTAGGGACCAAACAACGCCGTTTTGGTCCGGGGTTTAAAAAAAAAAGGGCTCTCTGTTCTTCCTCGCGAAGCCCAGGCTGCCCAGCAACAGCAACCACAGAGGAGTTAGCGAGCTGCCATGGCCAGCCCCAAATCTTCAAGATTTTCTGCATTCTGGGTGGGCAAAAATGGATTCAGTGGGCTAAAATTTTGTGCTCTGGGTGGGCAGTTGCCCATCTTTGCCACAAGGCGGATCCGCCACTGAGTAGAGGCATATGTGAAAGAGATTTGTAAATTACCTCTAATTGAAATGAGTGATTTTACAAATTCCTCTTATATGTTTTTGTAATACTTATACGGTGAATCCGTATCTCCTCTATCTAATATTTTCTAATCAATTTCTTATTAAATTTATCTCAATCCTTAAAATTTTCCACTTTGTTATTATATTTTAAAGTTTCGGTGCTGGGCATGTTTTAATTTCCTCCTCTTGTGATGTTTTGTCCTTGAGCGTGGTCCTTAATAATCAAGATGCACGATCGTGGCATGTTTCCCACCCAAAAAAATAAAGCTGATATGCAAGCCATGAAAGGACCCAACTTACTGTGGTCGGTAGCTCATGACATGACAGATCAGCGATATGCATGTGTTTTACGAGTCAAATTTCTACTGAAAATTGCGTTGAAATGAATCTGCTGTAGCGCTGTCCAAGTTTATACTTAATTGGCCGTGTGAATGGCTATATAGATGAATTTGCTCTTTGTCATGCACACGTCGAGTTTGTATACGTGAAATCATATAGATTAATATGTCACATCTCATGCATGATTCAGATGCAATCTATTGTGAGCACATCTATCGGTTTCGTGCAAATATCCGTCATCTTCTTTGATTTTTTATGGTTAGATTATTCTTACAAATGGAACCGTAAAGAAAATAAAGCAATGAAAGCCAACAATAAAGGTAAGAGAAGCGGCGATGAACACCGAGTATGCGTGTCAATGACTCTCAAAACGGATACAAGAGGAGGCGATTGAGGGCGGAGAATGTGAAGGTGTGGGTTTTTTAGAGAGAAAACAAAAAAGACCCACTGACACTACAACATGTGTAAAATTTGTTTAACGTGCACATCAAATATGATAAATCAACTTACACATCTAATTTAGTGTTGTCCAAGTTTATACTTAATCATCTAATTTAGCATGTTAATTAAGTCGTTCTTTTCATCGTACACATCAAATATAACAAATCAACTTACATAAAATCCCTATCATCTTGGAGGTGTGAGGAATGAATGTGTGTCATGATGATCCACATAAGTAGGAGTCGGCATCAGCAAAAAAAGGGCAAATCAACTTGCATAAAAATCTCAATCATCTTAGAGGTGTGAGGGATGAACATGGAGTGTAGATCTGCTGTCCCAAGATGCCTCTACCTAGCCTGTGACAGCCTTATTTTCTTGCCACCTGTACACACACTTAACACCACACATAACACTGTTAACTTTCAACAAAATTTTAAAACAAAAATCTTAATGGGAAATACCAAAAAAGTACCCACCCCCAAACCCGTCAGCCGCCCCCAACTCTCCGGCATCCAGCCCTCCACTCGCCGCCAGAAAAACCATTTTTTATCTCCCTTTCTGCCTCTCTCTTACTTTCTTTCACCATATACAAATCTAAAAACCCGCAAACCCACACTCACCCGCGAATAACTATAGTCGGTGGCCTTCTTCTAACTCAAAATAGTCTTCTTCCGTCCATAACATATCCCATTTTCTTTCATTTGGAAGGGGATAATGACACCTCTCATCTCCTTTGAAAAATAGAATCAGAAAAGCCCTAATTTTATATACCTTTAAGGGATTCGAATTTTAGAATTTCGGATGTAAAGCAGTTCTCCAGCTGGCAGCGATGGCTATGCCGTTGCGTGAGTCATGGTCGCCGTGGTAACCTTGTTTGGTGGTGCCGAGTGGTTGAGGGGCAGTCGAACTCGGAGAGAAAGAAGAGAGGACAGCTTGAGGGCTAAGAGAGTGCATGGAGATGTAGCGAGGAAGACAAGAGAGAGCAAGGAGATTATCCCGGCGGCGACGAGGAGATCGAAGTGTTACCGCCGGCGGAGGTGGGGTGACTGATGGATTAGGCCGAGCTTGGGCGCCGGCGAGATCCAGTTCGGGCGATGTGGATTCGAGTTTTCTGATTTTTTCTTTATTTTTATTTAATTATATGTTGAGTTAACGGAATTAACTTGTTGTTAAGTCCTTGGACATATGTCAACATAGAAATGCAGACAGAGGGTGGCAGGGGGATTTTTGGCACAGCAGATCTGCACTCATGAATGTGTGTCACAATGATCCACTAAAGTACGAGTCACATCAGCAAAAAAATGGCAAATCAACTTGCATAAAAATCTCTATCATCTTGAAGGCATGAGGGATGAATGTGTGTCATGATGATCCACAGAAGTAGGAGTCACATTAGCTAAAAAAGGGTGGAGGTAGGGTAGTTGATGGGATTAGGCTGAGCATTGCCATCAGCGAGATCCAGTTCGGCAGATGTGGGTTGGAGTTTTTTATTTTTCTATTTTTTTTTTAATTCTATGTTGAGTTAACAGAATTAACTTGCTATTAAGTCCTACGACACATATCAACACAAAAATGCAAACAGATGGACTTTTGACACAATAGATCTGCACTCATGAATGTGTGTCACGATGATCCGCTAAAGTAAGAGTCACATCAACAAAAGAAGGGCAAATAAACTTGCATAAAAATCTCTATCATCGTGGAGGTGTGAGGGATGAATGTGTGTCATGATGATCCACATAAGTAAGAGTCACATTAGCAAAAAAAGGACGGAGGTGGGGTGGTTAATGGGATTAGGCCGAGCTTTGCCACCCACGAGATCTAGTACGGCAAATGTAGTTTGGAGTTTTCTGATTTTTTTTTTTTAATTCTATGTTGAGTTAACAGAATTAACTTGTTGTTAAGTCCTAAGATATATGTCAACACATAAATGCAAACAGATGGTGGGCAGAGGGACTTTTGGCACATCAGATTCAGATCTACAATCATGAATGTGTGTCACGATGATCTATTAAAGTAAGAGTCACATCAGCAAAAAAAGAGAAAATCAACTTGCATAAAAATCTCTATCATCTTGGAGGTGTGAAGGATGAATGTGTGTCACGATGATCCATATAAGTAAGAGTCACAGCAACAAAAAAAGGACGGAAGTGGGGTGGCTGATGGGATTAGGCCGAGCTTTGCCGCCCGCAAGATCCAGTTTGGCGAATGTGGTTTGGAGTTTTCTGATTTTTCTTTATTTTTTTAATTCTATGTTGAGTTAACAGAATGAACTTGTTGTTCAGTTCAACACACAAATGCAGACATAGGGTGGGCAGAGGGACTTTTGGCACAGCGAATCTGCAATCATGAATGTGTGTCACAATGATCCACTAAAGTAAGAGTCACATTAGCAAAAAAAGAGGAAATCAACTTGCATAAAAATCTCTATCATCTTGGAGGTGTGAGGGATGAATGTGTGTCACGATGATCCATATAAGTAAGAGTCACATCAGCAAAAAAAGGACGGAGGTAGGGTGGCTAATGGGATTAGGCCGAGCATTGTCGCCCTCCAAATCCAATTCGGCGAATGTGGTTTGGAGTTTTCTGATTTTTTTATTTTTTTAATTCTATGTTGAGTTAACAGAATTAACTTGTTGTTAAGTCCTAGGACACATGTCAACACAAAAATGCAGACAAAGGGTGGGCAGAGGGACTTTTAGCACAGCAGATTTGCAATCATGAATGTGTGTCACGATGATCCACTAAAGTAAAAGTCACATCAACAAAAAAAGGGGAAAGCGACTTGCATAAAAATCTTTATCATCTTGGAGGTGTGAAGGATGAATGTGTGTCATGATGATCCACATAAGTAAGAGTCACATCAACAAAAAAATGACAGAGGTGGGGTGGCTGATAGGATTAGGCCAACTTTGCCGCCCGCGAGATCCAGTTCGGCGAATGTGATTTGGAGTTTTCTGATTTTTTTTTTAATTCTATGTTAAGTTAACAAAATTAACTTGTTGTTAAGTCCTAGCACACATGTCAGCACAGAAATGCAGACAGAGGGTGGGCAGATGGACTTTTGGCACAGCACATTCGCAATCATGAATGTGTATCGTTATGATCCATTAAAGTAAGGGTCACTAATGAGTAGATTGTATATTATATATTTAACCCTATTCTTGGTATATTTTGGTTAATATTTTGGAAGAATTTTGATACTTTAAATTGTATTTTCAATATAGGACTTTCTACTTCCTCTGGAGAAAAACGTAGTCAAATGGATGAATTTTGGAGTAATTTCAGTTGGAGGATGTTCGTGAGTGACTTAGCTTGGTCGTGTCAAAATATCAGATTTTTCCACCACACAGTGATTTTCTGGCATTAAAATAAAGGAGCGATGTGCAGTGTTGGAATAGTGACGTTTTGGGCTTGAATTACGTTTTTGGAGTCCAAGATGACCTCAGATTGATTCGTGGCCTTCTGGAGATATATTCAGAACGTTTTTATCTTTAAAACAAACTATCTTGGGCTGGATTTGGAGGAGATTTGAGGCTAAAACGTGGCTTGACAGTTTGTGTGCAATTGTCCTAACTTAATTAGGACTTTACATTTTAATTTATTTTATTATTAGTTAGTTTCCTAGTGGAATTAAGAGACTTGGTTTTTAGGGATATATTTAAGGTTTTTGTCGGCCTTAGTTTGGAGGACGCTTTTCTTCTATGCAACTTTGGAGATGAAGAGTATTTTGCTAGGGTTCTTGAAGATTTGCTACTTCAAGGTGCATTCATTCTTATTCATTCTAATGATATTTTCTTTGATTTTAATTATGAGTATGCATAACTAATTCGAATTGCTAGGGCGAGGCCATAAGCCTAAGCATGAATATGTAATTTTATTAATTTGCTTATGAATGGATGCATGCTTGCTTTGAATTATTTGTCACCGTGATTACAACTATCTATATGTTTTACTAACTAATCACCATTAAGATATTTAAACAAGTAATTTGATGCAATTGATGTTGGAACATCACCCTAAAATTGAGAAGGGCTTCTTGTGATGAGTAATTGTAAGTTCACTAAAGGTGAACGTCACGCTCTTAAGGGTTACATGGTTTTTCAAAGGGTTTTCATGAATCTTAATGAATTTTGCATGTTTATATTTGATCTGAACATCATAGACGGATTGCATGTTAGATATACGTTTTCGCTTGAACATCACAAGGAAAATATGCATTAGGAAAACCTAACCTTCAAAGTAAGTATGTGGAAATTCATAAGTAATTGATAGAATTGCATAGGATTGTGACGGTGACGGCTTAACCCTAGATTTTTCTAAATTGTTAATTTTAAAACGTTTTTTCTTCTTTGTTGCCATTATTTCCAAAATTTCAGATTTCTTTTATTGTTTATCTAATCATTTCGAATTCATAAATCTCAAATCTTTGATAAAATCTGTTTTAATAATTAATTAAGAGTTAGTTTAATTACAAATTAGTCAAACAATCTTTGGGGGACAACGACCTTGCATGAGCATTTATACTACAATTACCTTATATTCTTGCAAGTATTTTCAGTGATTTTTAACCCTATTCGCGCAGGTACTAAAAATCCTATCAGTCACATTAGCAAAAAAAGGGCAAATCAACTTGCATAAAAATCTCTATCATCTTGGAGGTGTCCACATAAGTAAAAGTCACATCAGCAAAAAAAGGATAGAGGTGGGGTGGCTGATGGGATTAGGTCGAGCTTTGCCGCTTGCGAGATCCAGTTCGACGAATGTGGTTTGGAGTTTTTTGATTTTTTTTCTAATTCTATGTTGAGTTAACAGAATTAACTTGTTGTTAAGTCCTAGGACACATGTCAACACAGCAATGCAGACAGAGGGTGGGTAGAGGGACTTTTGGCACAGCAGATCTGCAATCATGAATGTGTGTCACGATGATCCACTAAAGTAAGAGTCACATCAACAAAAAAAAGGGCAAACCAACTTGCGGAGCTGACACGTGAATAATTATTCATTGTTGACAAGACTACCCCTATTAAATGGAGCAGTATACACAAGCTCACTCGGTATTGTTGGCAGTGGCTCAATATTTAATTGTAACTGGTGCAATACGAACTCTTTTTTCCTTCTGTCGGGTTGAAGGCCCAAATAAAAACACTTTATCCTTGTATTGTATTTATTTATTTACCTGATCAATGAATATCAATATATATTTTATCTTCTCTAAAAAGAAAAAGAAGAAAAGAAAAACATAAATACAGTAAAACTTTTATATAGTCATAATGTTGGTACCAAATTAATTATAACTTTATGAAGGTTAATACTATAAAAAGGTGTAGCTAAAAAATATTATTTTTTGACTTAATGAAAATTGTATGGATACACATAACTACTATAGTGTATTTATTTGGGCCAATCTTCAAAAAGACACCCAATCTTTAAAATCTAGTGCATGTATGTAGTGTTCTCTTTAATGTTTCTCTATAAACATGCTTGAGAACTAGAAACATTATGGTTTCACTAAGAAGATGTCCTACAATATTATTTTAGTACATATTAAACTTTTATTTGTGACATTGAATATATTTGTATTTATTGACACTTATTATTATATGGAAGAGAGTTTCCTTAATATAGAACTTAGAAAAATTATAATTTATTATAATGTAAAATTTATTTTTATATATAGCTAGCACAAGTTGGGATTGAAAATTTTTATAACTATAAGGAGGCTGTTTCTATATATATAGAGTAGGTTTTAATATAACGTGAAGAGAAGAAGCCACTATAAAAGTAGCACAAATTTTATCACTTGGATATCCATCCATCAGTGTTTCCTTACAAAGAGGAAAAACAAAAATAAAGAAAGAGATAAATGGGTTCCTCAGTACTTGCTCCCATCAATTTCACCTATGAAGACTTGAAGCCTGGCTCGAGTTCATGGTTGTCCAACTCCAAGCGAATTCGGTGTGCACTTGAAGAGTACGGCTGTTTCGTGGGACGGTACGATCAGCTTTCTGCACAACTTCTTGACCCAATCTTTGGCCAGACCAAAGATTTGTTTGAACTTCCCTTAGAAGTCAAAATGAAGAGCACGACTAAGGAAACATATGAAGGGTATATTGGTGGAATCCCCGAATTTCCACTCTATGAAAGTTTGGGCATTCGTTATAATGTCACCCCAGAAGAAACCCAGAAGTTCAAAAATATCATGTGGCCTGATGGAAAGAACAACTTCTGGTAATTAATGTCGGTTTTACTTATATTATTATATTTGTTGGTTAGTCATGTAAGTTTAGACTATACAGATAAAATTGTTTATTAACTTATTCTTTTTTGTCGCACAGTGAAATCGTAGATTCGTTTGTTCAGATATTAAAGAATTTGGATAACGCACTGTTACAAATGGTATTTGAAAGCTATGGGGCAGGAAAGCACTACGAGTCTGTTGCTAGTTCAAACCATGACTATTTAAGATTCTCTAGTTATGGTTTACCAGAGGAAATTAGTAATGCTACCGTAACGTATGTGACCCATACAGACCCGAACTTCTGCACAATCATTGTTCAGCATGGAGTTGGCGGGTTGGAGATTCAAACAAAGGAAGGGGACTGGATTAACTTCGAGTCCGGACCTTCACAATTCATTTTCATGGCCGGTGAGAAACTCAAGGTGAGTCCCATAATCCCATTTACTTACCAACAAACACTTACTTTCATATTAAGAGTAGGTATATGATTAGTTTTAATTAATATAGACTTAGTTTGGGTTAAAAAAAATATACACTTAGTTTTAAGTAATTTGTCAAAACTACTTTTAAAATATCTCTGTTTCAATTCTTTTTTCGTGAAACAGATAAATTCAACAAAAACTAAACAATCTCTCCACTGCAACTCTATCACTCGATCATCATCCAAGAACACTAAAGAAAAAATATATAGATTTTTAGCGAAACGACACCGTTTTTTAATAAAGTTTAAAATTAATTATTTTTTTCTTAAAATAATAAATATCCATTGACCCTCCTTCCTTCCAATGATCTTATATATTTGAGCTCCTAGCCCTATACATATATAATGTTACCCTTTGATTGACCTATACCAATATTGACCTAAAGACACAATTAAAAGAGCACTAAAGACCGAAAATGTACGGTAATCACACAATGGTATAGATTGACCAAATGCTTAACGAAATACCTCATCGAAAACATTTATGAGAATAGTCCTGCATTCTCCACTACTTAATTGTGCCTTCCAGAAAGCTAACTTTTGAGCTTCGCCCCTCTGTTTGCAAGTGCAAGGGAGTTTTTTTTTTTCTTAATTTGTATGCAGTCAATGATTATCTCTATTGATAGTGAAAATGAAAAAATAGAGCTGACAACCTTAATTATTTTAAAACCTTAAATTATACAAAGCAATAGTATTGTGGAACAAATAAATTGCTAATTGTGGTATTTGAGAAACAAAATAGTAATGTACATACGAATGGTTCATTCCAAACAACAAAATGGAAAATTTTTTAATGGTACAGACCAATCAATAATCCAATTATTGAACCAATGATTGAATCATTAATACTACGTACCACTCAAATTTCACCCAAACAAAAGTGGAAGAAATACAAAATATTGGACTCCACAAGGAAAAAAGAAGAGAAGCTCACGTGGGATGCAAAAGAGAGAGGTTCACGTAGGCCCCAGTTGCTGTCAATCCAAGCCTATGCAACACTCACTCTCTCTTCCAACGATCAAAAAATGAATGGATGGACATGAATAAAGAAATCTGATATTAAAGATAGCAATCCAAGGGTTGAGATAGAAAAAAGAAATCTGATATAACGGTTTATGATGAAATGAAATCTTATCATGTAGGGTCTTCATTTGTGTGCCAATCATAAATAAAAATTTGAGGGTTCCAGATGGACAAGAAGAAAATCGAATCCAACGATTTAAATGAAATGAAATCAATGTTGTCAAAATTTTGAAATTTTTTTGTGCAAAAAAAAGGGTTATGTTAAACAAAAAATAAATAAATTTTAAGAAAATTAACAAAAAAAAAATTTACATAAAATGAATGAATACTTACAAATCAAAATTTACATCTCTTCATTTATATCTATGCATTAGAGCAAAACTAAAATTTACGTTTCCGAAAATATATATAAAGATGTCAAAGTAGCTTTGCATCTCCCTATACATCTCCAATCTAATAAGACTAGCTTTTTCTGTCTATATACAAAATCTCAACTATTCACACATAAAAACACTAAAATAATCCTAAAAAATTATACACCTCAAGAAAAAAAGTAATAAAGCAAACAATAATAAATAAAAAAGAATGGTACCTTTGGGTCGCTGCGCTGTTTTCAATTTTGGTCTTATTTAACCACCAAAACATTAAAACAAAAACCAAATAGATTAATGAAATTCATGTACGTACGGTACTAATTGAATTAATGAAGTTTAAGGAAAAAAGAAAGGGCTGCATGTATACTACTAAACAGAAATATTTCAGAAAATAAATCAAAATAAAACAGTAAAAGGAGAGGGGAGCAGTGGAGAGTGGAAAGATTGACTCTATCTGTATGCATCTCACTATAAAAAGCGCCAGATTTGGTTCGTCTGAAATCTTTTCCCCTCTGATGATTTTCTTTATTTATTTTAATTTACGCCGTTGTTTTCCATTTCTCTGCAGTTTATTATGTTTGTGGATAGCAGTTATATGGGTTGTTTAAAGATAAGCTGCAGCAATTTATGACAATGGAATTGAAAGTATGCAACGTGGATTTCTTCACGTTTGTATTTTTCAATTACCTGTAAACAAAGGTTAATTGTCATTATCTGAAAATTTAACCTTAAGACCTTCTTCCTTAATAATTTAGTTATAACATAATTTTGTTGGTAATACCATGTTATGCTACGTAAAAAAGAAAAAAAAAACCATGAGCAAGTCGTTTGGTAGTAAAGACACTTTCATATATAACGTATACACATGCACCCACATATATTATGTGATGGTATATCAGTAAATTAAATATACACTATAAATACAATTTACTTGATTTGAATTAGATATGGAGTAATGACAGAATAAGAGCTTGCCTGCATCAAGTAAAGCATCGTCAAGACATGCAGAGGTACTCAATTGGACTGTTTAGAAACAACCTCGGAGTAATATAAGTACGAGAAGAACTTGTGGATGACAATCACCCATTGCTCTCAAACCCCATTTGATAGTGTTGGGTTTTGAAGCCTTCATCGCGGCATGGATAAGGCCATGTACGTCGAGTGTGCTACCAAGGCATATTGTGGTGTTGGTGTAAAAAACTAGCAAATTCTAAAGCCTAAGTTTTATCCAGAGTTGTGTTTTTTATGAGTATTTATGCGTCGAATAATGATGTTATGTTGCTCGTATTGTATTGGCGTGAGTGATACTTCACCAGGATTTTACAAATGTTATTTTATTACCCTGATAAGGTTTTAACAAGGCCACTCGTTTGTTTGCCTTGTCATTACGTCTCTTTTGTTGGTTTAATCATATTCCTTTTACCCTTAAAAAGAATTGTTATATCTAAAGAGAACTTGAATTAAAGTTCTAGTGGTTAGGTTATATATATATATATATATATATATATATATATATATATAGTTTAAAAATTGTTCATATTTGGAAATTATTCATATTCGGATGGGTCGGTTTCAAGCGGGTTAGATGTCTTCGGATGGGTCAGTAAATTATATACACTTGAAGCTAAACAGAACACTTGGACCAATGCAATCATAAACTATGGACAATAATACTGACCAAGCCAAATAGAAGAACAAGGAATATGTTATGTTAAGATCTTAAAGAAACAAAACTCAAACTCGCCCAAAAGATTGAAAGACCAAATCAGACAAAAGAAAAAGTATACCCATGAGAACGGAAAACAATTCAAACACGCCCTTTATCTATGTCCTTCCGTTATCATCACCTGAAATGAGAACAATAAACAATCACCCACACACACACATATACATAAAGAAACAGAAAATTATTCAACCATTCATCAAATTGTACGATTACCTTCATAAATTGAAAGACACTGTTCGATACCTTTTGCAGGATGTAGGCAAGGAGCACACGAGTTGGCTTGACCGCTGGTTTTCACCTTCTATCGGGTTGATTCAACAGTAGACTTCACTCTGATTCCTTCGAAGGAATGTTTATGAGGCCTTTATCGTTGGTGCGTTTATCAGGCATGCCACTATTGACATTTTGCCAATAGAAAGATGTATATTAGTTTTAGTATAAGTTAGTTTTATGAATACATATGTACTTGCGCCACAAGTAATATAACTTCCGTTCGTTGAATTGGCGACTTAATTAGATTAGGTCTGAGTTAGGTTCTTTTTAATGCCTTGCTTATTAAAGACTTTTAATATCTCTCGATTGTTTATACCAGAGATTGCTTAAGATGAGATTGTGATATAAACTGGTTATAACAAAATGTTCCACGCTCGTGCATACATAGGAAAGTAAAGACGATAATTAAATACTGAATGTAAAGACATGAATTGAAATACTAGAAAGTAATACGGAAAGTAAAGACTTGTAAGTAAAAACGTTAAGTAAGAACTGGTATTGAAAGACTTTTAAGTAAAAAGTTCAATAGTATTACATGTAATAGTTATTTCAGACTGAATAAACACCCATCGGGTTGGTTTTAGTTCCATCGGGATGGTTTTCAAAGCTGGTTCCTTACAAAGGACAATAATCAAAGACACGTTGGCCTAAGATTCCTAATCGATACTATCAAATGAATGATTTGATGGCAGAGCTTAATTCAACTACTCCTCAGGGGAGTTAGGATGTATGATTCTAGGGTTCTGGTCTTTGAGTTCTCAAAGTCACGAGCTACACAAGTAGTGTGAATGAGAAAGCAGTAGATAGAGACGAAGTCTGTATCTGGAAAAGGCTTTGAGGAGTTTCCTCAAAGGTTTCCCTACTTGAACATGAGAGTTCTATTTTTTTATTTGGTTGAGTGTCGTTGTCTTCGAATCATCTCCTTGTTTATATAGACCATCAGAGAGCCCACGTCACAGCCGTCACTTTTCTCTGCCACCGTCTTTGGAGACTCAGTGAAGTAAGGTTTAATCAATAAGACATAAATAATATATCTGATCAGCCTACTCTCACCGAAAAAAGTTCTTTATTCATAGTCTGGTTCTTTCCAAAATGTCAAGTGATTTGCATTAAATGCATTCAGTGGAGGACTATTCAGACTTACTTTCTTTTTGTCCACTTGTCTGGGTTGAGCCTTTTCTTTCTTAGGCCCAACCATAAGTTATGGCTCAATGAATATTTTTCAGTGTAAACAGACACAAATCTCGCACTGCCAAATTGGGTGGTTGGTACTTTCTTCACACACCTAGATATGGCTTCTTAAAAGCTTCAGATCCTTCCAAATACAGAACCCCTAAGCCTAAGAATCAGATCCACAAAAAATTAGGTCAAATTCATGGGTTTGTACTGGGTTTCTTATTCTGGGACAGAGCAAGTGACGAACTACTTGTTGGATCTCACATCTCTCGTGGCTGAGCTTATATTTATTGGTAGAAATTATCAAAAATAAAATAAAATAAAAACAGGACCGAACTTATAGATGGGGTTTCAGATCTCTCACCATGTAGTTGCGACGCCGGTTGTGAGATAAAGACGACTATTGCAGGTGATGGTGGTGAGAGAAGACACCTCTGCGCGCGATGGTGTTTTCGTGTAGAGGATGTCGCCGTCGAAGTGGAGATGAAGGCGAGCTGTGAGACTGCCGGAGAAATGTGAGGAGAGACTCGTTTTTATCGAACGAATTTTAGGTTTAGTAAAAGTATGTTTTGGTTATTTATAAATTAGTCCCTCTCTTATAAAAACTGTGGTTCTGTCCCGTGTAAAGTTTATTGGACCCATATGCTAATATATATCCTATTTTCTACCTCCGCTTGGGTCCTCTATCACCATATTTGTAGTTGTGCCAGTAAGTTGGGTCCAAGAAGTAAGGGTGGGCATCGGGTGGTTGGTCGAGTTATACCTCAATTCGTTGGCCAACCCAATAAGATTGGGTTGGAATTGTTCAAATTCATTGTTATTTAAAAAAATTTACAACCCAACCCACCCAAGCCATTCTTAGGCGGATTGGGTTGGGCGAGTTCTACGGGTTGAAATTGATTGGTTTCTTTGTTATTTCTAATGTAAGTATGAGAGACAAATAATCAATACTTACGTCAACCTAGGCTTGAATCATGTGAATTTGATGTTGTTATATCACTATATGTTACTAATACATAAACAAACATTAATAAACAAGTGCATTTAAAAGTTGTTAATTTCATGTATAAATCTATTTAATATATACATGTATACTTAAGAATTATTGTCATGCGGGTGGGTCAGTTTCAAACCGGTTAATAACACTTCAACCCAACCTAACCCACGTATTAAATGGGTGGTTGGGTTTTTACTCAAAAATAAAGTTTAAATGTTTATAACCCAAATCAACCCAACCCATATCGAGTGGGTTGGTCGGTATGCTCACTAAAATGCCCACTGTGTCAAAAGAATAACATGTTTTGATACTATGATCAACTTTTTAGGCCTAGTATGGTTCACCATCAACATTAGCAATATTGTTCCAATTTAACCACCTATTACCAAATATTGAGTTTTATCGTAAAAGACCTCAGTGTAATTAGAACTGACTCTCCCACATATAAATTATATAGTATTTTGTTATATTTCCGATGTGAGATTTTATTCTCCAACAATCGTGTGACATTTCTCTTGCCTAAACACACAAGTTTCTAGAAAAGAAAATGCTTGAATGAACCCTTATTCAAAATTTCTCCCATGATCCGTCTCATGTCATACTACCATCTGTGGATGGCTTGGATTCACCCATGCCCAATCGAACGGTTGGCAAAAATTAGAAAAGTGGGAAAAGGAGAAATTGGGAACCTCCAATTACAAGTAAAAATGAGCACTTAATTCAATAAAAAAAAAGTGTTGTTATACCCACCCCAATGTCTTATCTTCTCACCCACCTTTTAATAAATTTTCTAATGACCAATTTATCCTCTCGTAAAATGATATATAAGGACTAAGGCAAAAAGAAAAATATAAAATATAAAAAATCTTTCCTATCCAAAATCCACGTATTCCATCAGCTCTCTGCAACAATCTTCAATTCCCTTAAAATTCTCTCTTCTTCAATTTCTAATTTCCATTCAATCCTTCAAGTTTTTTTTTATTTGAATTGTAACTCACCCAGGACACAAATATCTTGAGATCTACAACCGTTTTGCGCAGGAATGTCATCATTTGTTGCGGCCGTCACTCCGTCGCCTCTAGCTGCCTGTTCATATTTCCTATTTCTTCTTCCAGCGCCTTCTGCTCCTGCTTCAACTACGTAATATCCATAATGTGCTTGGCATGTAACAAATTCAAATTTGAATTCAAAAAATGCGAACTCGAATTCTGATTCTTTTTGTCACATTTCTCAACAAATGCGTCTGGCCACGCAGAAACCACTTGTTCGCGAACTCCCACTTGTCCAGATTGACCTTTCGAAATCCAAAATTTATCAAAATTACGAACTGGGTTTTTCAATTCACTGATTAATTAACAAAACTCATTAATTAATTAACTAATTTCGTGCTAAATTACTCACATATGTATTAAGTTGGCGAAATAAGCTCGGAGAAATTGTTGTGCTTGAAGTAAGTGGGTAACAGTCTCTGAGAGAAGACCAGAGGGTCGACGACGATGAAGCAAATCACCCAAGAATCAAATCTAAATCAAAATAGTGCATTACATCACAAATTTTTTGGCCTCGATCTTGATTGGTTGAGCGACTTGGATCTTTGTTTCTACTGCTACATCACCTCCGTAATCAGTCATGGAGATGTTTTGGATCGTGGTTTCGGTCTTGGGGATATAGAAAAAGTATCTTGCCAAATAAAAATTTGTAAATCACATTTAGCGTGCAAAAATATCACAGGAGACATTATAAACACCAAATGTTTGGCTAAATTTTAATGTGTTTTAGTTTTCTCTTAAAACTGCAAAAAACTTTGCCACGTTGTATTTATCAAGAAAATGTGTTGACGGTGATAGAAACTGCAAAACACATTAAGATTTAGACAGTTTGGAGTGTCTTTTAATTTTATATGGTTTAGGGTTTAAGAATTTGAAATTGCTATATATATTTATAGATATATTTGTTAGTTTTTTTTTTATCTCTCTCTCGTCCCCCTCTCTTTCCCTCTCATTTTCTTTTTTTTTTACCATCTTGTCCTCACTTTTTTATTTTTTTCTTTTTCCATAAACTATAATTAAATGAACAATTTTGCCATTATTAAAATGTTTAACCATATGGCCTTCTGCCTTAATTATATAGATTAAGTTGGTTCCAAAAGATAGAATTACTAATAAATCCATTGATATTCCCTCTTGAAGGTTGTCCTTTTGGTGTAGTGAGGAAATATTCCTTGAAAAAGTTGTTTACACCGAGGAATTTTCTATTCCTCACAAAAATGTCCTATTTTTGGAGGAAATATTAACTTTTCTGCTGAAAAGGTAGCTACAGAGAAATATGGTTTTCCTCGCATATACATTCACTGATTGAGATTATACATTTCCTAGTGGTGAGTTTGTCTCGTTAAATCTCATATATGGTTTATTTGTTGTGTAGGATTTTGATTAGGCCAATTTTATTTCGAAATATATCAGACATTTTAATAAAACACCATAAGATAGTACAATGGATGATCAAAGATAGACAACCAAGAATCTAACGTGAATATTGAAAACAAAAGTTGCATCGTTCAAACACAAGTGAACCTTTGTAAAAAAAAAAATCTCCCTAAGAAAACCATAAATAGGACGCATCTATGAGAAAATTTCCAGCAAATTATAGTTCCTCAAGCTATCATATTTTGTCTTTTATGCTATAAATCACGAATACCATATTCATTTTTTTGTTTCTGGGTAAAAAGTTACCAGATTGTTTTACATATTGATTTAATTTCCAAATTCACTTTTTGGTCTCTGGGTATAATTTTTTTTTTTAAGTAATGGGTATTCAAGTGCTACTCCACGTGACATAATACAAGTAGAAAAAATGATATATTTTTTCGTATCCCTCCATTTATTTTATAACACATGAAGTACCTACTTGAATACCTGGCCCTTGAAATTTTTTTCATGTTTGAGTGCTTGCTGGTGGTAAAGTTCCTTGGCATCGTACCAAAAATTGCAATAAAGCGTATTAATCCACGTGAAAAACGTACAGAGAAGACAAATCAGTGGAAAACGTTCGGAAAACGTACAGAGAAGAATAGTCATAGTTTGTATGGTCAGAATTGTCTAAAATTTTTCTATATAAGATCTCATTGTTACCACATAGTAGCACACCAATTCCCCAAATTAGCTAATCTAAGAGTTTTCAAGAGAGACAATTAATGGGGTCAGAAACTCACTGTCAAGTTCCAGTTGTAGATTTATCTAATATTGAAAAATTGAAGCCTGGAACAGAGGCATGGCTGTTTGTATGCAAACAAGTCCAATATGCACTCGAAGAGTATGGCTGCTTTGAAGCTATTTACCATGGAGTTCCTTTGGATCTTCACAACTCCATTTTTTCTGTGGTTGAAGATCTATTTGATCTTCCACTAGAAACTAAGAGTCAAAAGACAAGTGATAAGCCTTTGCACAGCTATGTTGGCCAATACTCCTTCCTTCCTCTCTATGAATCCGTGGGAGTCGATAATCCAACAACCCAAGAAGGAGCTCAAGACTTCACAAAGATCATGTGGCCTGCGGGAAATGACCATTTTCGGTATAGTTTCATTGGTTACTCACTCTAAGTTTATGATTTTTCTTTTGAGAATAGTTTGAAAAGTAGCCAAATTTTGTGCATGAATAAAGATGTTTACGCCATTTTTTTCGACGTTTAGAAAAATATAATCACTCGAGGGTGCTTTGAGTGGCTATACTTTCACATTTTCAACAAAGAGACCTAAAGTCTTTAACTTGTTGAAAAAAAAGGTAATTTAGTTTTCTAATTTCCCCTATATATTCTGTCAGTCTAGTAATAAGAGAGGTTATATATATATCTGTGTGGGTGCATATATTATGTCTAATAATGTGTAACTTTCGTATTTTTTCAATTAGAAAAAGTGTCCAATCCTTCTCAGAGCTGGTGGCAGAATTGGATCAAATAGTGATGAGAATGATGTTTGATGCTTATGGCGTAGAGAGGCTTTATGACTCTCACATGGCATCAACAAATTACCTGCTCAGGTGCTTTAAATATAGAACACCGAAGGCAAATGAAACCAATGTGGGACTACTCCCTCACACAGACAAGACCCTCACAACGATACTTCATCAAAGTCAGGTGAGTGGTTTGCAGATTAAAACAAAGGATGGTCAGTGGATTAGTATGGACCCTTCAACTTCATCTTTTTTAGTCATGGCAGGCGACGGATTCAAGGTAGATCAAAGGGTTATTAATAGAGGTTTTTTCTTCTTACTTTCTTGTTTGATTTTATGGACTGAAATTTGGAAAACCGATTTCTGTACGTGGATAACATTTTTCCCTTCTTTTATTTCACATGGCAGGCATGGAGCAATGACAGAGTACACGCTTGTTATCATCAAGTCATTATGAAAGAGAACAAAACCAGATATTCTCTTGGACTCTTCGCGTACAATAATGGGATTCTACAAGTACCCGAAGAGCTAACCGACGACAAACACCCCTTACTGTATAAGCCATTTAATCATTTTGGTTACCTTGGTTTCGTTGAAACACCAGAGGCAATAAAATCCGAGTGTCCTATCAAACTCTACTGTGGTGTTTGAGATATGTTATGTTGCTATCTTACTTTTGTATAATAACACCCTAAAACGCTGGGTATAATGTATCCAAGTGTGAGTCTGTTGCTTCTTCTCTTGTGCATGTAATATTGTTTATCTTAGTTTCTTATTGGCTTCTACTGCATAAATATAAAGTTGAGGTGTAATTTCTTTCTAATTATGCCTTTTAAGAGTAAACTTGATATAAGTCTAATTTTGTGGGTTATTATTGGGTTTAGTCCACTTTGTTGGGTTAGGCCCATTCACTAATTATCCACATCAGCTTATTTTTATTATCTTTTTATTAAATTGTGATAAATGTTATCTCTTATTTATAGGATTATCTTTTAGGCTTAATTTTAGGATTTAATACAAGAATTTTAAATATTGTTTCTCCTTCTTCATGCTCCAAATCCGTATCTCAATTTTTTCTTCTACCGCCATCATAGGTTAATTGTGTTAATTAATCTATATATATCAACATACATACCGTTATAAATTTATAAATGAATGAAGAGAAAATTTCTTTGAACTATTTTCATGAATGATAGGTAGATTAAGTTTGTTGTAGATAATATTGACATGTGATAAATGTGATTGTGTAAATCCTAGGTAGATATGGATTGGGATATTCTCACCATCCTAAAATCATTGTTCTATTATTATTGTACTTGTTTCACTATAAATAAAAGCACTAGGCATGAGAAATATGTACTGCAATTCATCAAGCCCTTCTCTCTTTCTCTCTTTTTCTCTTTGCCACACCCCTCAATAAAATAGACCACAACACGTTATCAGCACGCTCTTTTCGCTGTGCTAAAGAGTATTATACCGAAATTTTGGCCATCTTCAATCATGGGGAGTACTATTTTCAATAATTCTTATTTTGATTTACTTTTTATTTTATTGAATTAATATACTTGCTATTGATTCAATTTTCTCCTTGTTATTTTATATTGAACGAGATTCAATGCATTGAAGATGGAAATCCAGAGTTGAAGAGTGTTCCTCTGTAAACAAATTGTTCCACCATCATCATCAGCAATCCAAGTACTTCTAAAACACGGTCTCAATGTCGATATTTTTTTAGCCTTGATTGCATCAGCCTTCACTATGATGCATGAACCTAATTTTCTGCTTTTTAATGAATTATAATCTTCTGCAAATATTGTGTTTGCATTGAATTTAATATATCTGCTATATATTAAGCGAATTGATGATTGTGTGAATGAAAGAAAACTTAGAGTTTTTTTTTTTTTTTTTTTCAGAAAAAAAAATCTTATTTTTGCAAAACAAAAAAACAAAAACCCCTGAAGTCGAGCAGGCCTGCAGCCGAGCCGAGCCACACCAGGCTCCAGCTGAGCAACCCCTCTCCTGTTGGGCCTGCACTAGGACACCCGAGGCCTTGGGCCTCCTCGTTTGTCACGGCCCACCCACTGCGCCGACCCAAACTGGGCCTTTTCCCTTTTTTTTTTTTTTTTTCTTCTTCAGGGCGACCTGTGTAAACAGAACTGGTCCTATGTGGGCCTAGTCCAAAAATCAGCATTTTTTCCTTTAATTATTTTTTTGGGCTTTAATATTACATCATTTTTCCAGCCCCTGTAAGGCTTGGGCCTGCAGCCTGCACCCCATAGCTGCCCTGTAGTCAAGCTATTTATTGTTTGGGTCTGCAGCTCCAAACCCAGTCCACCCAAATTATTTGGGCCTTGACTTTCACACCCCGTAGACCTACGAACATCTACCTGTTTGTGTTATATATATTGCTATTGTTCTATATATTGCGTTTGTTTGCAGGTACCCATGAACTTGAAGTTCTTGTTTTTTAATTCGAACCCATAGTTTCGAATAAGTGCCATAGAAACATTTTGTTTATGTTTCCTAAAACTCACCACTCATGTAGAGACCCAAAGTTCTCCATGATTAATCCACTAAACCAAACCATGTCTTAGAACCCGAATGTTCTAACCTTTATGATTATGGAGACTTTATTTCCCATAAGCACCAACCACAATCTTGTTCCCTCTATCCAGTGGATTATCGAACCATAACAAGTTCGATTTTGCTGACATAGAAGTTTTTGGCAGAAACTACTTTATGTGGGCATGAGTTGTGAAGCTCCACTTGACTACCGAGAAACTGAGACACATTGAAGCCAACAATGGCATGGATAGAGGTAAATAAGCCTCTGTCATGATCTTCATTCGAAGACTTATGCTTGAAGCATTGTAAATGGAAGTACCTCGATGACGAGGATTCCATGGCTCTTTCAACCCACTCTACGGACCCTTCTAATCATGAAAAGATGATCATTCCCGAAGCCAGACATATCTTGCCTAACACAAGACATGATTGAACCCTATCCGTGAATAGGTACAATTCCGAAGTTTATAGAATCCGATTGAATTTTGACTAGAGAAGATTTTCTCATCCTTTCATGCTTCTTAATATACTCCTGAAGTAGCACTGTAGAGAGCGAAAGTTCACTAAATTCTCGAATCTGATTACTACCACATTGCTCACTAAAAAACACAACAGTGAAAGCGGCACCCCAGTGATTCGGCTGGGAGGTATCGAATGGTATAGGCAAAGCTTCGGTTGGAGCCTACCGAATGGTGTGACCCAGCTTCGACTGGAGCCTATCGAATGGTGTGACCCAGCTTCGGCTGGAGTCTACCGAATGGCATGCCTTGCTTCGGCAATGATGTATCGAAGGTCATGCTTTGCTTCGGCAGAGGTGTACCGAACATAAGGCTTTGCTTCGACAGACGCCTACCAAATCTGCTCATCCATCTTCGGCTGAAGAATATTGAATAGTGATAGAATCAGGGTCTACCAAGGGGGTGGCATCACGACCAAACACATGATCCCTTGGCACCTATGACCCAAAACTTCAAGAATAAGGGACAGTATTCGCGAACCTCAACCGTGCTAAATCTACTTCCGTTTTGATGGAATAGATCATTGGTTATACACTTATTTGTGCCCCTACTAATGTTATTGAGGAGTACCATTCTTGTAGTCAATCTGTGAGACTAATTTTGCTCAACCTAACATATATGGAAAAGTAGAATTTTGACATGGAAGGCCATGTTGGCCGAACCCCCTATCCAATTTGGTTTACTTTGTGAACAATTTCCTATGTTCTCAGATTCAAGTTTTGTGTTTGTTTTAGTTATGGATATTGTCCTCGAATATGAGTTAATTGAATCATGTTTCTTATACATGTGACCGAATTCAATTAACATGTGATAAGGTATAAATGTGGGGAAGTTAGTTGTCTGGATGAATATGCTACTATGCACACTAACTTCATACCTAAATCACCCCTCTAGCAACGAATTCAGGTCTATCTAACCTGATTAAGGGCATTGACACCACTCCTCATTGTATTAATGGTACTGAATTACCATTAAGGGGCCTTATATTCTCCGTTTCAGAAGAATGTCATTGAGTTATAAAGATATTCGAGAGAACAATGTTCATGAAAACCACTGTAGAAAATAGAGTGAAGTATCTTTGCATCACCTCCAAAATATGAAGCTTGAAGCTATGTTTTGGGGCCAATGGGCTGCCTCCCAACTAGGACATGCCAAATATAGGCCGACCTGTGGCCAGGTGATTCGAGCAGTTTACTTGCTTTGGCACGACCGTTTGTGACATTCAGGTCGAAACACAATGTAACATGTTACACAACACATCACCTTACTTGGAGTAAGAATTTTGTGCCAACAAGCACCATTTGCCAAGCCTGCTCGTTGGGGAAATTAAATTTCTATATCATCTCTAGCAAAGCTACTACATAACCCTCTTTTCACAATGGATTAAAGGGAATAATGTGGACTAATCCAACCAAAATGAGGATCATGTAAATATGGTTTTTGGTTGATTTATCGACACAATGGTCACATATTTTTACTTAAGGGCACACCACCCTAATTATCCCATAAAGTCTAGAAGACTGGATAATGCCGGAGAGTTTATATCGAAGAGTTTTCGATAAGTATTGCATGTTTTTTGGGTTTGAAATTGAACATTGAATTTCCCATCATAAAGCGCATTATCAATTGATCGCCTGGACCTTGGTGAACACACCAAGCTTTTCAGTTTCTGCCTAGGACTATGCAATCTTGTATGCAACCATGTTGGTTCGCCTGAAGCCCATTGCTACCTGACACTTTTTAGCGTTACAATTGATTACTGGGTACGAGCCTGATGTTTCGTATTTGCACGTTTTGGGTATGCACCTTATGCCATATTGCGCCACCGCAATGTACCAATATGGGTCCTCAAAGAAGGATGTGAATCTTTGTCGATTGTGATTCTCTTTCGAATTAGCTCTTTAGAGCCCTTGCACGCGATCTCTTTACCGCCAGTTTGCAGATTGTCACTTCGATGAGACAGTCTTCCCACTGTTAAGGGGAGATAAGAACGTCAACGTTTATGAAGAACAACGCGAATTATCGTGGACATCCCCACTATGTCTCATCTCGATCCCCGTATTATAGGTTTCAGAAATTTCATAATCGGAATTGTTCAATTTCTTAATCTTCATTTGAAGATCATCTTTAAAAAAATATCTTTTGAAACGAAGATGGTTTAGTCATTCAAATATATCAAATAAATGAACGGTTCATCGAAACAAAAGAACAAAAAACAAATTGAAAACGAAAATAATATTTCTAGACTGAAGCAGCGAAGCATCTTCATTAATTAATCCTACAGGCTCTTCTCATGTATTTTAATCTTACACGCTCTTCTCATGCACTTTAATTAATTAATGTTGAAAAGAAAAACGTATTTAGCATGCAAAATTGGCTGATTAAGCTAAGTGTTATTTGTTTGGTTCTATATATTTCTGGTTAGCTGGTTGGAAGAAATTTGTTGGGAAGCTTGTCTTAAGCTAAGTGTTATTTGTTTGGTTCTATTAATTAATTAATTAATTATTTGTTTGCA
>CM031085.1:13206380-13305636 GCA_018257905.1 Gillenia trifoliata | reverse complement strand
AGGAAATAGGAGAAGTTTTATTAATTTCTACGATATATAGGATACATCAAAACAAAATGCCAGTCAGTTGAGAGATTAAAAATGAACTTGGTGTTAAAAATTGAATGAGAGAAGAATTTGATGTGATACAGAGTTTCGTAATTTTGTTGGTGTTGTCTATCTTGAGTAGTTGTGAAGTAGGTCTCAAAGAATTTGTGCAAAGGATTTTATAATAAGTTATTTATTTAGGATGTTGGAATGATTATAGAGTGATGTTAAACTCGTCCATCTTATTTCTCCACCCACATTATAATCTCACCTACCATAAAAAGTTAAAAAATTAAAATACTATTTCTCCACCCACCATTATTCTAATTATATCCTTTTATTACATCTTTAAATTCTTTAAATTTTTATTTTCTGTAATAAAAAAACCAAAACACAACAAAAAGAGGGGTCAAACTTCAATAGTACGTATTGTTGAATGGTTTAAGATTCATTGGAGGTCCACCGCATACACAGCGCACACACGTCCTCACACACACACAGCGCACACACACCACACACCAACACACATACTCGGAGCGCACACACACACACACATACTCACGGCGCGCACACACATGTGATAGCGCATGCAAACACGTACTCACGGCGCGCACACACACCGCACTCACATCGCACACACACACACACATACACACAGTGCGCACATACTCCACAGGCGCGCACACACACACACATACTCACACAGCGCGCACACACACACACATACTCAGCGAACACACACACATGCTCACCGCGCACACACACACACATACTCGCCGTGCACACACACACACACATACTGCGCGCACACACACACACATACTCACTTGCTCACACACGAGACATAGTCACAGCGCACACACACACATACTCACATCGCGCGCACACATGCTCATAGCGCGCACACACACACATACTTACGGTGCGCATAATCACATGCGACAATGCACACACACACATACGACGGTGCACACACACACATACTCCCACCGGTGCACACACACACACATACTCACAACGCACACCATAGACATACTCACAGCGCACACACACACACACTCACATCGCACACACACACACATACTCACAGTGCACACACACACACATACTCACAGTGCACACACACACACATACTAACAGCGGACACAGACACGAAGATTAACATCTGAAGCTAAAGAATTCACCCAACCCAAAAACACATACATAGTACACACACACAGAGGTCGCAGCCACTGTCAAAAATTCACCCAAAACCCCTTATTGAAATCAGAAACAAAAAATCAAAACCCAGACATCCTTTCAATTTCTACTTCAAACCTAAACCCATAAACCTAAATGAGCCAAAAAAAACCACTAACATCACTTCATTTTCTACTTGAAACAACAATCAAAACCCAGAAAAACAATCTGTTAAATAATCAAAAAATACCGAAACAAAATCAAAACCCAGACATCACTTCAAATTCTACTTCAAACCTAAACCCACAAACCTAAATGAGCCAAAAAAACCACTAACATCACTTCAATTTGTACTTCAAACAAGAATCAAAACCCAAAAAAACAATCTGTAAAAAAATTGAAAAATATCGAAACAAAATAGAAATTTTGTGAAGATTTCTTGTTGTAGTATGTACCTGAGTTCAATAGAAATCGATGGAGGTGATCTCGACCCACGTCGTACCCAAATTGGATTGAAAACTCATAGGACAACCATCGTCAGTGGAGAAGAGAGAGAGGGAGGAACGGAGGTGGTTGGGACGGAGGGAAGGAGGGAGAAGTTTGCAGAAATTGGGAGCAGGTGAGGTTGGTTTGAGCAACCAGTTGCAGAAATTGGGAGGAGCTGTGTCTGCAGATTGAGGAAGAAGAAAAAAGAACTAGAGAAAAGGCACGGTGAAATTAAAACCCAAAGGCTTTGCACGACGAATCAGTTTCGTCGCTCACAATCATCTTTTCGTCGCGCACAGTTTTATTAAAATTTTTGAAACCAGCCCAAAATTTTGGTGCCAAATTTAAAGGTTTTAGGCAACGAATTTTGAAATAATTCGTCGTGCAAAGACACATGAGGCGACAAATCAGTTGTTCGTCGCCTAAACCTAAGAAATTCATTCTACACCGTTCTTCTTTTAATTTCCTAAAAAATGACATATTCATGTCTGAATGAAGTAATTTTTGTACACAACGATCTTGAAGAAGAGGTCTACATATTCAATGTTCAGATTTAAAGAAATAAATATGTAAGTGTGTTTACAAATTAACAGTTGTACGAAAAATTAAGTTACAGTGGAAAATTCATAATAAGTGATAGAGAAGTGGGAAAAATTTGTAAAAAATATACAAACGCACGTAACAAGAAGGCCTAGAACTTTCGTTAAGGGGTCATCTCCAAAATCAAACACTAGAAACAATGAAGGCAATATTATTTTTGAACTGTCGATTAACGTTTATGTTTACGATGAGTTATTAGATTCGTAAATTATTTTTTCATTCTGGTTCTTTTTTTAAAACATGATCTTTTATTGAATGCAATAAGATGAGCAGTTTGGATCGTTCACAGAATGTCCCCATATTTACAGTTTATTGAAAATTGTGATGATGTTATATAGTTTTTATAAACTTTATTACATTCTACACAAATTTGGCTAAACTATAAATTTCGGGACATAATATAAACGATTCGAACCGTTCATCTTATTACATTCAATAAGAGATCATGTTTTAAAAAAAGAACCGGGATAAAAAAATAATTTACGAATCTAATAACTCAGCGTAAACGTAAATGTTAATCGACGGTTCAAAAATAATATTGCCTTCATTGTTTCTAGTATTCGATTTTGGAGATGACCCCATAACGAAAGTTCTAGACCTTCTCGTTACAAGCGTTTGTATATTTTTTACACATTTTTTCCACTTCTCTATCACTTATTATGAATTTTCCACTGTAACTTAATTTTTCGTTCAATTATTGATTTGTAAACACACATGCATATTTACTTCTTTAAATTTGAACCATTGAATATATAGACCTCTTCTTCAAGATCGTTGTGTACAAAAATTACTTCATTCAGACATGAATAAGTCATTTTTTAGGAAATTATAACAAGAACGGTGTAGAATGAATTTCTTAGGTTCAGGCGATGAACAACAAATTCGTCGCCTCATGTGTCTTTGCGCGACGAATTATTTCGTCGCCTAAAACCTTTAAATTTTGTGCGACAAATCCCATTTCGTCGCCTAAGCCTATAAATGTTGCGCGACGAAATAATTCGTCGACCAAGCTGTCTTTGTAATTGTTTTGTACCTGGTTACAAAACAATTATTAATTTTTTTTAAATGAAGTAATTAATTGTTACCAAAACAGATCTTCACATTCAATAAAATAATTGTCAATCTTCCCTTTCATTTATTTTTCAATGTTACAAGTTTACAGTTTCCCGACTTCCAAACTTAGTTTGAATCAGAAATAGAATACACATCGTCGTCATCACTTTCATTATTTTCGCTTTGTAGTTCAGATTCGGTGCTTGCATATGATTCCTCATCATCACTTCCCTCTGTCTGTGCGAGGTGATGTGGATCGCAGTGTCTGAAATCACCGAGGTCAATTGCAATGGAATCAATTGCTATTTCGATTTCATGCATTCCAGCTACCTCAAGCGGTTCTTGGATTACATTGGCATCGAGAGGCGTTTCCATACCAAAATCTATCGAAGATGAAAGTTATTGGTTAGTCACGCTGTCGTTGTCATTATTATCTCCGTCAGGAATATCATATATGTTTCTGAGATGAATTTTCTAAACAACTTTCCAACCACTCCCGGCCTTGGGGTCATTAAGATAGAAGATTTGTTTCGCCATAGTTGCCAAAATGTAAGGGTTTTCATCGTACAAACGTGTGTTACAATTCACTGATACTAACCCTTCGTCTCGCTTAATACTCCCATTCCTATTTGGATTTGTATCAAACCAATGATGACACACCCCACCCTCGATACCCACGTGGACACCGAGTTTGAGGCGTGCTGGCCGACACTTGTAAGTGACGAAGCCATTGTATGCATGACAACACTTAGTTTATGCAACTTAAACCATTAAATAATTTGCGAAAATAATACCAATATGCACAAGGTTCAGAGCGTACTAAATTGAATCAACGGAAACAAAACATAAAGTCAAGTTCCTAGAATTTCTACCCATAATGGGGATGGATATTATTAAAGAAACTGAAATAAAAACAAATCCCTACATGGTCGGGAAGAGAATCAGAGCTGCCAATCGTATGACTCGACTTCACCAGATGCTCTATCATTAGGTCCTGAAGGAGGCGCAAAACAAAAGGTGTGAGTGGACGAAAATAAAAGTTTTCTAAATACTTTTCTCTTTTCAACGTAGTAACCCTCTGTTTGAAAATTAGTATAGGTGTAAAATCATACTACCATAGTATATGTCAAATCATACTTTATATATAACTGAAAATTAGATCTCAAAGTATAAATCGTAAATGAACCATTTGTTTTTCCAAAAGTCATACTGCAATAAAGTTCAATAAGTATAATAAGGAAAACCAACACAGGGTATATGTGCAATCACCCATGTACATGTTGAGGAACATCATCTCAATCCCATACAAGCACTTTACGTTATCAATCAATTTGTACTCCTAGTACCACACACATGTAAGCACTTGCGAAATAGCGCGTCACACCCGAGTCTTTACGTCGTGGGGCCTTTTCCCCAAAAATAAATATAAGCGTAAGACAAGCTTGCACTAAGGTATTTACCGGACAATACCCCTGGAGTACAGTGTGTGTGACCCAAACATGTGAGACTTGTCCTACGACCGTGAGACGGTACTACAACGTAGTGAAAGCATACCAAGTCTGTTTGAAAACATACGTACATACATCATGTGTAAAAGTGAAGAATATCATATACTTCATAATTTCCCAAATATTCAAACCTTGTATAATCGAATATATTCATGCATAGAAGTCATATATTAAAGACTGATATACTTATGCATAATCGGAAAACATAATGTAAACCATTTCATAATATATATCCATATATACTCATACCTTAAAAATCATTTAAATTCATAATTATATCAAAGCAATAATTATTTCAAAGCATAGAAATCATTTAATAAAACAAAAGTCCACTCACAAGTACTCGAGAGTATAATCCCCCTCGGTGTTGCCCTCCTCAAAGCGTCGAGTCGTAGAATTACCTATTTAATATTAGGGAAAATGTTAAAACATCCCCTAAATAAATAATAATAATCCTTGAATAAAAAGAATCTAAAAAAAACATTATTTTAGCGAAAAGGGGCTCGAAAAATGATTTTCGGGACCCGAAAACCTTCCCGCCGCCGTGCACCGCCGCACGCGCCGGGAAACGGCCGGACGCGCCTCCACGCGCTGGCACGCGCATGCTGACGTCAGCCACGCGCCTGCTGACGCCAGCGCCGTTAAAGTCAACGGCATTAGTCAAACTTAATGGAATATACCTTTTTTTTACGGAATATTTTGACGCCGTCAGGAAAATTTGGTTACCGTTACGGAATATTCCGTCACCTTCAACCTCTCGCCGGTCGCTAGAGCCGCCGCCGTCTGGTTCGCCGAAATCTAGAAAATTTTCCCGAAATTATTCCAAAACTTGAAAAATTCATATCTTCTTCATTCCTTGGCCAAATTCAACGATCCATATATCAAAATGAAGGTATTGAAAAGTAGAATATTTTCATACCAAATTGGGGCCTGAAAAATGGCCAGAGATGGCCTGAAATTGGCCAGAAAGCTTCGGACAAACCCTAATTCCGTTCTCCTTTAAAACTGCACCAAAAATTACGTTCCTTATATCGATTTGAACCTACTCAACGTGATAAAACCAATGGAAATGGTTTCAAGGCTTACCTAAGACGGGATTGTAAGAAAGCTTGAATGGCAGTTTGCCGTTTCTGTTCCAATATCGGTTTGGCCGATTGGGTTCGAGTTTGAGGATTCTGGAATCATAGTCTTGTCCAGAATGACGAGACGATCGGAATGGCTATAGTCTCATGTCGTGGTTTGATGGTTTTGTGATTCGTCCAAAATCTAGGGTTTGTGTACGGTTTGTGAGTTTGGCCGAGAGGTTGGGAGAGAGAGAGATAGGTCATGGGGAGAGAGTGAGGGGATTGGCTGCACAGCAGCCAGCCAAAAACCCTAATTAACATACGGGTGTGAAAATTACTAAAATGCCCCTAAGCTTTGAAATTCCATAAAACGTTTATTTTAACTCCAAATTGAGTTCCGCTTGCGTCCACGTGTTCATATCGACGATTACTACTTGAACATGCAAAGAAAATAATTTTCACATGTCGCCTCGAAAAAGTCAACAAAAGTCAACATTGACCACTAGGGGTATTTTGGTAATTTTACATAAAATTTTGGGACGGGTTGTAACAAATGACACTTCAACAACATCACTTGACATCGGTCTTTTTAAAGCACTTGTACAACACTTGTTAGTTTGCCATAAAACTCAATATCGGCACTGTCGCCACCACCCAAGACGAAGACCCCACTATTTTGAGTGATCAACTTGTCATCATGCTGAGCATCTACAAACTTAACACCGTTCACATGACACCCTGAGTATAATTCAGCGCAAAATGGTCCGACCGGCAAATTATATAATTCTTCGTTGTATGACGGCGAATTCTCTTCCTTCAGTTTCAACACCTATTACATTAAAGTAATTTGTATACTTTTTAGTTGAAGAACATAAGGGTGAGTTCAAAAAACCAAAAACTGAAAAAAAAAAACCGAACCGAATTGAAAAAAACCGAACCGAACCGAATTCTATTGGTTTGGTTTCGGTTTTAGGGGTTTAGAAACCAAACCGAACCGAACCTAAAAATCCCCCAAAACGACGTCGTTTTATGCTATATGCTTGACCCTAACTAAGACCCCGCAAGTTCCAAACTTTAGAACCTCGTCTCCTCTCCCGACGCCATCTGACTCGTCTCACACCTCTTATCCTCTCAACATCGCCCAGCTCACCGTCTCCACTGTAAATTTCCACCTCGTCGTCTCCTTTTAAGTAATGACATCGATTCCCCACCGCGAATTTCCCACCTCACCGTCGCACACCTTCTTTCTTCTTGATGTCCGCGAGTTTCAATCGTCCCAAAACTCACACCTTGCCTACTCGCCCACCTCGTTCGCTGCTCGCCCATCTCGTTCACCCACCTCGTTTGCTTCAAAGGCCTCAAGTTCAGAACCCGACGCCATCTGACTCACAGCGAGCAAGTCCAAGATCTATTTCGCCATGGATCTAGTCTGCAAAATAAAACTTTATCAGAAAATCAGCAGCGACGGTGGTGATTTGATAAAGGGCAATACATAGTACATACGGAGGCACCACATGCACGAGCCCAGAGAGAACAAGTGTACTTCGACTCTGGTTAGGCACATTAAAGCCCCTGTGCATCCCGTAAGCCTCTGTCTCCTTATCTCTCTCTCTATGAACTGTCTAATCGAACTATGAAGTCTGGTTCTTCCAATTTGGGTGGTGTTGATTTGTTGAAATTTTGTTAAAGATAGGATTTTTTTGGTGGGTTTGACTCTTTTTGGGGTTTGGAGATCTTGATAGTTGGGATGATTTGAAGTTATTATTTGGCTTTTTCATGATTGTTCTTCTGGGTTTTTTGTTCTTTTGGTTCAATTGGGTTGGATATGTGTTAAAATTCGAGTTTGATTGTTAGTTCCACTGAATTTTTGGTTACTGACTCACAGCAAGCAAGTCCAAGATTTTTTTTTTTTTTACAAATAAATTTAAAAAATCGGACCGAACCGACACCTGACCAAAAAAACCCGAACCGAATTCAACCCAAACCGAACAAAATTGAAAAAAAATCAGAACCGAACCGAACTGAATAGTAATTTCGGTTTGGTTTCCGATTTTGGCAAAAAACCGAACCGATTGGAACCGAACCCACCCCTAGAAGAACATATCAAGACAATGAAGAAAAACCTAAAATGTGATGATTAAAAAGCGTACAAAACTTACATGTTCGCGCAACCAACGAGGAAACAATGCACAGTGTTTCTCGGCATGTAAATGTGAAGGATATGCACTCATGATCAATTGTTCATGCTCATCTAGAAGCGGCCTGATCTCGTCACAATTGTTGAGCATGAACCAATGAGCTACCTCCATGTCCTTTTCAGAAAACGATTCGCATCTTGGTGACTCGCCAAACAGTCGTGCAATTTGTGCAAACACAAAAAGTTTCTTGTTTCTAACACCACCGTCGTTGTTCCATTAAGGACGATTGAAAGTTGTCTCAACATCAGTTAGATACATTGCACAAAGAGTGAGCAACTCATATGCAATCCATGCCTCCACAATGGATCTTTCCGGCTTTATCGTGTTGCGCACAAATTTTTTAAACTCCCCAAGAAGTCTGCAAAATCGAAAAGTGATGGTTGTAATTATTTAACATCTATAAATTGATGAAGAATCATACAAAGGCCATGGGTCGACGTTACCTTTCTATTGGATACATCCACCGATAATTCACTAGTCCACCAAGCAATGCCTCATCCGCCAAGTGTATCATCACGTGAATCATACTGGTAAAAAAATTGGCAGAAAAATCTGCTCGAACTTGCAAAGGATGTGTACAATGTCATCTCCGCACTTTTTTACATCTGACACACGCAACGACTTTGCAGTCAACTGTGCAAAAAATCTTGACAGCTTCACTATCAGGTTCACCACATCAGAAGGCAACAAGCTTCGAATACCAACTAGAAGAAGGCGTTGGATTAGCACATAACAATCAATGCTCTTTAATCCCTAAAATCGATTTGTTTCCACGTTCACGCAACGCGAGATATTCGAAGCATACCCATCTGGAATCTTCCCCTTCGGTTTAACTGTGAAAAACGGATGCCCATTTCTTAGTACACCACTGACTTTCTTCATCCACAAGAGTCGCCTTATGCCCATTTGTTCCAAATTTAGGTGAGCTTTGATCGTGTCCTTCGATTTTCCCTCAATGTCTAGAATTGTCCCCACCAATGTATCACACACATTTTTCTCAATATGCATCACATCAAGGTTGTGTCTAAGCTTTAACTTGGACCAGTACGGGAGTTCAAACAAAATACTCTTATGCGTCCAGTTCTGATGTGTAGATGGTCTGGGCCCAGTAACACCTTTGCCAAATGGACCAAATTGTAAACTGTTCAACTTCGCCAAAATGTCATCTCCCGACCATTCTCTGGCTCTGAGGCAGATCTTTGTGTTGCCATCGAAGGTTGTATCGTTCATACGTCACTCGTGATCCCACGACAACAATCTACGATGACCCATATAACAAACCTTTCCAGCGTGCTAAGCAGATGTTACTTCCTCCTTGCAGACTAGGCATGCCGTATAACCCTTTGTACTCCACCCGGAAATCATTACATAAGCGGCAAAATCATGTATCGTCCACATCACTGTTGCTCGCAAGGTGAACATCTTCTCAGTAGACTTATCAAATGTACACACACCATTTTCCCATAAATTCTTTAATTCATCAACCAACGGCCGCAAATAAACATCAATGGACTTTCCTGGATCTTCGGTAATTAATAGACCTATCATCGTAAATTCTTTTTTCATGCACTTCCAAGGCAGCAAATTACAAGGAACTATGACAATCAGCCAAGTGCTGTGGGTTTGGTTCAGAACCCCAAACGGATTAAATCAGTCAGTAGCAAATCCTAGTCTGACATTGCTTGGGTCTACTGCAAAATCAGGGTAGATCTGATCGAATTCTTTTCATGCCTGTCCGTCTACAGAATTCCTCATAACATCATCATTAACCTGTTTTTCCTTATGCCATCTCATGTCGGTTGCAGTGTGCGTCGACATGTACAAGCGCTACAATCTAGGCGTTAATGGAAGATGACGCATCATCTTCTGTGGAATCTTTGTCGTTCTATTTTTTAGGTGTGATTTTATATCTCGGCTCATTACAAATAGGGTATTTATCCAACTCTTTGTTTTCCTTATAGAACAATATACAATTATTTACACATGCATGATTTTTTTTCATACCGCAATCCCCGACCTTTCAACACCTTCTGCGCACTTTTATGATCTTTAGGCAAACAATTGTCCTTTGGAAGCATCCTCTTCAAAATTCTCATAAAGTAATCATAACACCGGTTTGACATACGGAACTTCATCTTGCCTTGCATCAACTTCACAATTGTGGTAAGAACCGAAAATTCTTTGCAACCTGGGTATAATTCTTGCTTGGCATTTTTCAATAGTCTTTCATACTTATCGAATACTTCCTTTTCCATGGTGGGAGGCACGTCATTCCCCACTTCCTCATTGTCATTGCTCGAGGCGTATGGATAACAGTCATTTACAATACCCATGACTTGGTCATTACCAGCTAAACTTCCTTCAACAGTCTCCGCTCGTGACTAGTACGAAGACGAAGCATGATGTAATGTTTCCCCATGATGAATCTATCTCGTATAAGTCTGCGTCATCCCATTTCTTACCAAATGATATCGAACATTTTCAAATGTCTCCCACATATGATTGTTACACGTCCTATACGGACACTTGATATCAGTTGAACCCCGGTTGTGTCTCATTGCGAAGTCAATAAACTTATCTACCCCTTCCAAATATTCATCTGCAAATCTGTTCGAATTCTGTATCCATTGTCTGTCCATTTTTCCTGTTACCACATTAAACAGAGACAGGGGAGCATTAGAACAACTTCAACTATGTCTTGTCACCTTATGCCTCGGGTAAAGGCCCTATCCCATTCGGGAGTGCACATTTGTGTCTCCTAGTTTACGGATCCACCAAGATTAGATTTCGACGTGGGAAAATGTGGCAACATCTCCCTACAGTTCTCCAAGTGCACGACGTAGGTATCAAATACCTACTATGCACTCGAAAAACGTAAGAAGATGTTACCAAAAACCCATGATCGAAACCTAATCCGTGAACCGCAAACTACGACACACAAATGTGAACTCCCAAACTGTCCAAAAATGGGACAGTTCAAGAATCAATTGGATCGCAGTCACGCTTTCACATCCATACGCGAAATCCAATTACTTCTCAAACAGGAAACTAAGTTTTTGTTAAAAAAATGCATACGAAGTTAATAGTAACTTCGTACGTCCAACACAAAATAAATTCGTACAAAGTTAATTACTATTAACTTCGTACATACAACGCAACATAAAGTCATTCAACATATACAAATTATTTGCATACAAAACCATATAAAATAAATTCATACGTCAACAACATAAAATGATCAAGAAAACACCTTCAAATTGGTCCTCCAACAACAATCCTATGCAACAAACCTATAAAAAAATTAATTAATTAATGTTAATTTTAATTCAAAAATAATAAATTAATATTAAAAAATAAAAATTACAGTTAACGATTACCGGGCCCGATGGTGGTGGTGGAGGAGGAGGAGGAGGAGGAGGAGATGGTGATGGTGGTGGTGGAGGAGGAGATGGTACTTAGTTAGGGGGAGAGAGAGATATCTAGAGGGAGAGAGAGTGAGATGGGAAGAGGGAGATGAGTGAGATAGTGAGAGAGATTTGGAGGGAGAAATCCGAGAGGGAAAGATTGAGATTGAGAGGCAGCTGTTTGCAGCTTTCTGCAAAAACTGCCTCTCGGATTTAAGGAAGGTGATTAAATCAGCTTGGTTTTGCGCGACGAACATATTCGTCGCCTAAAGTACTATTTTCGTCGCCTAAAGTCCAACTTGTTTTTGGTTTTGCGCTACGAAGAATTCGTCGCCCAAGATATTTTAGGCGACAAAATTATTTGTCGCGCACATTTTGGCGCCAAATTCTCCTTTTCCGCCACTATTTCCATCTTTTGCGCGACGAATGTATTTATTCGTCGCCCATTTCATTTTTAAGCGACGAATGTCTTCGTCGTCTAAATGTTCTGACATTTTAGGCGACGAAACAAGATTTTCATCGCCTGAAGTCCTCTTGCCCGACGAAATTTCCTCTGTCACCTAAAGTTTTGTAGCGCAAGCTGTTTTTTCTACTAGTGAGATGGTGAAAAGCTTTTGCCGAAATTTCCTTCGGGATCCTCTCCTTCTCACAGGGACAATTTGTTTTGATAACGTGTTGTAAAACTAACTTTTAGAGTGGGTGCGAGAGAGAGAGAGAAAATGGCTCAGTGTATGAGAATTGTGGCTTTCCCTCTTGTCCTTGTACCTTTATTTATACTAATTATGATGGACTTTATTGCCTTGCAAGTAATACATTCCTAAATAAACACAGTTATTATTATTATCATTTCTTTTCTTGTGCCTAAACCACATTTTGTATTTTATATTAGTTTACCATCTATCATGGTCATCTCTCATGCAGTAGCAACTACTTCATGCTTTTTATTTTGGTTCACAACGGCAAAAGTGCACAGAAACAGCCCGTTGTCCAGTAGTAAGCTGGAACTCGGCATTTATCACATGGAAGCTCGCATACTACATAAGTTAAAATAACAAAAAATGTGACCAAAATATTCATGTGCTTAACATACAAATACTCTTCGTCTTTCTATCTGTCTGGGGCATACCAATTTTGACTAAATAGAAAAAAAAACAAATAGCATGAAGAGAAGAGCCACTATAAAAGTAGCACGAAATTTATCACTTCGATATCCATCAGTGTTGCCTTCGCAAAAACAAAAACAAAGAGAGACACTACTGCATAATATCCCACTGTTTTATTAGTGAAGTGAAATGGGTTCCTCGGTACTTGCTCCCATCAATTTCACAGTTGAAGACTTGAAGCCTGGCTCAAGTTCTTGGTTGTCCAACTCCATGCGAATTCGGTGTGCACTTGAAGAGTACGGTTGTTTCGTGGGACAGTACGATCAACTTTCTGCACAACTCCTTGACCAAATGTTTGGCCAGGCCAAAGATTTGTTTGAACTTCCCTTAGAAGTCAAAATGAAGAACACAAGTGATGAAATATATGGTGGGTATCTTGGCGCAACCCCTCGATTTCCACTCTATGAAAGCTTGGCCATTTGTAATAATGTCACCCCAGAAGAAACTCAGAAGTTCAAAAATCTCATGTGGCCAGATGGAAAGAAAAACTTCTGGTAATTTATTCCGGTTTTACATATATTATTTGGTTAATCATGTTAGTTTATTCTATGGTTAAACTACCTCTTCATTTAATTTTGTATATGCTTATAAACTTTTTCTTTCTTGTCCTGCGCAGTGAAATCACAAATTCGTTTGTCCAGATATTAAGGAATTTGAAACACACAGTGTTGCAAATGGTATTTGAAAGCTATGGCGCAGGAAAGCACTACGATTCTGTTGCTAGTTCAAACAAGGACCGTATTAGAATCCTTAAATATGGTATACCAGAGGAAATTACTGATGCTACCGAAACGTATCAGAGCCATACAGATCCGATCTTCTCCACAATCCTTGTTCAACATGAAGTTGGTGGGTTGGAGTTTCAAACAAAGGAAGGCGACTGGATTAGCTTTGAGTCCGGACCTTCACAATTCATTTTCATAGCCGGTGAGGGAATGAAGGTGGGACTCGTATATTACCAACAAATACTTACTGGAATTTAAGTAAATTATATATACATTATAAAAACAATTTACTTGATTTGGATTAGGTATGGAGCAATGACAGAATAAGAGCTTGCATGCATCGAGTAAAGCATCGTCAAGACAAGCTGAGGTACTCAACTGGACTGTTTACATACAATTATGGAGTAATACAAGTACCAGAAGAACTTGTGGATGACACTCACCCATTGGTCTATAACCCATTTGATAGCTGTGGGTTTTTAAGCTTTTATTATGGCCTGGATGACGCCAAGTACATCGAGTCTGCTACCAAGGCATTTTGCGGCGTTGGTGTCAAAAACTAGAAAATTCTACCGCTTAATTTGGGACATCTAAGTTTCACCCGAGGGTTGTGTTTCGTATGAGTATTTATTCCTCGAATAATGATGTTATGTTGCTCGTATTGTATTAGCATAAGTGATCCTTTACCAGGATTTTACAGAAGTGGTTTTACCCAAATAAGATTTCAACAAGGACGCTCCTTTGTTTGCCTTGTCATTGTACATCTCTTTTGTTGGTTTAATGAAACTCCTTTTTCCTTAAAACAAATTTGTTGTATATGAGAACTTAAATATTGCGGTGTGAATTTTGACGTGTGTTTTATGAGATACACATAGTCAACTCGAGTGTGATCTTCATTGAATGTCATTAAGTAGAAAAACATTTTATGTAGTGGCAATTTGCCGAAAAGTACTTAGTCTATGTTTGGCATGCGGGAAATGAAATTTGGAAATGAGAAATCACTTCATTTCTCATGTTTCATAAATTAAGCTTGGAAAAAAATTTTAATTAATTGGGAAATGAGATGGGAAAACAAAACCCATGGGTTTGCATTTCCTCCTCTCTTTTTTGGTCATTTATTATGCACTTTTAACATTAATTAATTCTTCTAAGATAATATTATCCTCATTTACCAAATGATAACTCCGACTCTACATTGATGTTCATTTTCCTAGTGAGGGGACTGGACCAATGTGGGTAGGCGACAAAGGGTCTATGTTGGGAGTTCAAATCTTCTCCACCTATTGATTGACACGTGTCAACAAACTTAACCCTCCTTAATTCTGTTAACTCTTAATAAAATTAAATTAAAACAAAAAAGTACGAAGACAAAACAAAACCCAGTTGCCTAGCCACCAAGCCTCCTCCAACCTCTCTTTCTTATCGATCCGAGCATCCATTGCGGAGCAAGCCGTTGACGTCGTCGTTTATGGCTTCTCCGTTGATGAATAAGATCTATAGCCACTACTCGTCGTCGACTCGTGGTCATCATCTTCATTGGACTCCAACGACGGCAAGAAGTCCAAGCACGCTGCCGCCGTCGGAAACAAGTTTGAAGACGACAAGCCGTTGAGAAAAGTCTCGTCAAATCCACGATTCCGTCCAAGACTATAACTGGTGTTCCGACAACAAGGGGTGGTTATTGGGGACCTTTGGAGTCTGGTGGCCGCTGGGCTTCTTTTCTCTTACTTTATATTTATTTTTTATTTAATTTTATTAAGAGTTTACAGAGATCAGGAGGGTTAAGTTTATGGACACGTGTCAGTCAATGATAGAGGCCACAAACAAAATGGGTGCAAAAGATTTGAACTCCTATGAGGTCGAGTCAAAGGATGGTTTAATTGCATGAAGTTTAGCCACCATTCCAGAGAGGGAAATGCTAGTAGGACTCGCCCTAAAAGCGAGTCCCTTCAGACTTTTTTCCAGCTGTCATTTGGCAATATAAATACACTGCAGCTTGGGCCAACTTCGAAACGAAGAGTTGTTTCCGAATTTACCCCTCCCTCCGTTCATTAATGACACTGAAGAGAACCCAAAAGTCGCACACTTCCAGTTTTACCATTCTTTCCGGTCAACTTGGAAACCAGTCCACCGCAGAATCGAAAAAACCCACCATTTTTATGATGGCCGAAGGTGTTTCTCTCCCATTTATTTGAAAATCTCAATTTTTTATTTCCAATTTTTAATTAATATTGATTCATTGAATGAAACAAACATGTAAACATAAATCAAAGGTCCCGATGAATATAATTTTCATGGAAAACTACTACCGTGATTCATGGACCTCCAAGACCAAGAGGCAAGAGTTCCCATGCTTTTCAACAGATCCACAAATCCCAAGGAGCAAGGAGGTACTAAATGAAACTTGAAATTGAAGGAGAAGAGCACTTCTGGGTTTTCTTAATGAAGGAATCCTAAAAAAAAAACTTTGTGCCGTCTAAAATGGTGGATTTTGGGGCTCTGTGGTGGTGGTGGAATGACTAATGAGTGGAGGTGGTTTCCAGTCCAGACGAGAAAGAATGTATCGGTGACTTTTGGGTTAATGCACATAAGAGAAACAACACTTTGTTTTTTATTGTTTCGAAGTGGGCTCAAAACTGCACCGTATTTATATTGTAAAATGACAGGTGGAAGAAAGTCTGATGAGACTCGCTTTTAGGGCGAGTCTTGCTAGCATTTTCCTTCCAGAGATTTAGAAGCTGAAATATCTGGCGGAATGAGTTTCTCTTCCCAAAGTTTGGTGTTTCGAGCTCGCCATAATGACCAAAGAATTAGCAGAAAAGCTTTAAAGTCTTCTCTCTTCAGATTCTTATAAAACATAAGAAAATTGTAAAAAAAATTAAAGAAACAAACGATAGGTGGCATTAAGTGAGTGACCGCTAGTAAGGCTCGCCGCCTAGTGTCCCAATCCAGTGCCGCCATGTGTCATTCTCGTGATATTTTATTCATTTTCTTTTGATTTATCTTTGAAAATTCATATTACATAATTAAACGTTGAAAAAGTATTCTCAAAATTACTAAGAACTCGTTGCGACGTTGTCTTCGTCTCTACGACTCTAAAAGTTGGTTTCGTTTTACAAAAAGTTAATTAGTTTTCTAAACTCGAATTTTGCTACATACGCCTAATTGGTTTTACATAATTAAACTTCCTCGCCCTATACCTCTTCTCTTAATTATTAATTTCAAATTTACTTGACTCAAATTTATTTTTGAACTTTGTTATTGTTGGCAACGTTGGAACAACTTGATAGCAATTTTCGAGTTATTTTTATGATTTATAATGAAATTATTATTATTTTTATAAGATGAAACATAATAAAATAGTTGAAAAATAAAATAAATGACATGTGGCAGCAAGTGCCTTAATTTTATTTTATTTTTACATTTAATAAATTTATTATGAATTTTCTAGATATAATATAAGAAAATAAATAAAATATAATGAGAACGACATGTAGTGGCACATGATTGCGACACGTGGCTGTGGGCCTTAGTACCGGCCACTCGTTTGCTGAAATGTCATTTCTTTCATTCTTATGAATTTTTTTAATGGTTTATTTCTTTTTTATTAAATTTAAATAAAACTCAAAAAATAAAAATAAATAAATAAATAAAAAGAAAACTCAGAGATCCCCATAAACTCTTTTTTTTTTTTATAACGTCTTTTAAAAAGTCTAAAAATAAATAAGTACTTTAAACTGTTGTGATATTAATTATAGCACATGTGTGATTGTGTAAATCCCTAGTAGATTGTAATTAGGATTCTAGAAGATCTTACTCATTAAGGATTGTATATTTGCAAGGCAAGTAAACCCTCTCTGATGATTAGTATAAATAAATACACAAGTGATGGGAACATCATCACATAATTTACCCAGCTTTCTCTCCTTCAGTAAAATAGGTCACAACACGTTATTAGCACGCTCTTAATGCTGCGCTAAGGTACTGAAAGTTTTTATGCTACAAACCCGTTCACAAGATTCATCATCGCAATCCAAGTAACTTCTAAAACACATCATAAATGTCAATATTTTTTCATCCTTAGTTGCATGAAACATTCACCATTCAGCATAAACTCTAATTTTCGTTATCGAATTATATATTCTAATTAAATTATTGTTCGCAATTATATTATTATAGTGTTGTTATAATTTTGGTGAATTGAATATGTGAATAAGCAAAGAAAAAGAAACAAAACAAATAGGGATTTTTTCAAACCCTAACGCGTGCGAGCCACGGCCTGTAGCTACTGAGCCAAGCCGAGGAGCCAGCTGCTCATGTTCCACACCCTAAGGTCTGAAACAACGCCGTTTTGGCGTCTTTTTCTTCCCAAACTTGGGGTGGAACCTAACCCACCTCGCCGCCGCCTTTCACCGGATTTTGGTAAAATCCAACAATCTCCGACGACTGGAAGTCGTCCCTGAGACTCAATCGGTCTTCCCAGACGACATAGGATCGAGATTTCTCTCAAAATCTCATTGGATTTCTCTAGATTCTCGTTGAATCTCAACGGTTTGGACCCCTTATCGTAACATTGATGCTTACCATCGTCTACCTCAATTTTATCGAGCTTTGGATAGTCACCGGCCTCTTAGCACGGCCACAGTGTACCTTTGTGGTGTATGCGCCACCGCCTGCAACGGCTCTGTTCGAGGTTTGCCGTCGAAACCCAAAGCTCCAGCTTGCTCGGCTTAGAACTCAAACCCTATGAAACCCAATTGGGCTTTGCACCTGACCAGCCCCTCTTTAATTTTAATTTGGGCCTTTGGTCAATTTTTTCTTTGAGCCACCTGTAAAACTGCCTTAATTAAATGAGATTGGTTTTTCACTTTTTCTTTCTTAGCCCAATTACTATGACCTAGGTTATGTTTTAACCCACCATCACCAGTTGGCCCACAGTCTAGCAGCCATCAAATGGGCTTGTAGTCCATGTCAACCCGCGGTTTGGGTCGTGACCTATCTTTTTACACATATGGTTCCCAAAGAAACCCTGTTCACTATGTTTTATTCTGTGTAAACATATGTGTTTGCTTGCAGGTACCCATGAACTTGAAGTTCATATTTACAATTCGAACTCGTAGTTTCGAATAAAAGTGCTAAGAAAATCGAATGTTCTACTTCTGAATATGGACGTTTTTCTCATAGTACTAACCACGATCTTGTTCCCTACATTGCAGCGACATGTCGAACTTGAACAAACTCGACTTTACTGCTTTGGAAGTATATGGAAGAAACTACCTGAAATGGGTCCAAGATGTCAAGCTCCACCTCATTGCAAAGACCCTTATTGCAACCATTGAAGCTAAGATGAATTACCCGTTTAGCGAAGCTGACAAAGCAACCGCCATGATCTTCATACAAAGGCATATGCATGATGCACTGCAGACCGAGTACCTCGCTGAAGAGGATCTAAGAACTTTTTGGCTTGCTTTGGCAGAGATTTTTTATCATCAAAAAGATATCTTCTTGCTTGAAAAAGGACGTGACTGACAACATTTACACTTCCAAGACTTTAAGTCTGTGAATAAATACAACTCTGAAGTATGTCAAATCTGATCACTTATTAAGTTCTATAAAGAGGACTTGATGGAACAGGATCTCCTAGAAAAAAAACCTATTCAACTTTTCATGCCACCAATATTGTCCTACAACAACAATATAGGGCACAAAATTTACGAAATTTCAGATTTGATCTCTATCTTACTTCTTTCTAAAAAGCAAAACCAACTTATGATGAAGAATCATCAAGCTAGACCTATTGGCTCGAGTGTAGTGCCTGAAGCACATGCCAACACAAATTGAGGCCAAAACCGCTACTAGAAGCATGGTGGGCACGGTAAGGGATAAAACCCTAAACCACAGGCCCAAGGTCGACAGCAGAGGCCCATCCAAGGGAGGAAATTCCGGCCCGAAGTGCGATTCTCTAACTCCCAAGGCTTTCAACTTCAAGAGTACGGGCAAGGTAGCCGCCATCAAAGAAGCGACTATGTGTTACCGATGTGGTTTCCAAGATCATTCGTCTCGCACTTGCCGAACTTCTGCTCATGTTGTAGCTGAGTATCTTTCATGTCGTAAAGTCGTAAAGCCGTAAAGACTAACTTTGTTAAAGTGGATAATCCCGAAGATACCACTTTTGAGACTTTTGATTTTCAAGAGGCATCTGAACAGATGGAAGATTAGAGCTTTTAGATGTGGGCTTATATGTGACCGAGTTCACCCCTAGTAGCCAAATTCCCTTAGTGGTCGAACCCCCCTATCTTTTTGGTTTAAGTTTTCAACAATTTTCTATGCTTTTGCGTTAGTTGTTTGGTGTTTGTTTTAAATTATGAATATTAAATTTTATGGATATTATTTCTCTAATGATTAATTGAATGAATGAAATTCGAATTTTTCCTTTTAAATGTGCTCGATTCAATTAATTTATTTCTAGATATGTCTTGTGGGCAAGTTAGTTGTCTGGCAGATAGTGCAACCACGCACACTATATTGCGTAAACACATATATTTTATTAACTTTGTACCTAAAAATTCACCTCTGACAACCCTTTCAGGCCCTTCCAACCCGATTAAGGGGGATAGCACTGCTCGTATATTGATGTTCAGTAGTATTGAATTAACCATTAAAGAGGCACTTTACTCACCCAACTCCGGAAGAATGCTGTTGAGCTTTAAAGATATTTGAGAGAATAATTATAACGCTGAAACCACTAAAGAAAATGGAGTTGAATTCCTTTGTATCACTTTTTATTAATATGGCCAGAAGCGTATTCATGAGAAGATGAAACGCCTTCCAAATGGTTTGTTTGTTACAACCATCCGCTCCATTGTGGCACACTATGTGGCCGGCCCTACTACTGGACTTGAATAGGAAAACACGCTTTGCCATGATTGCTTGGGACATCTAGGACTTGTGATGATGCATTGTATCCTCAAAACTACTCACGGGCATCCGCTTACTCGCAGTAAGCACATCACTCCTTATTACATTTCTTGCAAAGCTTGTTCTTTAGGAAAGTTAATTACTCACTCATCTTTCGACAAGGTTCGAAAGGACCCTTCTAGTTTTCTTCAGATGATTCAAGGGGACATTTGTGCACTTATCCAACCACCTTGCAGACCATTTCATTATTTTATGGTCATGGTTGATGCATCGACACATTGGTCACATGTTTGCCTACTGTCCACATGCAATGTTGCATTTGCGAAACTACAAGCACAAATTATTAAGCTTAGGGCTCACCACACTGATTATCTAATTAAATCGATTCGATTAGATAATGTTGGAGAGTTTACGTCAAAGAATTTTGATGATTATTGCATGTTTGTTGGGATTGAAGTTGAACATATGTACCCCATGTTTACACCTAGAAAGGCCTAGTAGAAGCATTCATTAAGCGTCTTCAATTGATCGATCAAACCTTGGTCATGCGCACCAAGCTTCCAGAATCTGCTTGCGGCTATGCAATTTTACACGCAACTATGTTGGTTTGCCTAAGGCTTGTCGCCACCCAATCCTATACACTGTTACAGTTGTTTACTGTGTACGTGTCTGACGTCTCGTACTTACACGTATTTAGATGCGTAGTTTATGTGCCAATAAGGCTACCACTACGTACCAAAATGGGTCCTCATAGTAGAATAGAAATCTATGTAGGTTATGATTCACCATCTATTATTTGCTACTTAGAGCCCTTGACAAGCGATCTCTTTACCACTCGCTTTGCGGATTGTCACTTCGATGAGATAGTTTTCCTGTCGTGAGGGGGAGATATGAACGTTAATGTTCCTGAAGAACGCCGCAAATTATTGTGGATTAACCCCACTATGTCTTATTTAGATCCATGCACCGTACAGTCTGAAACTGAAGTACGACGCATTCTAGATCTATAGAGCGTTGTTCAAAACATGTTGGATGCTTTTACCGATGTAGAAAAAGTGACAAGATAACATAAACCAACTGTAAATGTGCCTGGAAGGATATATGTACCTAACATACGTGGAAACATCGCTCCTGAAGGACGACACACCTCTGACGGATGTGCAGCTGTTGGTTCAAAGGATTCATAACCCCAGAAAAGGAAAACCATGGCACCAACTAGTAACCCTAGTTTGAATCCTATTATCGCTAACTCATTCATTCCAACGCATGAGGTTACTCTAGATTATGAAAGTGTCCCTAAATAGATGAATGCAGCCCTATAATTGTGAGATTTCGGTCTATGGTCCATTATGCTAGCTTGGATGTACTTTGGAATCAGAATGAGATGATAATTGTCGATGCATTTGCATATGTAGTAGCTATTGATATCATAATGGGCGATGACATAGAACTGTGTTCCGTTGATAAATGTCGATGTAAAACTGATTGGTCAAACTAGAAACAAGTAATCCAGGTAGAACTCGAATCTCTTGCGAAATGTAAAGTGTTTGGGCCTGTAGTTCTTACACCTCTAAATGTGAAGCTCGTTGGCTACAAGTGGGTTTTTGTAAGGAAGCGTAATGAGAAGAACGAAATAGTTCGATATAAGTCACGCATCGTGGAGTAAGGCTTCTTTCAACACTCTGGGATTGATTACGAGGAAATTTATTATCCCGTAATGGACGTTATAATGTTCCATACCTTATTATTTTGGTAGTTTTCAAAAAACTGAATATGCAGCTTATAGACGGGGTAATTGCGTATCTTTATGGGGATCTTGATACAGAAATCTATATATATGAAAGTTCATGAAGAACTTACATTGATTGGATCAAATAGTTTTAGACTACAGAACACCCTATTGATTAGATTAAGGAGTTCAATCTACGGATTGAAGCAATCCAAGTGGATGTGGTATAACCGTTTGAGTGATTATTTGATTAGTCAGGGATATGTGAATAATGAACTATACCCATTCGTGTTTATCAAGAAGTCACATTCCGAATTTGCTATAATTGCAGTTTATGTTGATGACATGAATCTCATTGGGACTCCTAAAGAGCTTAAAAAAACTACCTCACACATGAAGTCGAAATTTGAGATGAAAGATCTAGGTAAAACTCGATATTGCCTCAGCCTGGAGCTCGAGCATTGTTCGGATGGTACTATGGTCTATCAATTGAACTACACCTAGAAGGTGTTGCGACACTTTAACGAGGATAGAGCAAAGCTTTTGAGTACTTCTACTGTCGTCCGAATGCTAGATGCAAAACGAGACCCTTTCCGCCCTAAAGACGATAAGGATGAGATTTTGGAGCCTGAAGTTCCATATCTGAGTGCAATTGACGCTTTATTGTACTTAGCTCAGTGCACTAGACCAGACATCTTCTTCGTTGTTAATCTTTTAGCAAGATATAACAACGCGCCTACATGCAGACCCTGGAATGGTAATTCAGATTTAGGAACGCACCTACATCCTTTGTTACCTTAAAGGTACTTCAGATTTAGGTTTATTCTATCCCCATGCATTTCAGAATATATCACACCCCCATGGTCTTCGGAATGATGCTTGCCTTGTTGGTTATGCCGACGCTGGTTATTTATCTGACCCACACAAGGCACATTCTCAAGCAGGTTATGTCTTTACCGTTGGAAACACCGCAATATCTTGGAGGTCTACCAAACAAACCTTGGTTGCAACTTCTTTGAACCATACTGAGATTCTCACCTTTCATGAAACTACTCGTGAATGCTTTTGGTTGAGACCTGTTATTGAGCATATTCGAAGCACTTGTGGACTTTCTTTCTTCTATGACGTCTTTACAACGATCTTTGAAGACAATGCCGCTTGTATCGACTAGATTAAGAAATGATACATCAAAGGTGACAATACCAAGCATATTGTGTCGAAGTTCTTCTTCTCCCATCAATAGCAAGAGCATCAGATGATTGAAGTCAAACAAATCCGATCCCAAGACAACCTTGTCGACCTCTTCACAAAGTCACAGCCGAAGTCTACCTTCCAGAAGCTTGTTCAAGGTATTCGTATGCGTAAATTGTCTGATTTGCAATGTTTGTAGTTCTCATTTGAAAGTTTTATCAAACTCAAAGGGAGTATCCTGAAGTATACTCACTTGATCTTAATGTACTATTTTACCTACGATCAGGATCATTTTGTCCCATTGGGTTTTTATTGCCTGACGAAGTTTTGATGAGGCACCTACTCTGGGTTGGTCATACCCTTGTGTGCGTTCTACTTGCGTCTTAAAGGCGTTTAGTTTTGACTTTATGCATTTACTCACTTTTCTCTTTATACTATGGGTTTTGTCCTACCTTGGATTTTACCATAGCCAAGTTTTGTGAGGTTTACTTCTATATGCATTCTTCCGTTTGTTTTGAGACTCACATTCGCTCATTGTGCCGACTAGATGAGACGACTCCATCAACTGCTTCTATATCATCCATGAAGATCTAATGCGTCGATTACTTGAGTATATACACACTAGAGGGGTAGTGTTGTGATATTAATTATTGCACATGTGTAATTGTGTAAGTCCCTAATAGATTGTAATTAGGATTCTAGAAGTATTCCTTTAGGATTGTATTAATTCCAAGGTAAGTAAATCCTATCTGATTACTATAAATAAAGGCACAAGTGATGGAACCGTCATCACTTAATTTATCCAACTCTCTCTTTCTTTCCTTACCGCCCCCCCCGCCGCCGCCCCCCCCCCCCCCCCCCCCCAATAATAGGTCACAAAACCACTACACCGCTGCCGACTTACATTCTCTATTTCTCCTCTACCGCTCTGGATATGAGAAATTCTTATGCAATTGACACGTGAAAAAAATAATTTGTGACAAGGTTGGAGTGACCGCTCAGTTGCAACATTATTGGTCAACTAATTTGTAAGAACTTTCCATTATTCATTTTGTCTTCTTTATAGTGATATTTATAGAATCAATAGGAAACGATTTCGTGGCTGCGTTTAAAGTAAGGCAACAAATGGGCAGTTGTTGCATATAACTAAAGCGCAACGAGTTTGCAACAACGCTGGAAACAACTGAAATTTGCTGCGTATACCATTGCGCAATGAATTTTTGATCTTTTGCGACAATTGTCAGTTGTTGCTTCGTTTTTTCTTGTAGTGGGATATATAATAAAAAGCCAATATTACCAAGACACTAAATTCCTAAATTCATTGTTACGCTTTCACATCAAAGTGAGATATAGTAAATAAGTCTGTTACAAACACTCTGATGGCTCCAGGCTTCGAGTTTCACGTATCACAATAACAATAACAAAACCCTCCATATAAAGACTCCGAGCCATCACTTACATAATATGAAGTCAGCTTGATGAATGTTTACGCACCAAAGAAAGCATTAAACAAGCAGCACACACAAGAAAAGGAAAATCATTGAACTAATAAGTATAATCTTTGAAAAATAATATCGATTGATTCGTGCGTATATTTGCATTATTAAAGAAACAGTATTAATTAAGTCCTTTGTCCCCCAAAATCACAACTAAAAAACCTGTGCATGTGGTTCTTTGGTGGAGTACACGTACCCACTCAAAGTCTTTAATATTGTAATGGTCCAAGTAAATTTTAAATTTATAATTATTCAAATTTCTTTTCTTTCCATGAGTTTTGCATGGACGTGATAAAAAAAGGATGTTTACTTGGCCGTTTCTGATCAATCAGAGCTTGCTTTAGATGTAACTATCTACTAAACGAATCCTTATTTGGCCTATTCTCAATTAGATTCGTGTACATGTGAACATATTGCCTCAATTTGACATATGATACTGTTCAAAAGGAATCTGAACGTCCCCTCTACACTGCGACTTGTAAACAGGAAAATCATTGAACTAGGTAATAGTATTTGACTAGCTCTATCCGCATTATAGAATACTGTTGTAAGGGAATGTGGACGTCCCCTCCACACTCTTGCCTTTTTAATTATACAAGGGAACATTTTGATGTGATTCACGTGTGGGGATATTTAATAGGGAAATTTTGATTTTGAAGTGATTCATTTGTCTCTTTGCACCCAATTAAAAATTAAATATGTATTGCCTAATATATACTCTAATATGAAATTATCATTAAAGACAAAATGCATATAAGATAGAAATTAGAATTTTTTCAATAAACCAAAAAAAAAAGGGATAAAACACATTTTGCTAAAATCCCTATCTACAAACCCTAGTCCACATGAACATGCTGACATTTTAATTTACTCTCTCTCGCTCTCTCTCTCGAACTGCAAATATGCTGACCTAATTGCATATTCAAGCAATTTAATGCATATCACCGTTAACGAGTTTGATGGCCTGCTAATCCTAAATAAAATAGGGAGTTTTAATGAAAATGACAATTTTAAACTTTTTATTAACCAAAAGCACCCTAAAAACTTTCTTTAATAAAAAGGATAAAAATTTTAATCAAAAAGACAAACTTTACTATAACATGACAAAAAACAAAAAGGCTCACATGTTGGAAGTAAAGCCCAATATGCAAGCTATAATTTTTTTTCCCAATTTGCCCATGACAGAATCCAAACTTTTTTAGCCCAAATCTGTCACTTTTTAATTACGAAAATGCCATTGAAACTTTCATTATTTGCAAATATGTCATTAAATCATTAAAATCCAAAGATTTCAAGGGAAAAAAAATGAAAATTAATTTTTTTTTATTTTTATAATCAGCCCAATACTCATGATTATAACATATTTGGTTGGGCGCTTCAAAAATTAAAAGGAATTCAACAAATACACATAACTATTTATATGTTATGCCAACTATTTCTAAAAGTATGTACCGACTGTTTCTAAAACCTTCATGTCCAAACTATTTCTAAAAGTATGCTCGCCCTCAAATAACACCACAGATCCATCAGCGTCGGCGACGTGGCACTTGTCCTCATTTCTATGCTATTGAAAAAGTTTGTCCATCACCGTTTCGCACTATTTTTAGAAACTACACCATTTTTAGAAATAGTGACACTATTTCTAGAAACGCTGATGGATCTGTGGTGTCATTTGAGGGCGAGCTTGGTGACGACGTCGAAGCGGGAGAAGAGGGAAGGGATGATAGGGAGGAGATTCGATTGGGCGTTGAGGGAGAGACGGTGACGGCATTGGCCCTCGACCCTCAGCCCTCTTCGACGACGGCGGACTTGGACTGGTTGGCCGCCTGCTGCTTGCGGTCCTGCTGGACGATTCCGATGGGATAGAGGTCCTGAGAGAGGCAGAAGGGGGCCTTGCCGAGGCGATGAAACATTTTTATGGACGAATATAATAAACTTGCCGAGGGGTAGTGTGTCATTTTTTGGGACATTTCTTTCATATCATATGTCATAATAATCCTATTAGAGTTCCGTCCTCCACAATTTCAAACTTTATGAGCAACTACTGGGTGAAGTAAAACGCATAACCGTGCAATGCATCATCAGACAAGATTAACCATAAACATTAATATGCTCTGTTAATCAAAAGCCAAATGTTGCAGTCCTATCAAAGAGAGGTTCACCAGCAAAATAGCCACCACAAGGCCACATAATTTACCAAACCCTCAAAGATCACAAAATCCAAAATCTCCAAATAAAAACCCTAAAATCTCATCAAACCTGCCTAGCGAAACCTATGTTGCTCTAGGGGAACTTGGCGGCGCCGTCGCCAAAAACAGCCGAACCCTTATCGTTATTCCTACCCCTGCGAGTGCTCGGCGCTTGCCGCTGCCGCTCCTTGTTCCCGTAAAGCCAATGCTTCTCGGTCTCGCCCTCCTCGACGACGGCGGACTTGAACTAGTTGGTCGACCTGGAAGCCGATGGTTTTGAGAGCAATTTCTGTGATGTTGGTGAAGTTGTTAGGCATCAGAAGCTTGATGGGTAGGTTCGCGAAGTGCACTACCCTCCTTCCCAATCTGCTTTCCATGGTGATTTTCTCTGGTGTTGGAGCAGCTGTGGGTGCAGCTTTGTGTGTGTGAGACGGAGAACGACGCCATTGCAGAGAGAAGGAAATAGACCAAATAAACAGTGTCAGGGGTAAAATCGAAAACTCCGTAAGTTACTTTGCTTGGGTTAGCCTTATTTGGACTGATTTAATGTTGGACTTGCCTTAACCATTAAACAAAAGTTATTAGGGTGGTTTTGGTTAAGTTTCAAAACTTTTATATCCTTTTTATTAGTTTTCCCAATAGCAGAAAGAGTAATGGTTTTTGAGCATTAAGATGGTCTACTTCATACCAGTGCATCGATTTTCATTTTTATTTTTTGGGATGAAATGAAACTAATTATTATGACCCGATTAGTAATGATAATGATGATCCGATTTCAGAAATTATTATGACCTGATTTCTTGTATTTGTGAATTGGAAAATTGTATTGCAAAAAAGATTGAGATTCGTAGATTTTTAGGGTTAGAATATTTATTTCTTTGGTTGGGTGTCAGAGAAATGAGATCATGGATGTAGGTTCATAAACCTGACGGTACTGTAGACATAAATATTTATTAAGTCTGGACAGAACTGAAGGGAAAACACACACATATTTTAGCCTCCTACATACTCATATTTGATCTTGTCCGTTGTTTCCATTTAATTTGTTGAATACGATGATCATAAAGAGGTGTGTTAGAAACTAAAAAGGGTGTGAAAATCACCTCCCATATTAATTTAACAAAAAAAAAAAAGTATGGGTATAGAGAAAATATTGGGTGTAGTCAGACAAATCTTTGGTTCAAATTGAATTTTTCTGCATATGGCACTTTACCGCAGTGGCGGAAAGTAATCATGCTTATGCACCCTAGTGCGGGTTCGATCCCCACCAACCTCCCTTCCTCCGTAACAACTAACAATTTAACCTACTAACGCTATCATTTGTCCAAAAAAAAAAAGAATTTTCCTATTTAATATTTTAGTTTTAATACATTACGGCAAATGATGAACACACATTTTTTTTCCTCCTTCACACCTCTATTCAATATTATAGTTTTAATATATTAATTACGTCCGTGTTTTGGGTAAATTATTCAATCTAATAGCTGAAAATAAAGAGGGATGTGTGAGATTAAAAAGGGTAGGTGAAAACAACTCCCTCTATTTAATATGCTAATTGAATGAAAAATGATCCAAGTGGTTGGGCACTGAGCTTTCCTTTGTGGGGGAGCGGTCTCTACGCTTCTTTCCCAACTTCTTCTTGTCGGATTGAGGCTTTTTTTCGTCTTGTTTCTTCTGAGCTGCTTCCGGCTCCTTTCGAGGCTGCTACAGCGCCTTCAGGACTGTTTCTCGTCATCCCATAGCGCGTTCTTTTCTGCCAGAGCAGAAGAATGTGCTAGAGTCGCATCCTTGTTCATGATCAATTGTCCACACAGTGGGTGCTCTGCAGGCAGCCTCCGTCGAAATGTGGCCTTTGCAGTCTTGTCGTCGCAGCCAATGATCTTTGCATTCTCCGCCTTGAACCTTCATACATAGCTGTGGATAGACTTTTTTGGATCCTTTTTCACACTAAAGAGGTGGTCGGAATCCTTCCTTATTGAAAGGTACGACGAGTATTCCTTGGTGAAAACCAAAGAAAGCTCTTGGAAGTTCCGAATGGAACGAAGTGCCAAAGTGTGGAACCAATCCAGCACCTCACCTTGTAGGGTTGTGACAAATATCTTGTACATAAGTGCGTCATTGTTTCTGTAGAGGACCATGGCACGTAGTAGTGCTTGAGATCCCTTGAATGCAGTAGTGTTGGAAACGTTTGACTCTAAGTTGGGCGGAGGTTCTTCTTGTCCTCTAAGCTGCCTGCTTTGCTGAGAATTGGGAGAAACTTCTTGCGAGCCAAGTCGTGAGTGGACAATGAGCCTAGATTGATGACACACCTTGACCCGGATATCCCAAAGGGTACCAAAATCGAGGCATGTTGGCCGACACCCCAGAGGGTGAAGAAAGCCATGTCATGCAGATGAAGTGAAATTTCTGGATAAAATAAAACCAAAGTCTGGAATTATTAAAATCATGCAGCAGAGTACACAGAAGCACGGGTAGAACCCTTAATACATAGCATGAGATGTTCAGAGCATAGATAAAATATAGTAAAGAAAGAACGAATTATTCTCATCCTGAATAGGATGGATAAAACATACTAGTGAAAGGAAGAAATCCTACATTTATTTGGTGTGGAAGTCGTAAACACCAGAATGGTCGCACTCACCACTAGTCCAGCTACTACATCTTGGAGGGGCGCAAAACAGAAGGTGTGAGTGGGCAAAAATAAACATTTCTAAAACCTTTTTTTTCATAACATAATAACCCCTCTTTGAAAATTCCTATATAATTTTCCAAAATCATACTACGTATAGTATGACAATTTTCAAAGATATGGTTAAACACCTTTATCTCAACATAATATAATATTCGTCGTCAAAACAGTCTAAAGGCAACAAGGCCAAAGGTATGAGTAAATACCAATATCTCATCAACATATAGCATGCTCAACAACATAGAAATATATAATATGATATGCTCATCGACAAATGCAATCACACAAGTTCATGCAGAAAGTAGCTACATGGAGCAGGCTGGGTGACACAACCCACCCTCGATACCCACGTGGATACCGAGTTCGGGCATGCTGGGCGACACTAGTAAGTGACGAAGCCATTAAATGCATGACAACACTTAGTTTAAGTAAATTAAATTACCATAAAGTTGCGGAAATTATTGTCAACATGCACAAGGTTCAGAGCGTACTAATTTGAAACAGCGGAAACAAATAATGAATCAAGTTCCTAGAATTTCTATCCATAACAGGGATGGATATTATTAAAGAAACTGAATAACAGAAAAGATAAATCCCTACATGGTCGGGAAATAGAATCAGAGCTGCCACTCGGATGCCTCGACTTCACCAGATGCTCTATCACTAGGTCCTGAAGGGGGCGCAAAAACAAAAGGTGTGAGTGGACGAAAAATAAAAGTTTTTCGAAATACCTTTCTCTTTTCAACATAATAACCCCCTGTTTTGAAATCCAGTATATTTGTAAAAATCATACAATCGTAGTATAAATCCAAATGTATTGGTATAACTGGAAACATATATCAATATAAAATCCGTAGATAACAAATCATATTTCCATAACTCGTTTCGCCAAATATTTCAATAATATGATAATAGGAAAACCAACACAGGATATATGTGCAATCACCCATGTATGTGTTGACGAACAGCCTCTCAATCCCCGTACAAGCACTTTACATTATTCAATTAATTTGCACTCCTAGTACCACACACATGTAAGCACTTGCGCATTTGCGCGTCACACCTGAGTCCTTACGTAGTGGGGCCTTTTCCCCAAATATAAACATAAACGTAAAACAAGCTTGCACTAAGGTATTTACCGGACAATACCCCTGGAGTACAGTGCGTGTGACCCAAACATGTGAGACTTGTCCTACGGCCGTGAGACGGTACTACAACGTAGTGAAAACATACCAAGTGTGTTTGAAAACATACGTATATACATCATGTGTAAAAGTGAAGAATATCATATACTTCATACTTTTCCAAATATTTAATCCTTGTGTAATCGAACATATTCATGCGTAGAAGCCATTAATTAAATACCGATAAATCCATATAAATATAATCAACCCTCAAAACCATTTCATAATATATAACCATAATTAAATACTATATGGTTGCATAATCGAATACCAACATATATATATATATATATATATATATATATATATATATAAACATGCCCCAAAAACATTTAGATTCATGTAGGAAACCCATTTCATAAATATTTTCAAGCATATAAATCATTTAATAAAACAAAAGTCCACTCACAGGTGATCGGGAGTGAAATCCCCCTCGGCGTTGCCCTCCTCCAAGTGTTGGGTCGAAGGATTACCTATTTAATATTAGGGGAAAAATTAGAACCTCCCTAATATAAATTAATATAGGCCCTATAGAAAAATATTCCAAAAATAATACTATTTTAGCAAAAACGGGCTCGAAAAATGATTTCCGGGGCCCGAAAACCCTACAGCCGCCGTACACCGCCGCCGTGAGCTGCCGCACGCGCCGCCACGGGCCGCCATGTGCCGGCACGCGCCAGCAAGTGTCGCCACGCGCCGGCACGTGTCGCCACGCGCTGCACGCGCCTGCATGAGCTTGGTGACGTCATCCCACGCGCAGCTGACGTCAGCCACGCGCCTGCTGACGTCAGCGCCGTTAGATTTAACGGAATACATCTTTCTGAAGGAATATTCTGACGCCGTCAAGAATATTCCGTTACCGTTGACGGAATATTCCCTCTTCTTCTTCCACTCGCCGGTTGCTGGAGCTGCCGCCGGCGCCGCCGTCCTCCGAGGTCTGGTTCGCCAGAATTTCTGGAAAATTTCTGAATTAATCCCAAAACTTCAAAAATTCATAACTTCTTCGTTCTTTGGCCAAATTTAACGTGCCATATATCAAATTGAAGGTATTGACGAGTAGAATAGTTTCATAGCAATTTGGGGCCAGAAAAATGGCCGGAGATGGCCTGAAATTGGCCGGAAAGCTTCGGAAAACCCTAATTCCGTTCTCCTTCAAAAATGCCCCAAATTCGACGTTCTTTATATTGATTTGAACCTACTCAACGTAATAAAACCAATGGTAATGGTCTCAAGGCTTACCTTGGTCTGGATTGTGCAGAAAATTGGAGGACAGTTTGCCGATACCGTTCCGACGTCGGTTTGGTCAATTGGGTTCGAATTTGGAGATTCTGAAATCACAATCTCGTCCAGAATGACGAGACGATCGCAATGGTTATGATTTTGTACGACGGTTCGACGGTTTTGTGATTCGTCCAAAATCTAGGGTTTGGTATGTTTTGGAAGTTTTTGGCCGAGAGAGAGAAGTGGGAGAGAGAGAGAGAATGAGAACGTGCAGGGTTGGAGAGAATGTGTGGCTGCCCAGCAGCCAACCCACAACCCATAACCCTAATTCCAACTTATGGGGTAAAAATTACTAAAATGCCCCTACACTTTAAAGCTTCATAAAACGTTCGTTTTAACTCTGAATTAAGTTCCGCTTGCTTCCACGCGTTCGTATCGACGAGTACATCATGAATATGTAAGGAAATAAATTTTCACAAGTCGTCACGAAAAGTCAACAAAAGTCAACATTGACCACTAGGGGTATTTTGGTAATTTCACACAAAATTTTGGGACGGGTTGTAACACGGGGTGTAATGGATATATGCTCAGTACTACGATCACGTGAAGCTGGCGATAATCGCGTCACATACGAGTCCTAGCTGCCTAATGCAGACTAGTACATGCTGGCACTTACAATGGATCCAAAGTGAGCATAACGGTGCAGATGTGAACATACATGTGAAGGCTGATCTTGGCTCGGACGAGTACTGGACACCGGTGAATGCATGTATGATGAGCAGATAATATACATATGATCATGCCATTGTAGTTTCACAAGTCTCAACATAATATAATTTCTTTATACTTAACTCATAAGTAAAAGCATGGCATGATAGAGAAATCAATTATAAAATTATAGTGAGAAATAATATAAATAATATTAGTTTTTCAAAACAAAGCCCACTCACTAATATGTAGTAGGGTCGTAGCCGCCTTGCCTTGCCTGACCCCTGTACTCCTCGTGGTAAGTCTCACCTATATGAGATATCACTATAGTAATGATTAAACTTATAAAGGTTACTAATTAAGTTAATAAAAGACATTTATCCTTGGTATTCTAAACACGGAGGTCCAAAACACTCTGAAAATACCATACGTACTGCCCCGAGGTAGTACGTGTCCTCACGAGTCGCCCACACACACGGCTCACGTGCTGTCAAACTGAGCCGGTCAAACTAACAACGTTAGTTGACGCCGTTAGATTTAACAAAAGATTCCGGTATCTTCGTTAAATCTAACGGAATATTCCTAACTGCGTTAAAGGAATATACTTGGGAATATTCTCAGTTTGGACCAGGTTTGAACCGATCTGCTGACGTCACGGTCCGATTTGGACTGGGTTCAGGCTGGTCTGAACCAGTTACCACTGCAACTCACGCTGGTCGCCGCCGGCCAAAACTCGCAGGTTTCTGGAAAAATTTCAAAAATTCGTAACTTCTTCTGACACACCCCGCCCGCGATACCCACGTGGATACCGAGGTTGGGGCGTGCTGGCCGACACTCGTAAGTGACGAAGCCATTTCATGCATGACAACACTTAAATTATGCAATTTAAACCGTCAAATAGTTTGCGAAAATTATTACAAATATGCACAAGGTTCAGAGCGTAACTAATATAAGGCAACGGAAATAAAAGATAGAGTCAAGCTCCTAAAATTTTTATCCATAACAGGGATGAATATTATTAAAGAAACTAAATGAAAGATAAATCCCTACATTGTAGGGAAGAGTTCAGAGCTGCCAAATCAAATGCCTCGACTTCACCAGATGCACGGTTACTAAGTCCTGAAGGGGGCGCAAAACAAAAAGTGTGAGTGGACGAAAAATAAAGTTTTCTAAACCCTTTTCTCTTTTCAACTTACTAACCCCCTGTTTGAAAATCAGTATAGGTGTAAAATCATACTACCATAGTATATGTCAAATCATACTTTATATGTATAACTAAAAAGTAGATATCAAAGTATATTTCGTAAAGAACCATTTATATTTCCAAAAGTCATACAACAATATAGATAAATAAGTATAATAAAGAAAACCAACACAGGGTATATGTGCAATCACCCATGTACGTGTTGAGAAACCTTATCCCAATCCCCGTACAAGCACTTTACGTTACCAATCCATTTGTACTCCTAGTACCACACACATGTAAGCACTTGCGCTATTAGCGCGTCACACCCGAGTCCTTACGTTGTGGGGCCTTTCCCCAATAATAAACATAAACGTAAGACAAGCTTGCACTAAGGTATTTACCGGACAATACCCCTGGAGTACAGTGCGTGTGACCCAAACATGTGAGACTTGTCCTACGCCCGTTAGACGGTACTACAACGTAGTGAAAGCATACCAAGTGTGTTTGCAAACATACATACACACATCATGTGTATAAATAAAGAATAATGATATGATTTTTACTGTCTATGCAATTAGGCTCAAAATCACATGAAATACTTGCAAGAATACAAGGATATTGTAGTATAGATGCTCATGCAAGGTCGTTCTCCTCAAGGACTATTTGAATAATTTATGTAAAAACAATTCCTAATTAACTACTTAGAATTGAAAATTGAGAAAAGAGATTTTGATTTTAGGTAATATAAAAAACGAATTTTAATTAAAAACCAATATGATAAAAGAAAAGAGTTTTAAAAAACCAGTTTATGAAAGCACTAGGGTTCCACCATCACCTAGCAATCTTATGAATTTCTACCAATTACTTATGATCTACACATGCCACTTTGAAGGTTAGGTTTTCCTAATATATATTCTCCTCGTGATATTCAAGCAAGAACGTATATCTAACATGCAATCCGTCTGTGATATTCAGATCAAATATAGACATGCAAGACTCACTAAGTTCTATGAAAACCTTTTGAAAAACCATGCAACCCCTAAGAGCGTGATATTCGCCTTAGGTGAAATTACAATTATTAATCACAAGAAGCAAAACTCAATCCTTTGGTGATATTCCGACCGAATTGCATCCAATTACTTTTCTAAACATCCTAATGGTGGCCAGTCATCAAGACAATTAGATAGTTTAAAACAGTGATCAATAATTCAAAGCGTGCATGCAATCAATCATAAGCAATTAAATAAAAACTACATATTCATGCTAAGGCTTAAGGTTTCGCCCTAGCTAATGGAAATTAGTTACGCATATTCATAATTGAAATCATAGAAAATATTATTAAGAAAATGAATGAAAACACCTTAAGATAGAGAATCTCCAAGAACCCTAAAGTTGAATAAGTATAAGCCCCCTCACAATTGTGAACAGCAAAAGCAATATATACTGCTATGCCATCGCACAAACCCTAAAATAATAGTCTTTCGTTCCAACTAGGAAACTAATTAATAATAAAATAACTTAGAAAATAGAGTCCTAATTAATCTAGGAGAATCTACACATAAACTGTCCAGCCACGTTTTAGCCTCAAATCTCCTCCAAATCCGGCCCAAGATAGCTTTTTTTTAAAGATACGAACGTTCTGAACACATCTCCAGAAGGCCACGAATCCATCTGAAGTCATTTTGGGCTCCAAAAACGCAATTTAAACCCAAAAACGTGACTTTCCAGCACCACGCACTGCTCCTTTATTTTATTGCCAGAAAATAACTACTTGGCGGAAAAATCTGATATTTTGATACGATCACGCTCAGCGACTCACGGACGTCCTCCAACTGGAATTACTCCAAAATTCGTCCATTTGATTATGTTTTGCTCTAGAGGAAGTTGAAAGTCCTATATTGAAAATACAATTCAAAGTATCAAAATTCTTCCAAAATATTAACCAAAATATACTAAGAATAGGGATCAATATATAATATAAAATCTACTCATCAAATAACTTAGACTTTGTAATTTCACCATTTAATCAAACGTTGCATAAAAGGTATACTCATTAAAATCAAATGACAAATACCGATTCATTTATGCATAACCAAAATCATGTTCCAATACCATTTCATAATATATATATATAAACATGCTTCAAAAATCAATTAAAATCATGTATATATAAATACCATAATTATTTCAAAGCATGAAAACCATTTATTAAAACAAAAGTTCACTCACAAGTACTCAGGAGTATAATCCTCCTTGGTGTCGCGTTCCTCGAAGCGTCTAGTCGTAGTATGACCTATTTAATAATAGGAAATAATATTAAAAACATCCCCAAACGAATAATAATAACCCTTAATAAAAAGAATCTAAAAATAATATTATTTTAGCGAAAACGGGCTCGAAAAATGATTTCTGGGACCCGAAAACCTTTCCGCCGCCAACGCCACCGTCCGCCGTTGCACGCCGAGAAACAGTCGGACGCGCTGCCACGCGCTGCCATGCGCCTCCACACGCTGCTGACGTCACTACCGTTAAAGTTAATGGAATTCCTAACGGTGTCGTTAAACTTGACGACGTCAGTTAAGGTTAACGGAATATACCTGAACTGACGGAATATGCTGACGCCGTCAAGAATATTCCGTTACCGTGACGGAATATTCCGTCTCCTTCAACCTCTCGCCGGTCACTGGCCGCTGTCTGGTTCGCCGGAATCTGGAAAAATATGCTAAAATTGTCCAAAAACTTCAAAAATTCATATCTTCCTCAACCAAATTCGACGATCCATATATCAAATTGAAGGTATTGAAGAGTAGAATATTTTCATACCAAATTGGGGCCTGAAAAATGGTCGGAAGTGGCCTGAAATTGGCCGGGAATTCTCGGACAAACCCTAAATCCGTTCTACTCCAAAATTGCACCAAAAATTAGGTTCTTTATATGAAATCGAACCTACTCAACATGATAAAACCAATGGAAATGGTTTCGAGGCTTACCTAGGCCGGGATTGTAAGGAACTTCGATGGACAGTTTGTCGTTTTCGTTCTGGTATCGGTTTGGCCAATTCCGTTCGAGTTTGAGAATTCTGAAATCACAGTCTCGTCGAGAACGATGAGACGATCGTGACAGCTATGGTCTTGGGTGGTGTTTCGATGGCTTTGTGATAAAACCAATTTCTAGGGTTTGTGGGTGTTTTGTATGTTTGGCCGAGAAGAGAGATAGAGGGGAAGAGAGAGTGAGGTCGGGGAGAGAAAGGGACAGCTACACAGCAGCTAGGTCAAAACCCAATAAACCCTAATTAACTTACGAGCATCAAATTACTAAAATGCCCCTGAACCTTAGAGTTCCATAAAATATTTATTTTAACTCCAAATTGAGTTCCGCTTGCATCCACGTGTTCATATCGACGAGTGCAACTTGAATATGCAAAGAAAATAATTTCCACATGTCGTTTCGAAAAAGTCAACAAAAGTCAACATTTGTTCCCTAGGGGTATTTTGGTAATTTTACATGAAATTTTGGAACTGGTTGTAACATCTTCATTTCTCAACCATTTTACACGATCCACAAGTCCAAATGAAGCTAGATAGAAGGAGAACAAGATTGTACCGATTTGGAGTTCAAAAAGTGGTCAGAAATGGCCAAAAATTGGCTTGAAAGTCTCAGTTTTTACCCGAGGTTTGATCTTTTTTAAAACACAACCAAAACACATGATTTTAGGATGAAAATCCATCTACTCAACACGAGGATGCTAATGGTGGTGGTTAGAAGTCTCATCTTGGTCGGTAATTTCAAGAAACTTGCTGGAAAAGTCTGGTTTTTTCGTGTGCGATTTCCATCAAACGGTAGGGAGTTGGGCAGTCAGCTTGCACCGTTAAACTCAGTGAGTTACAACGAACAAGATGGTGGTGGTGGTTTAGCTCGGTTCGAAAGAAATGGTGTGGCCACTGTGTGCACTGTGCACATTTTCACGAAGAGAAAAAGAAAGCAGAAAGCAGAAAAGAAGAGTGAGAGGAAAAAAAAAAGATTAGAGGGAAAAAGTGAAGTAAGAGATCTTTCCCAAATTAGGCCAGGCAACTGGATCCCACCTGGTACACGCAGCACCATATTTTCATAACAGGAAATAATATTTAAATGTACGTAACGTTTCCGTTACATGCCGGATTTTCGTCCCATTCGCACTCACGCGCTCGTAGGAAAAAGTACTACCTGAAAATGACAAGTAAGAATTCAAAATTCATAAAGAGCTCCAACGTCCACGTAGGACTTTCACTTAGCCCGTTCAAGGGTATTTTGGTAAATTTACACGTTCAGAAAATAAAATAAAATAAAATTAGGGATGGGTTGTTACAATTGAGACCCAGAGTGTCCTTCAGAGAGTGGACCCAGCCGTGAGTGCACATTTCCTTGTGAGCCAAGCCAAGAGTGAACGTTAACCCGCCCGCTTAAGTGGGGGTGCTCGTTACCTTGGGGGCCGAGATGAGAGTGTATGCTACCAGAGCACTCTGCTCATGTCGGGCCGAGATGGGGGTGCTATTTAGAAGGAAACGTCGTCACTCGCCCTTGTCCTACTTTGGGACAAATGGTCAGCGGTACGTTGGGCCTCGATATGCTCGAGGACATGGCTAACTAGAGTTGTTGTTGTGCAAGAGCGCTTGTCAGGTCGGTGACATGCCAGGCCATGTTTGGCTCGCCATTAGTTGCAGAAGGTCCTGGTTGATTAGTGTCACCACGAGCGGAAGAGATGTAGTGGATGTCGGGCACAAAATTTGAGTCGGGATAGGTTGGTTCCATGAGAAAATAGGGCAAAGAAACCCCCAATTCAACCACCAATTCATCAATCAAACTGGCCGGTCTGGTTTGAACCAGATCCAGTCCGAGGAAGGTGGCCCGATTCGATTGAGCCAATCTGGAACTGCGGAGGTGGGTCGCTAGAGTTGGCTGACCCGCCTGGTTTAAGGCACGGGCCTGGGCCTGCAAAGGTTGGGATGCAAGGCGGCCTGCTAAGATCTGCTAAAGTTGTGCCACATGGCGTATCCTTTGATTGAAATTCTGACGTGGCATAGTTGACGTGAGATAGAAGTAAATACCATCATAGGGATATGAGAAATACGCCTTGAGATGGACAATCTCGGTGACAGAAATCCTCGGAGAGAAGAACGGTTGTCTCTTGATCACTGTGCGCATATGTTTCTCATCATTGTTGTCAGACTTTTAAACAAAGAATATGCCACATGATACAACTTTGGTGGGCGAAAACCCTGCCATGTTATTAGTTAATGGAATAATTGCCAGAAAAATTAATGGAGGTATGAAAGTGACACAAGAATCAAACTTTAGGTATAAAAGTGAGACGAAAAAAAATAAGTGTAGTGGCGATTTTCATAAAACTTAAGAGTAGTAAACTGAGAATTACCCAATTTTATATTTTTTAATGGGCCAAAGTCCTGCCACGTCATCAATTAACGAAAAACTTGACGGATAAACTAACAGATGTATAAAAGTGTCAAGAAAATTAAACTTTCGGTATGAAAGTGAGACGAAAAAAAGTAAGTGTAGCAAAGTGTGAATTTCACAATGTGTAATAGTAAAGTGAGAATTACCCTTTATTTTTGTTAATTTGAAATTTAAATAGACCTTTCTTTTGAGAACTAATATTAGTATATATGTGTTAAACAAATTGTGGGTGTGATGATTGTAGAATACTTTGAATGTATATCAATATATAAACATTAATACTTTATTTCAATTAAGTTGGTTCCAAAATGAAGAATTACTAATAAATCCAATGATATTCCCTCTTGAAGGTTGTCCTTTTGGTATAGCGAGGAAATATTCCTTGAAAAAGTTGTTTACAGCGAGGAAATTTTCTATTCCTCACAAAAATGTCCAATTTTTTCCCATTCTCTTGGTATCCTATGGCGAGGAAATATTAACTTTTCTGCTGAAAAGGTAGCTACAGCGAAATATGGTTTTCCTCGCAGTATACATTCACTGATTGAGATTCTACGACGAGCGAAGTGGCAGATACATTTCCTAGTGGTGAATTTGTCTCGTTAAATCTCACATATGGTTTAGTTGTTGTGTAGAATTTTGATTAGGCTTGTTTTTTTTGGCTCATTTAGGTTTATGGGTTTAGGTTTGAAGTAGAAATTGAAAGGATGTCTGGGTTTTGATTTTTTGTTTCTGATTTCAATAAGGGGTTTTGGGTGAATTTTTGACAGTGGCTGCGACCTCTCTGTGTGTGTGTACTATGTATGTGTTTTTGGGTTGGGTGAATTCTTTAGCTTCAGATGTTAATCTTCGTGTCTATGTCCACTGTTAGTATGTGTGTGTGTGTGCACTGTGAGTATGTGTGTGTGTGTGCACTGTGAGTATGTGTGTGTGTGTGCGATGTGAGTATGTGTGTGTGTGCGTTGTGAGTATGTCTATGTGTGTGCGTTGTGAGTATGTGTGTGTGTGTGCACTGTGAGTATGTGTGTGTGTGCACTGTCAGTATGTGTGTGTGTGCATTGTCAGTATGTGTGATTATGCGCACTGTAAGTATGTGTGTGTGTGCGCGCTATGAGTATGTGTGCGCGCGCGATGTGAGTATGTGTGTGTGTGCGCTGTGACTATGTCTGTGTGTGAGCAGTGAGTATGTGTGTGTGTGTGCGCGGTGAGTATGTGTGTGTGTGTGTGCACGGTGAGTATGTGTGTGTGTGTGCGCGGTGAGTATGTGTGTGTGTTCGCTTTGAGTATGTGTGTGTGTGCGCGCTGTGAGTATGTGTGTGTGTGTGCGCGCTGTGAGTATGTGTGTGTGCGCGTTGTGTGTATGTGTGTGTGTGTGCGATGTGAGTATGTGTGTGTGTGCGCGCTGTGAGTATGTGTTTGTGTGCGCTATCAGTATGTGTGTGTGCGCGCTGTGAGTATGTGTGTGTGTGCGCTCTGAGTATGTGTTGGTGTGTGTGCTGTGACTATGTGTGTGTGTGAGGACGTGTGTGCGCTGTGTATGCGGTGGACCTCCAATGAATCTTAAACCATTCAACAATACGTACCATTGAATGATACGTATTATTGAAGTTTGACCCCTCTTTTTGTTGTGTTTTGTTTTTTTTGGTTTTTTTATTACAGAAAATAAAAATTTAAAGAATTTAAAGATGTAATAAAAGGATATAATTAGAATAATGGTGGGTGGAGAAATAGTATTTTAATTTTTGAACTTTTTATGGTTGGTGAGATTATAATGTGGGTGGAGAAATAAGATGGATGAGTTTAACATCACTCTATAATCATTCCAACATCCTAAATAAATAACTTATTATAAAATCCTTTGCACAAATTCTTTGAGACCTACTTCACAACTACTCAAGATAGACAACACCAACAAAATTACGAAACTCTGTATCACATCAAATTCTTCTCTCATTCAATTTTTAACACCAAGTTCATTTTTAATCTCTCAACTGACTGGCATTTTGTTTTATGTATCCTATATATCGTAGAAATTAATAAAACTTCTCCTATTTCCTTCACATTTAAGAACCATCTTCTTCTATGTTACCTGCCAAATTCTATTAACAAATGGCAAACGCATCACAAGGGTTCGAAAGTTCTTGTGAACCGGTAAGCTTTCTGGTCATGGTGTTGCTAAAGTAGCTTGGGATGATGTGTGTCTTCCTAAATCTGAAGGAGGTCTTGGGATTAAAAGTTGATTGACTGGAATAAAGAGCTTATGGTTAGACACATCTGGAATTTGCTCACTGATGAAGGCAATATTTGGTCAGATTGGGCTAGAAACTATCTTTGTGGAATATGAACTTTTGGCAGATTGAGATCCCCAAAATTGCTCTTGGAACTGGAGGAAGCTTTTCCGTTTGAGAGATTCTGTTAGGCTTCTCTTTATCCACAAAAATTGGGGATGGTAGGAGAACCTCTATTTGGTTTGATAATTGGTATCCGTTAGGTCCTCTTGTTGTTAATTAGGAATGCAATATCTTTGTTGATTCCGGCCTGCCTAAAACTGCTTTGGTGTGCAATATTTTGAATGGTTCTAGTGGTGTTGGCCTCACAATTCTTCTCAGAGTTGATGGAAATTCAAATTTCTATGACTAATATTGTTCCAAATCCTAGCTTGGCTGATATGATTCGACGGACTCCTTCATCTTTTTTGGCACCTACTCTGCTACTTTTGCTTGGGATGAGTTTCGGCAATCTAAGCCTTATGTAGGTTGGTCTAAACTTGTCTGGTATAATCAAAATATTTCTAAGATGAGTTTCATTCTCTGGTTGGCTGTTAAATACAAGCTTTCTACTACGGATAGGATTTTGACTTTTTCTCCGTCGGCTCTTGTCACTTGTGTCCTATGCTCTAGTGCTACAGAGTCCCATTGCCACCTCTTTTTAGTGTCCTTTTACTGATGGTATTTGGTCTTCGGTGTTGTTCAAATGCGGTGTCCCTTGGTTAAGACTCCCTTGGCCTCTTTTGTTGTGTGAGCTGCTAACCGTTGGAAGGAAAATTCTCTATTGTCGATAGTGTTGAAGTTGTCTGATGCTACCGTGTATTTTGTATGGAGGGAGCGGAACAACCATCGATTCAAGAACTTGTATCAACCCGTTGCAGTGGTTCTCAACTCAATTAAGTCCGCTATTAGACTTCGGTTGAGTTCCTTGAAAATCGCCTATTCTACTACTAATGAGTCTATTTATCAGAATGGAATATCCCCATGAATAGTTAGTGTTTGCTCTCTTCTTGGGCGTGTACTCTTTCCCTTTTTGTTGCTGCTTTGGTGCAAACGTTATTGGCTTCCGCTTTTGTTGTTCTGGTATTGGCTCTTTCTTTGCTTGTTTGTATAGTTTTCTCTTCAATATATTTTATTTACCAAAAAAAAAAAAACTCATTTTAGTTCTTCTTTCCTTGGTACGTAATTGATGACCACTGCCACACCACTCTAGTCTCATTAATTTCAGCTCTCTTTGGTCTCAAATAATTCCGGGATTTATGAGGTGCGGTCCTAATTCTTAACATTGCATAGAATCTAGTTCATACATACAAAGTTGCGGTCCATTATATAGTCAAACGCCTGCCATATTAGACTCTGGGGTTTGAAATTTTTGTTATATTTACCTCATATGCCATCATTTCAAACAGAAATCTCACAATAAAATGCCAAAAATTATGCAGACTTTAATGCTACTTAATCTGCTGCGATGCACAGATACATGTGATTCATTTCATAATAAGGGCCACCCTCGAGGAAAAACATGATCCACAAGAGGAGCAAGCCCAGTACCGATACCACACAAACTCATACATGAAGTGTCCAAAGAGGACTTAAGCAATCCTAGAAACTTCAAGAATATAACAAGAACACCAACTCTCTTATGCGGACCAATAGTGAAGACTTATTATAGCCGTTGAATTTGATCTGGATGGCTCACAACAAATGAGTCAATTGAGTTTAGGATAGAACCGGGTCATACTTAGGTGTTATCAGCACAACACAATTCTCTCCTCTCGTGTTTTCTTTCTTCCTATATGTCTTTCATTTCAAAATTCGGTTCGGCTACCACCATCGCCACGAGGCCACCACCACTTGTCGGACTACCACCAATAGCCCGGTCAACTTCCTCTCCATCTCCACATAGTCTTCCATGACATCCCCATCTACCACCACCACCACCACTCTTGTAGTATCTCCTCCCAAACCCGGAAAAACTTCGACAAATCAAATCCCTATAGCCTAGAAAAACTCAGCAAGATTCGGTGATTTCGATGGTTTGGTAGTATGTCGATCCTTCGGTCGAATATCCAAAATTTTATAGGGTTGAATTTCGGTGGAATTTGAAACCATTTCGATAAATTTCTTGTGCTTCTTTTGCGAGAAACAATTGAAGAAGGGTGGGAAACCCGATCCACTCCAAGGGTCATATGAATTGCAAACTCCAACTCCTCCTCTTTGTAGTCGGCACAACCATACCATATCCACTTGGATAGATTTGAGATTTGATCGAGTGGTGAAGTTATTGGGCTGTCGGTGGTTGTGTAGGTGAAAAAGCAGTTGCAATTTAGAGTTGTAAATTAAAATTAGAAGAAAAAGATTTGGGGAGGGGAAGAGAGTAGTAGCTCTCATTTGTTCTTTCTTCATAAGCTTCTAAATTTCTAGCGAAGGGAAGACACATCCTCTCTTTTTTTTTTTTTTTTTAAATATCATTTTCATCAAACATTTTGATGTATATCACGTGGCAGCCCCACCTCTTGGATGCCATGCAACTTTCATTAAAATTCCACATGGCATTTTAAAATATTTTTATCTTAAGAAATTGTTAAACGAAGAAATAAGTGTATGCACGATTGAACAAATATTATGTAATACTTGTGCAAGTTTATGATACTTATAATTTTGTTGTTATATTATATTATTTCAATGTACGATACTTGTTTATGATACTTAAATTGTAGTCTATGTGATGTTGAAGAAAGCTTGTGTTGGGGTTGTGAAAGGTTATGAGATGTTATTGTCGGTCGAAGAATGCTTCGACATTTTATTTATTAATTGTCATTGTGTTGAAACCTTGTGAAACGTTGTGAAACTATGATGAATATGTGTGAAGATATATGAACCGGTATTAAAAGGATGAAAATTTGTGAAAGATTATGAAGTTGTATCCTAAACCTTAAACCTTAGCAAATCACCGAGAAGGCGCACGCGACACATTTGACTAAAATATTAATAAAATTCATAATAATTAATTACAAGTGTGAAAAATGTGAAAACTTGAGATATACAAACGCTCGTAATGGCCAAGAGATCTACAACTTTCGTAAAGGGTCCACTGAAATTTGTCATCATAATCCATGAACCTTAGATTTATATTGTCGTCAATTTTCGTTTGCGTTTACGCTAAGCTCGGTCCGCGCGGTTAGGAAGGTGACGCGGTCGAGTGGTGCCCCATTCTTCTCCTTAGGATTTCGTATTTATTTTCTTTTTGAAAACATGATCTTTTAGTGGATGCGGAAAAGATGAACGGCTACGATCGTTGATATCACTTTGAAATTCTTACGGTTTGGGAAAAATATAGCTCAAAGTTTATAAAAGTTTGAGAGAAAATAAGAGAATTCTATTGGGATTTCTTCATATTGCCAATGTGAAGGCATAGCCACCTTTATATAGTGGTGTGGCTATCCTAAAATTACACAAATATCCTAATTGAATAGGGAGAATCAATTACCTAATCAATTGAGGAATGAATAGCGTATTCATTTGTGGAATCAGTAATTCGAACGATTACGGTTACCAATTAGTGGACGGACATAAATGTCCTCAAACTCTCCCCTTGGGCATACGAGTCGGTTGGTAATCACGTGAACTCCATGTCAATGCGTTGTTTTCATCTCTATCAAAAATTAAATGTATGCTTTTTCATGAGGATAGACCGAGAAAAACCCAAGTAGGGAGAAAAAATCGGTAGTTAGCGTGGGGAGGAAACTTGGTACTCCTGGGGATTTTTCCTCCTGCGGAAGGGGCAAACTCTTTAGGAGGACTTCCATGACTTCGGGTATGGCTCAAGTGACGAGATGACCGTTGCTGTCGGGTCGGAAGACGAGAACTGGTGCCTCATTAAAAATCTTTCTAAGCAAAACTCGGTGGGATAAAAACTTAGCGAAGGAAAAAAAGAGTACGGGCCAAATCGTTGGCATCTTCGGGATGCCTCCCTAACTAGCACACAGTTTGGATGCTTCCTTGAACATCGAAACATTGACAAGATGCCTTAGGCTGCTCTGAAAGATTACGTAACCCAATACCTCTAATGTGCTTATGAAATGAGCACTTAGGCGAGGATTGGTAAATGAGTGTGATGGTTATCTTGGGAACCAATATGATGGACTTCAATTTTCTTTCCTTGCAAGCGTTCGTGTGAGAAGAAGAAGTTGGGTGCTATGTGTTTGGTGGCATCACCCTTGATAAAGCTAACTTTAACTAGTTGATACATTCGGTGTTGTCCTCATAGATGATCGGTATGTCTGTGGTTGTAAAGTTTAACTTACACGTACTTCGAGACCATGCGTGATCATCCAATAACAACTACACTCGAGTAGCTTCATAAAAAAGAAAGACTATGAGTTCGGCATGGTTAGTTGAAGTAACAACCAAAGATGCATTTTGTAGACCTCCACGGATATAGATGTGTTTCTTACGATAAAGACATAACCGATTACGGAAAAGTGCCTTGTGCGGGTCACGATAGGTACTTGACATCGGAAAACCCCGACAAGCGAGTGCATCGAGACTTTTTGAGAGATGTGTAGGTATAGAACAGGCCATATCCACGGTACCCTTAAGGTATCGGGAGAATGTCTTTGATGCCATTCCGGTGGTGGCGCGTTGGCGCGGGAATCGTATCTCTCCCGGAGATTTACTACAAATGAGATATTTGGTCTAGGACACTAGGCTAAGTATATGAAAGCTCGAATCGCACTAAGATAAGGGAATTTTGATCCCATGATCTCTTTGTTATCCTTCTTGGGACGGAAACGGTCCTTACGAGGATCAGATCAAGCGACCATGAGTACTGGGCTGGCTTGGCTTCTGGCAATTAAATTGACGCAACACCTTCGAGTGTCGTTCAATTGGTGAACTAAGATCTCGTTTTCATGGTGCTCGATACGTAGGTGATATGCAATACTTAGTCTTACCTAGATCCTACATCTCAAATTCCTTTTTCAAGTGCGTAGCGATCCATTTGGATCTCTTTTGGAGTTCAATGAGGTTCATGTCATCGTATATAGTGCAATTATCGCACAACTAGAAGGTGGTGGTCTTAATGAACACATGGGCACAATTCATTGTTCACATATCCCATTCGATCAAGTACTCGATGAGGCATTTGTACCACATTCTTACAGTTGTTTCAAACCATATGGCAAACTCTTCAACCTGGTGAAAGCGTGTTCCGTGGTGGGAAGCCTGCCCGATTCGAGTATCACTAGTCCCTCACGAGACTTTCATAAAAATAATTTACTAATTAAAAAAATAAACATAACATTTTGTTTTTAATGGCATCCAATTGATGACATCTATCACTTAAAAATCTCTTGCATCATAGAAGAGTTCCGCATTCATAAAGAATAAATTTGTAGTTCATCTTCTTCATATTGATTGCAAGAAAAATTATATTTGAAATTCATAAAATTTATTCATAGAAAACCTCCAGACCTCATCTTGTGGATATGTATTGACTATTATGAACTCACTACTAAAATATAATAATAATATTTTGAAAATATAACGATATTGGTATTCTTTGTTGTACAAGATGATTTGGAGGGATGCATAAAAGTGATTAAGTTTTGAAGTCATGATAAAAAGTTCCAGCAAAAAACCGAATACAACAAACAATACCATACACGTCCTTTTTTCTCTAAAAAATAATAATAGCATGGGCGAATGCTTTATTCTCTTTCTTTCAATCATGTATGAGGTTTTTATCTTTCTTTTATATTGAGTGTATCCTACTTGTTCCACATCGGCAAACCCAGAGAAGGGGTGATATTACTTATAATAATACGTCTTACATCTTCATTTAGCGAGACCTTTTGGGAGTTCAACGACGAGATTCCATCGGAGACTTGAGAAGTTAAGCAAGTTTGGGCTTAGAACAATCCCAGGATGAGTGACTCGGCTGGGAGATTGCTGTGGTTCCCGAAACAAAACCGTGAGGGCATGGCCTAAGGAGACAATCTTGTGCTCTGACGAAGCCGGTCTAGGATGTGTGAGAATGGTATCGAGTCACTCGCCATTCGATAGATGTGTTGGTGAGGTGCCGGGTTCCCCTTAAGTGGGGTGGATTGTGGCATCCTACATCGACCAATGGAGAGGGTGATGTGCCTTATATGTATGCCACCTCCATTTAGCCTGAGCCTTTTGGGAGTTTGCGCCGGATTCTGTCAGGCAAGTTTGGGCTAGAGTAATCCCCGGGATGGGTGACCTTTGGGAAGTTGCTCGTGAGTTCCCGAAACAAAACCGTGAGGGCGTGGCCCAAAACGGACAATATCATGGTACGGTGGAGCCGGTTCGGGATGTGAGTGTAGGCTGCGGAGTAAAGCTTTTATTAAAAATGGGTACTGTTGCCATGGCCCCTGGAGGAAGAGAATAAGATAATTCAATCAATTTTTAATTGATGAGAAATTGAGGAAGGAATAAATGGTAAGTTTTACTTTGTAATTTATTTAATAATTTTTTATAACGATTTATAAATGCATAGGGTAACCATGGTTAGTTAAATAAACATGTGGCATGATTACGGAGGGAGTATAATTGTTATCTTGCATTAAGGTGAGTCAAGACTCTAAACAAAAAAGATGGCCCCGATAATGTACATACCTATTGTGTAGGTTGGTCGAAAACAAGAAAGGGTAATTTGTAGTAACAAGGTACGAGATAAACATATTAGAAACATACATGATATACTTGGTGAAGATTGAGGAGGAGAAGAATGCAAGCCATCTGACTTTCTGAGAATCCTTACCATATCCTGTTGGAGATTACTACTTTGAAGGTAAGAAAAGATATACATCTCAATTTGCATATATAGATCAAAATGATATAAAGTACATTGGATTAGAAACTAAAATCAAGGAGCTCTTTTGTACTAAAAGATTATTTTAAGAAAAAATATCATATTTAAGGAAAAATATCAAGTCTAATTAAATATTTTATGATAAGCCACAAACTTTATTGCAAGTGATTTTATGACTAAATAAAAGATATGAGAGATTACTATATTGTCTTCAAGTTTATTTCTTTTAGAATTTTCTAAGGTCTTTTGAGCTCGGGGTTAACTTTGAGGGTTTAGAGTTTTAAAAGGTCGGTCAAGGTTTGCGGTTGATCATTTTGGGTTTAGGGTTTTAGAATGTCCTTGGGAGGAGCTTAGGGCTTAGGGTGTAGGTCTCGGGTTTTGGGCGAAGCCCAAAATTCGAGAACTAGACCCTATGCCCTAAGCGATTAACATAATAAAAAAAATTTTCTTCTAAAAAAATTCGTACTCATGCTTGTTAGTTACAATTCATTGAGAAGGTTAATGGCTATGACTTTGTGATGGTAGGGTTGGACATTATTGTCATTTTAACTAGCAAATTAGTTTGACTTTTCAACTAGTACCTAAACTAAAGATATGGTATTTTAACTTAAAGTTATTTTGAATTTAGTATTTAAACTAAAAAGTCCCATAAAAAAAAGTGTCCCCACCAACTGCAATTGTCAAACCATAGCGTGCGAGCTTGTGTGCATGTGGAAACTTCACCATTTGAATTAGTTTCAAGAATAATAATAGTAGAGTCACACTCGAACTCCAAGTCCAACTTCTGTGAACCAAAATGACCCTCGTGGCACAAATTCATCCCGCACCACAACCCGGACACCTCAAGATGATAAAGATTTTTTAGAAGTTGATTTGTCATATTCGATTATGCATGCTAAATTCAATTATTAATCATATACTTGGACAGCACTACAGCACACATGCATATTATCTTTATTTTTTAGGTGGAAAACGTGCAACGATCACTCATCTTGATTGTAAATATATAAAAATGCTGAACTTGGGATTCTGAATTCAACTTTTGTAGCACATGTGATGCACGAATGCATGTGAAATAATAATAGTAGAGTCACACTCAAACTCCAAGTCCAACTTCTGCGAACCAAAATGACCCTCGTGACACAAATTCATACCGCACCACAAGCAGGACACCTCAAGATGATAAAGATTTTTTAGAAGTTGATTTGTCATATTCGACTATGTATGCTAAATCAATTATTAATCATATACTTGGACAACACTACAGCACACATTCATAATATTGTATTTATTTTTTAGGTGGGAAACGTGCAATGATCACTGTAGCACATGTGATGCACGAATGCACGTGTTTCATTTCATAATAAGGGCCACCCTCAAGGAAAAAACATAAACTATAAGAGGAAAGAGAAATACACCATATAAACATTATAAAAACAGAAAAACACAAAAAACTTAAACCTTTACGGCCCATAACTTTCATACACCATATCAATATAAGTCTAATGAACTTTTATATAAGAGACACTATTCAGCTGTAAGTTTATATTCTAATTAAGAAAATACATATCCATCAAAAAGACAATTGTAATATAAATTGGCCTTTTTGTATTACAATTATATTACAGCTTTAAGTTTATATTCAACTATAAGTCTAATGAACATTTGTTAGTTAAAAAAACTGTAGTTTCTTTTCTTGTTTTGTATTGACATATAAATTGGCATTTTTGTTATTTCATATTAGGTTACAAATGTCATTATAAAATTTACATGGGTGTCCAAAGATGAATTTTTAGTGTCCATAGAACCACTCTAAAAAATATATATATAACTCCTCTCTTCATTGTGGCAATAGTTCATTTGAGCTATGGTACAATTTTTGAACACATGATAAATATTTATTGGAGAATAGCGCCACTTAGACTAAATTTTGGTTTCATACCAAAAATTTAAGGAAGAGGGGCACCTTAAATAACAGCGTGTTCTGTTGGTTTTATTAGCATTATCCCTCTGTGTTGTAACTTGATATCCCAATCTGCAACATTAATGGAGAAATTTAAGAAGAAAGAAGCAACTAGGTTTTCTTCATCTTCCACAGCAGAGGAAGTAACAGAGGGGATTGATGGAACTGGACTTACTGCCATTGTTACAGGTCGTCCTCTGTCTTAAGCTTGTATATGATTTTCCGTACAGTAAATCATATTATTTATTGTTTTGTTATGTATTTCATATCCTAGTTTTAGTTGAAAAAGCTTGTGTATCAAATAAAAATTGATATATAGTTCACATTTAGAACTCTATATGATTTGTTGAGTATGTAACTAGAGCTTTTTCCTACTTAGACGATTTGGAAAACACCAGTTTGGTCTTAAACTACTCTTCAACCTTTTTTTCACATCGAAAAGATCTTTCATATGTATTTGTTCATGTCGGTTTCCCGTGTCTAAACGTTGTGTAACTTCAGGAGCCTCGAGTGGTATTGGGGCAGAGACAGCGCGCACTCTTGCTTTGCGCGGTATCCATGTAGTTATGGCTGTGAGGAACACAGATTCTGGGAAGGATGTCAAAAAAGCAATTCTTCAAGATGACCCGAATGCTAAAATTGATGTTATGGAATTAGACCTCAGCTCATTGGCATCAGTGAGAAAATTTGCAGCAGACTATAACTCCTTGGGACTTCCATTGAACATTCTTATGTAAGATAAGCAGTAATCCTTTTGTGTGTTCAAACTTGCAAGTGTTTGTGGTTTTGTAACACTCTGGTCTTTTTCGGCAGTAACAATGCAGGGGTTATGGCAGGCCCATTCAAGCTTTCTGAAGACAACATAGAACTACTGTTTGCAACGAATCATATAGGTCTGCTATCTAACATTTGCTTTGAAGTCTGTAGCTGCAGGCGCCAATGATAAATTTTCTAATGTTGGTTTATCCAGTTATGAACAGTTGAACCATCCAATATGCAGGTCATTTTCTCCTCACAGATCTTTTATTGGAGAACATGAAGCACACATCGCGAGAAAGAAAAATAGAGGGGAGAATTGTTAATGTGGCATCGGTAGGCCATCGGTTTGGGTATCGTGATGGACTTCGTATTGATAAAATTAATGATGAATCAAGGTAACACTATGGGAGCATCGTTTTGAAGAATAATCTCTAGTCGATTCTCTGGTTCAAGAAGTTAGAATCTGTTTTTTTAATTGTTTGAGGTGTCTGTGTGTAGATTGATATGATCAGCAATCGGCCCCTTTTACTTGCTAATTTTACAGATATCAGAGATGGAATGCCTATGGACAATCCAAGCTTGCTAACATATTGCATTCTAATGAGCTCGCGAAGCGTCTGAAGGTATATATAATTTAAGGTCATCAATCAAGTTCTTAATGTGCTTCAAAACAGCGTTCCCTTCTTTTTAACAAGGTAACTTATTTTCGAAACCTGAACTAAATAGGAACAAGGGGCAGACGTAACAGCTAATTCTGTTCATCCTGGAACAATGTTCAAAAGGTTTGAGCGCTATGGCTTTTTCGCAAAGTGTAAGCATTCATTAGGTGTACTTTACAACGGTCATTGATTGTCTGGTTTTCTACAGATGAGCTCATTTTTTTCTTTCTATGGCTTGATGTAGATATTGTTAAGATGCTGGAAATGTGTATCTCCAAAACAGTTCAGCAGGTACTTCCTTTCATTAGACAATATAAGTACGTAGCAGCTGATTTTATTTTTTAATAGCAGCTGTACTTAAAATTATTTCAATGATCATGGCCGTGCAGGGCGCTGCAACTACATGCTTTGTAGCACTACATCCACAAGTTAAGGGCATATCCGGCGAATACTTCGTAGACTGTAACATTGCCGAACCAAACCCTCAGGCAAAAGATGTTGATTTGGCTGCAAGACTCTGGGGTTTTAGCTTGAGTTTGACCAATCCTAAGTAAATGGGAGTATTTAATCGTGCTGGTTCATGTTGTAGGTGGCTATTTTCTGCACTGGTTCTTGTGAAATCAAATTACCACATTGCAAATTGTAATCACATTTGTACCGTATTTGTCATTCAAAATAGTTGGACTAGAAACTGGTGTGTAAAGAAAACATGAAGAAAACTATGAAGTCCAAGAAATAACTGGGTTCTGCTTCTATTAGAAATGTTACACAATGATTTTCTACAACTAGTTTTATGCACCAAGTGACGGCATGATATTTATCTAAATTTGGTCTCAGGATCTCATTTATTTCTAATAATGCAATTTTTTACCATTAAGCGATCAAGTAAATTCTATATAGGGTTAATATCACGAAAGGTCCCTGAGATTGACATAATTCATCAAAACGGTCCCTCACATTCAAAATCGATCAATGTCGTCCCTGACATTTGGTGCCGCACATCAATGTGGTCATTCCGTCAAAAATCCGTCAGTTTGCCCGTTAAAAACAGGGTTTATATCACGAAACAGGGTTTATATCACGAAAGGTCCCTGAGATTGACATAAGTCATCAAAATGGTCCCTAACATTCAAAATCAATCAATGTCGTCCCTGACATTTGGTGCCGCACATCAAAGGGTATTTTGGTCATTTTGGCCCCACCACCTTACCCTCTCCAAACCCACCCCCCCCCCCCCAGTTTCTCTCTATCGCCACCACGTCGGCGAAACTAAGTATCTGAATAGTCGACCCTCGACAAACCTCCATGAACGAGAGGTCCGCGGCAGAGGAGAGGCCGTAGAAGACGCGATCGCATAGTCGACGCTCGCTCGGGAACAAAATCCGAAGCGCGACGTTTGCGGATTTAATCCACCGCTCGATTTTGTCCTCGAGGTCCTGCCATGGCGTCTTTTGAACCTCTTCGATGATCAGCTTCTGCAACCCTAGCTTTGATAAGCTCTCCTCCAGAAACTCCCTCCGGCAGCTGTTGTAGACGTGCGAGCACTCCTTCCTGATCTCGTGGAGGTGTTGATGGTTTCAGAAGGAAGCGCATCGATCACGATGTCGTAGTCGCCGATCGGCTGAGCTGTAGGGATCTGGTGCTCCTCACTATCGCCTATGACCTCTTCTTCTTCTTCTTCTTCATCATCCCCAGAGTCAAACGACAACGCGCCATTCGACTCACCGCGAAACGCACGACTGAGTTCTCGTGAGTAAGGGTGGGGGTGGGGGTGGGGGTGTGGGTTTGGAGGGGGTAAGGGTGTGGGGCCAAAATGACCAAAATACCCTTTAAAAAGTGGACATGTGAGTGTCACATGCATTTTTAACGGGCAAACTGACGGATTTTTGACGGAAGGACCACATTGATGTGCGGCAACAAATGTTATGGACGACATTGATCGATTTTGAATGTTAGGGACCATTTTGACGACTTATGTCAATCTCAGGGACCTTTTGTGATATAAACCCTGTTTTTAACGGGCAAACTGACGGATTTTTGACGGAAGGACCACATTGATGTGCGGCACCAAATGTCAGGGACGACATTGATCGATTTTGAATGTGGGGGACCGTTTTGATGAATTATGTCAATCTCAGGGACCTTTCGTGATATTAACCCTTCTATATATGTAGGTACAACAGTCAGGTAAATTTATACCTAGAGAACAAAAAGTGAATTTGGAAATTAAATGGTCTCTATATGTAAAAGAATCTGGTAACTTTATAACCAGAAACAAAAAAATGAATATGGTATCCATGAATTATAGCATAAAAGACAAAATATGATAGCTTGAGGAACTATAATTTGCTGGAAATTTTCTTACAGATGCGTCCTATATATGGTTTTCTTTGGGAAGGTTTTTTTTTTACAAAGGTTCACTTGTTCGTGATACTTTTCCGACATCATATTATATTTTTTGAACGATGTAGCTTTTGTTCTTAATATTCACGTTAGATTCTTGATTGTCTATCTTTGGTCATCTATCGTACTATCTTATGGTGTTTTTAATAAAACGTCAGATATATTTCGAAAAAAAATAAACATCACTTCATTTTCTTGAAACAACAATCAAAACCCCAGAAAAACAATCTGTTAAATAATCAAAAATACGAGAAACAAATCAAAACCGAGACATCACTTCAAATTCTACTTCAAACCTAAACCCACAAACCTAAATGAGCCAAAAAAACCACTAACATCACTTCAATTTGTACTTCAAACAAGAATCAAACCCAAAAAAACAATCTGTAAAAAATTGAAAAATATCGAAACAAAATGAAAATTTTGTGAAGATTTCTTGTTGTAGTATGTACCTGAGTTCAATAGAAAATCTGGAGGTGATCTCATTGCACGTCGTACCCAAATTGGATTGACTCCTTAGGACAACCATCGTGGGTGGAGAAGAGAGAGAGGAGGAACGGAGGTGGTTGGGACGGAGGAAGGAGGAGGACTGCGGTGGGGCGGGTAGAGGTTGGTTTGAGCATGATTCTGCAGTGGGAGGAGGCGTATGCCGCGATTGAGGAGAAAAAGAACTAGAAGAAAGGCCGCGGTGAAATTAAAACCCAAAGGCTTTGCAACCAGATCGGTTCGTCGCTCACAATCATCTTTAGTCGCGCACGATTTTATTAAAATTTTGAAACGACCCAAAATTTTGGTGCCAAATTTAAGGTTTTAGGCAGCAATTTTGAAATAATTCGTCGTGCAAAGACACATGAGGCGACAATCGGTTGTTAGGTAAGCCTAAACCTAAGAAATTCATTCTTCACGTTCTTCTTTTAATTTCTAAAAAATGACATATTCATATACGAATGATAATTTTTGTACACAACGATCTTGAAGAGAAGAGGTCTACATATTCAATGTTGATTTAAAAATAAATATATGTAAGTGTGTTTACAAATTAAGCAGTTAATACGAAAAATTAAGTTACAGTGGAAAATTCATAATAAGTGATAAGTGGGAAAAATTTGTAAAAATATACAAGCGTACGTAATAGAAAGGCCTAGAACTTTCGTTAAGGGGTCATCTCCAAAATCAAACACTAGAAACAATGAAGGCAATATTATTTTTGAGTAATGATTAACGTTTTATGTTTACGATGAGTTATTAGATTCGTAAATTATTTTTTCATTGGTTCTTTTTTAAAACATGATCTTTTATTGAATGCAATAAAATGAGCAGTTTGGATCGTTCTGAGAATGTCCCCATATTCTGATTTATTGAAAATTGTGATGATGTTATAGTTTTTATAAACTTATACATTCTACTAGGGTAGCTAAACTATAGAATTTGGGACATAATATAGCGGTCGAGCCGTTCATCTGTACATTCAATAAGTGTTTCTAAAAGCCGAGACACGAATCTTCGGTATGCGTAAAATGTCGGCGGTTGTTTGTGTCGATTACGGAGATGACTATGAAGTTCTAGACCTTCTGGTCTGGCGTTTGTATATTTTGCATTTTCCGCTTCTCCTATCACTATTATGAGAATTTTCCTTTGACTTAATTTTTCGTTCAATTATTGATTTGTAAACACGCATGCATATTACTTCTTTAAATTTTGAACCATTGAATATATGAACTACCTCTTTCTTCAAAGATAAATTATTATTACAAGTACTTTTCATTGGTATGAATAAATCATTGGAAATTACTAACAAAGCGGTGTGAGCTATTTCTTAATTCGAAGCGTTTAACAGAGTGCGTAGTGCTAGATAAGCCTAAAACCTTTAAATTTTGTGCGACCGTCCATTTAGAGTAACCCTAAGCCCATAAATGTTGCGCTGACAAATAATTCGTCGACCAAACCTCTGTCTTTGTAATTGTTTTGTACCTGGTTACAAAACAATTATTAATTTTTAAATGAAGTAATTAATTGTTGCAAAGCAGTCTTCACATTCAATAAAATAATTGTCAATCTTCCCTTTCATTTATTTTTCAATGTTACAAAGTTTACAGGTTTCCCACGACTTCCAAACAGTTTGAATCGGAAATAGAATGCACACATCGATAAGTCATCACTTTCATTATTTTCGCTTTGTAAATTTGGTCGGTGCCATATGATTCCTCATCATCACTTCCCTCGTAAATGCAGTGATGTGGATAGCAGTGTCTGGAAATCACCGAGAGTCAGTGTGGAATCAGTGCTATTTCGATTTCATGCATTCCAGCTACCTCAAGCGGTTCTTGGATTACATTAGCCGAGAGCGTTTCCATACACCAAAATCTACTCGAAGATGAAAGTTATTGGTTAGTCACGCTGTCCGTTGTCATTATCTCCGTCAGGAATATCATATATGTTTCTGAGATGAATTTTCTAAACAACTTTCAACCACTCCCAGGCCTTGGGGTCATTAAGATAGAAGATTTGTTTTCGCCATAGTTGCCAAAATGTAAGGGTTTTCATCGTACAAACGTGTGTTACAATTGCGATACTAACCTTCGTCTCGCTTAATACTCCCATTCCTATTTGGATTTGTATCAAACCAATGATGACACCCCACCCTCGATGCCCACGTGGACAGGAGTTTGAGGCGTCTTTGGCGACACTTGTAAGTAGCGAAGCCATTGTATGCATGACAACACTTAGTTTATGCAACAACCATTAAATAATTTGCGAAAATAATACCAATATGCACAAGGTTCAGAGCGTACTAAATTGAATCAACGGAAACAAAACATAAAGTCAAGTTCCTAAATTTCTACCCATAATGGGGATGGATATTAAAGGCCCAAATAAAAAACAAATCCCTACGTAATTAGGAAGAGGAATGAAACTGCCAATCGTGTATGACTCGACTTCACCAGATGCTCTATCATTAGGTCTGGAGGCGCAAAACAAGGTGTGAGTGAATGAAAATAAAGTTTTTCTAAATACTTTTCTTTTCAACGTAGTAACCTCTGTTTTGAGAATTAGTATAAATTGTAAAATCATACTACCATAGTATATGTCAAATCGTACTTTATATATAGCCGAGAATTAGATCTCTCAAAGTATAAATCGTAAATGAACCATTTGTTTTCCAAAGAGTCATCTTTGCAATAAAGTTCAATAAGTATAATAAGGAAAACCAACACGGTATATGTGCAATCACCCATGTACATGTTGAACATCATCTCAATCCCATACAAGCACTTTACGTTATCAATCCAATTTGTACTCTAGTACCACACATGTAAGCACTTGCGGAAAAATAGCGCATCACACCGAGTCTTGCATCGTAGAACCCCTTTTCCCCCAAAAATCATCTCATGTAAGACAAGCTTGCACACTGGTATTTACCGGACAATACCCCTGGAGTACGGTGTGTGTGACCCAAACATGTGAGACTTGTCCTGCCGTGAGGCCAGTACTACAACGTAGTGAAAGCATACCAAGTCTACTGAAAACATCGTACATACATCATGTGTAAAGTGAAGAATATCATATACTTCACTTAATTTCCCAAATATTCAAACCTTGTATAATCGAATATATTCATGCATAGAGTCATATATTAAAAATTGATATACTTATGCATAATCGGAAAACATAATGTAAACCATTTCATAATATATATATATATACTCATACCTTAAAAATCATTTAAATTCATAATTATATCAAAAGCAATAATTATTTCAAAGCATGAAATCATTAATAAAACAAAAGAATCCACTCTGATACTCGAGTATAATCCCCTGGTGTTGCCCTCCTCAAAGCGTCGGTGATACCTATTTAATATTAGGAAAATGTTAAAACATCCCCTAAATAAATAATAATAATCCTTGAATAAAAAGAATCTAAAAAAACATTTTTAGCGAAAGGGAGCTCGAAAAATGATTTCCGGGACGGCTTCCCGCGCATGATGCACGCCATGTGGCGCCAGGAAAGCGCGACCAGGCAGCCCTCCACGCGGCCTTACGCGCATCTTTGGCAATCATGCCCAACTCTGTGGCCTTGTGTAGATTAAAGTCAACGGCGTAGTCAAACTTAATGGAATATACCTTTTTACGGAATATTTGGCCTTGCGTCGAAAGGAAATTTGGTTACCGTTACGGAATATTCGTCACCTTCAACCTCTCGCGGTCGCTAGAGCATACCGCCGGTGCAGTTACTTAAAATCTAGAAGAATTTTCGAAATTATTCCAAAACTTGAAAATTCATATCTTCTTCATTCCTTAGCCCAATTCAACGATCCATATATCAATGAAGGTATTGAAAAGTAGAATATTTTCATACAAATTGGGAGCACGAAAAATGGCAGAATGGCACAGTGAAAAGCGAGCTTAGGACAAACCCCTAATTCCGTTCTCCTTTAAAAACTGCACCAAAAATTCGTTCCTTATATCGATTTGAACCTACTCAGCGTGATAAAACCAATGGAAATGGTTTCAAGGCTTACCCTAAGGCGAGTTGTAAGAAAGCTTGAATGGCGGTTGCCGTTTACATTCCAATATCGGTTTGGCGATTGGGTTGGTTGAGATGGAATCATAGTGTCTTGTCGAGAATATGTGAGGCGATCGAATAGCTATAGTCTCATATGGTGGTTTGATGGTTTTGTGATTAGGTAAAATCTGGGGTTTGTGTACGGTTTGTGAGTTTGACGGCGAGAAGGTTGGGAGAGAGAGATAGGTCATGGGGAGGGAGTGAGGATTGGCTGCCTTGCACAGCGACCAGCCAAAAACCTAATTAACATGCAGGTGTAAAAAATTATAAAATGCCCCTAAGCTGAAATTCCATCGCGTTTATTTTAACTCCAAATTGAGTTCCTTCGTCACGTGTTCTATCGACGATTACTACTTGAACATGCAAGAAAATAATTTTCCTTAATAAGCCTCGAAAAAAGTCAACAAAGTCAACATTGACCACTAAGGGGTATTTTTAGTAATTTTACATAAAATTTTGGGGCGGAGTTGTAACAAATGACGCCAACAACATCACTTGACATCGGTCTTTTTAAAGCACTTACAACACTTATTGGTTGCATAAAACTCAATATACGACGCTGTGCAGCCACCACCCAGGCGAAGACCCCCTTTATTTTGAGTGATCAACTTGTCATCATCTTTGAGCATCTACAAATAACTTACCGTTCACACTGACACCACAGAGTATAATTCAGCGCAAAATAGTCCGACCCGGCAAATTATATAATTCTTCGTTGTATGGCCCGGTAATTCTCTTCCTTGATTTTCAACACCTATTACATTAAAGTAATTTGTATACTTTTTAGTTGAAGAACATAGGGTGAGTTCAAAAAGCCAAAAACTGAAAAAAAAAACTTGAACCGAATTGAAGAAAAAAACCGAACAGGCCGAATTCTATTGGTTTGGTTTCGGTTTTACAAGGGACTAGAAACCAAACCCAGACAATCCCAAAACGGCGTCGTTTTATGCTATATGCTTGACCCTAACTAAGACCCCGCAAGTTCAAAACTTTAGAACCTCGTCTCCTCTCTCCCGACGCCATCGATAGTCTCACACCTCACCTCTCTCAACATAGCCCGGCTCACCGTCTCCTTTGTAAATTTCCACCTCGTAGTCTCCTTTTAAGTAATGACATCGATTCCCCACACCTTGAATTTCCCACACTCACGTCGCACACCTTCTTTCTTCTTGATGTCATGAGTTTCAATGCGTCCCAAACTCACACCTTGCCTGCTCGCCCCACCTGGACCATTTGCTCGCCCATCTCGTTCACCCACCTCGTTTGCTTCAAGGCCTCAGGATTGAACCGACGCATCGACTCACGGCGAGCAAGTCAAGATCTATTTAGCCATGGATCTAGTGCCAAAAATAAAACTTTATCGAGGAAAATCAGCGGCAGTGGTGATTTGATAAAGACAATACATAGTACATGCAGGCACCACGTACACGGGCCGGAGAGAACAAGTGTGCTTATTTCTGCAGTTAGGCACATTAAAGCCCTGGCCATCCGTAAGCCTGTCTCCTTATCTCTCTCTCTATGACATCTGTCGAACTATGTGAAATGCAGTTTCTTCCAATTTGGGTGGTGTTGATTTGTTGAAATTTTGTTAAAGATAGGATTTTTGAGTGGGTTTGACTCTTTTTGGGGTTTGGAGATCTTGATAGTTGGGATGATTTGAAGTTATTGTTGGCTTTCATGATTGGTCTTCTGGGTTTTTGTTCTTTTGGTTCAATTGGGTTGGATATGTGTTAAAATTCGAGGAGGTTTGATTGTTAGTTCAATTTTGATTCGACTCTCACGGCAACAAAGTCAAGATTTTTTTAAATAAATTTAAAAATGCGGACCGAACCACATTACGACCAAAAAACCGAACCGAATTCAACCGTAGAACAAAATTGAAAAAATCAGGAGCGAACCGGGCGATAATTTGGTTTGGTTTAGATACAACAAGCCAGGCCGATTGGAACCGAACCCACCCCTAGAAAGAACATATCAAGACAATGAAGAAAAACCTAAAATGTATTGATTAAAGCGTACAAAACTTACATGTTCGCGCAACCAACGAGAAACAATGCAGTGTTTCTACAAATGTGAAGGATAATATGCACTCATGATCAATTGTTCATGCTCATCTAGACGACTTTGATCGTCACAATTGTTGAGCATGAACCAATGAGAGCTACCTCCATGTCGCTTTTGACTTGATTATCTTGGTGACTGCGTAAACGATCGTGCAATTTGTACAAACACAAAAAGTTTCTTGTTTCTAACACCACCGTCGTTGTTCCATTAGGGCGATTGAAAGTTGTCTCAACATCGAGTTAAGATACATTGCACAAAGTGAGAGCAACTCATATGCAATCCATGCCTCACAATGGATCTTTCCGGGCCTTTATCGTGTTGCGCTAAATTTTTAAACTCCCCAAGAAGTCTACTGCAAATCGAAAAGTAGGTTTGTAATTATTTAACATCTATAAATTGATGAAGAATCATACAAAGGCCATGGAATTGACGTTGCAGCCTTTCTATTGGATACATCCCCATGGAGTAATTCACTAGTCCACCAAGCAATGCCTCATCCATGAAGTGTATCATCACGTGAATCATCTTATTAAAAAATTGGCAGAAAAATCTGCTCGGACACGAAGGATGTGTACAATGTCATCTCGCGCTTTTTTACATCACGACACGCATAGCGACTGCGGTCAGCCCGTGCAAAAATCTTGGCGACTTCACTATCGGGTTCACCACATCCAGGAGGCAACAAGCTTCGACCAACTAGAAGAAGGCGTTGGATTAGCACATAACAATGTACTCTTTAATCCCTAAAAATGGAGTTTGTTTTCCGCGTTCATAGCCTTGAAGATATTGAAGCATACCCATCTGGAATCTTCCCTTCGGTTTAAGCACATGAAAAACGGATGCCCATTTCTTATTTTTCCTGACTTTCTTCATCCACAAGAGTCGCCTTATGCCCATTTATTTCCAAAATTTAGGTGACTTTGATCGTGTCCTTCGATTTTCCCTCAATGTCTAGAATTGTCCCCACAATGCTGTCACACATTTTCTCAATATGCATCACATCAGGTTGTGTCTAAGCTTTAACTTGGACGATCTGGGTTCAAACAAAATACTCTTATGCGTCGATTCGATGTGTAGATGGTCTGGGCCCGGTAACACCTTGCCAAATGGACCAAATTGTAAAGCACATTCAACAGCCAAATGTCATCTCCCACGACCATTCTCGCTCTGAGGCAGATCTTTGTGTTGCCATGAAGGTTGTATCGTTCATACGTCACTCGTGATCCCCACGACAACAATCTACGATGACCATATAACAAACCTTTCCGGCGTGCTGGCGGTCTTACTTCCTCCTTAATTTCGGCATACGTATATTCCTTTAGCCTCACCGGAAATCATTATAAAAGCGACAAAATCATGTATCGTCCCATCTTGTTTATAACAAGGTGAACATCTTCTGGGCGAACTTATCAAATGTACACACATTTCCCATAATTCTTTAATTCATCAACCAGCGGCCGCCGTAAGCATCAATGGACTTTGCGGATCCCGGTGGTGATTCTAGCGTAAATTCTTTTTCATGCACTTCCAGAAGCGACAAATTACTGAGAACTAACTGACAATCAATAAGTCTTTGTGGGTTTGATTCCCGAGAACTTAAACGGATTAAACATCAGAGTGATATGAAATCCTAGTCGACATTGTAGTCTCTTGCAAAATCGGGGAGTAGATCGATCAGCGGGTGCTTTTCATGCAACAAGTACACAGAATTCCTCATAACATCATCATTAACCTGTTTTCCCTTATGCCATCTCATGTCCCGATTTGCGATGTGCGTGGAACATGTACAAGCCCTTCTAATCTAGGCGTTAATGGAAGATGGCCATCATCTTACATGGAATCTTTGTCGTTCTATTTTTAGGTGGCAATTTTATATCTCGCTCATTACAAATAAGGGTATTTATCCAACTCTTTGTTTTCCTTATAGGAGCAATATACAATTATTTTTATGCATGATTTTTCCTTCGCAATCGACCTTTCAACACCTTCTACTTTTTGTAGTCTTTGACAAACAATTACCTTTGACATCTCTTCAAAATTCTCATAAAAGTAATCATAACACAGGTTTGACATCTGGAACTTTATCTTGCCTTGCATCAACTTCACAATTGGTAAGAACCGAAAATTCTTTACTTACAGGTATAATTCTTGCTTGGCATTTTTCAATAAATGCCATTGCCTTATCGAATACTTCCCTTTTCCATGGTGGGAGGCACGTCATTCCCCACTTCCTCATTGTCATTGCTCGGGTGACATGGATAACGTTAACACAATACGCGGCTTGAAGATGCGTACCCCAGCTAAACTTCCTTCAGCAGTCTCCATACCGTGACTATTCTGAGGAAAACGAAAGCATGATAATGTTTCTTCTGATGAATCTATCTCATTATAAATACATCATCCATTTCTTGAAATGATATGAACATTTTCAAATGTCTCCACATATGATTGTTACCACGTCCTATGCGGACGCGATATCAGTTGAACCCCGGTTTAATGTCTCATTGCAAGTCAATAAGCCCCATCTACCCATAAATATTCATCTTGCCGTCCCATTAGAATTCTGTAAATTTAATACATCCCATTTTCCTGTTACCCCATTAATGACCAGGGAGCATTAGAACAACTTCAAGCCATCTTGTCACATGCCTCGGGTAAAGGCCTATCCCATTAAGGGTACATTTATTGCTCTCCTGGTTTACGGATCCACCAAGATTAGATTTCGACGTGGGAAAATGTGGCAACATCTCCCTCTGATTCTCGAAGTACGTGTGGTATCAAATACCTACTGCCGCCAGCGTAAGAAAGATCTTCAAGCCCATGATCGAAACCTAATCCGTGAACGCAAACTACGACACACAAATGTGAACTCCCAAACTAATCAAAAATGGGACGGGTTCAGAATCAGTGGATCTGAATCATGGCTTTCCTCATCTGCGAATCCAATTACTTCTCATGAAACTAAGTTTTGTTAAAAATGCACTCCGAAGTTAATATTAACCCGATACAATCATCCTACAAATAATTGTTACCAGTTAATTACTATTAACCCATTATCTATATCTTATAAAGTCATTTCTTATATACAAATTATTTTAAATATATAAATAAATTCATAAATAACCATACAATAGTCAAAACCTTTAACTACATTAGTCCTCCAACAACAATCCTATGCAACAAACCTATAAAAATTAATTAATTAATGTAATTTAATTCAAAAATAAATTAATATTAAAATAAAAATTAAGTTCAACGATTACAGGAATGATCATTAATGGTGGTGGAGGAGGAGGGAGGAGGAGGGAGGAGATGGTGATGGTGGTGGTGGAGGAGGAGATGGGTACTTAGTTAGGGGGAGGAGAGAGATATCTGGGGGAGAGAGTGAGATGGGAAGAAGAGGGAGATGAGTGAGATAGTAGAGATTTGGAGGAGAAATCGAGAGGAAAGATTGAGATTGAAGCAAGTGTTTCTGACTTTTATATGCCTCTCAGTTTAGGAAGGTGATTAAATCAGCTTGGTTTGCTTGTGACAATATATTAGTCGCCTAAAAATACTATTTTAAAGTAGCCTAAAGTCCCAACTTGTTTTTGGTTTTGCTTTACGAAGAATTAAATCATGAATATTTTAGGCGACAAAATTATTAATCGCACATTTTGGCATAGGTCTCCTTTTCCGCCACTATTTCCATCTTTAAACGAATGTATTTATTCGTGCGCCCATTTCATTTTTAGCGACAGATATTCGTGCGTCTAAATGTTCCACGACATTTAGTGACGAGCTAAGATTTTCATCGCTTTGATCCCCTCTTACTTGCGACGAAATTTCCTCTGTCACCTAAAGTTTTGTAGCGCAAGCTGTTTTTCTACTAATTGAGATGGTGAAAAGCTTTTGCAGGAAATTTCCTTCGGAGATCCTCTCCTTCTCATGGGGACAATTTGTTTGATAACGTGTTGTAAAACTAACTTTTAGAGTGGGTGCGGAGAGAAAAATGGCTCAGTGTATGAGTGTGGCTTTCCCTCTTGTCCCCTTGTACCTTTATTTATACTAATTATGATGGACTTTATTGCCTTGCAAGTAATACATTCCTAAATAAACACAGTTATTATTATTATCATTTCTTTTTCTTGTGCCTATAAACCACATTTTGTATTTTTATATTAGTTTACCATCTATCATGGTCATCTCTCATGCAGTAGCAACTACTTCATGTGCTTTTATTTTGGTTCACAACGGCAAAGTGCACGAAACAGCCCGTTGTCCAGTAGTAAGCTGGAACTCGGCATTTATCACATGGAAGCTCGCATACTACATAAGTTAAAATAACAAAATGTGACCAAAATATTCATGTGTAACATACAAATACTCTTCGTCTTTCTGTCTGTCTGGGGCATACCAATTTTGACTAAATGAAAAAAAACAAATAGCAGCAGAGAAGAGCCACTATAGTAGCACGGAAATTTATCACTTCGATATCCATCAGTGTTGCCTTCATAAAAACAAAAACAAAGAGGGAACACTACTGCATAATATCACTGTTTTATTAGTGAAGTGAAATGGGTTCCTCATTACTTGCTCCCATCAATTTCTGATTGAAGACTTGAAGCCTGGCTCAGTTCTTGGTTGTCCAACTCCATGCAATTCGGTGTGCGCCAGAAGAGTACGGTTGTGTTTCGTGGGACAGTACGATCAACTTTCTGCACAACTCCTTGACCAAATGTTTGGCCAGGCCAAAGATTGTTCAGTTCCATAAAAGTCAAATGAAAAACGTGATGAAATATATGGTGGGTATCTTGGCGCAACCCCTCGATTTCCACTCTGAAAGCTTGGCCATTTGTAATAATGTCACCCAGAAGAAACTCAAGTTCAAAAATCTCATGTGGCCAGATGGAAAGAAAAACTTCTGGTAATTTATTCCGGTTTTACATATATTATTTGGTTAATCATGTTAGTTTATTCATGGTTAAACTACCTCTTCATTTAATTTTGTATATGTATAAACTTTTTCTTTCTTGTCCTGCGCAGTAAATCACAAATTCGTTTGTCAGATATTAAGGAATTTGAAACACACAGTGTTGCAAATGGTATTTGAACTATGGCTGGGAAAGCACTGATTCTGTTGCTAGTTCAAACAAGGACCGTATTAGAATCCTTAAATATGGTATACCAGGAGGAAATTACTGATGCTACCGGAAACGTATCAGAGCCATACAGATCGATCTTCTCCACAATCCTTGTTCAACATGAGTTGGTGGGTTGGAGTTTCAAACAAAGGAAGGCGACTGGATTAGCTTTGAGTCCGGACCTTCACAATTCATTTTCATAGCCAGTGAGGGAATGAAGGTGGGACTCGTATATTACCAACAAATACTTACTGGAATTTAAGTAAATTATATACATTATAAAAACAATTTACTTGATTTGGATTAGAGTATGGAGCAATGACAGAATAAGAGCTTGCATGCATCGAGTAAAGCATCGTCAAAGACAAGCTGAGGTACTCAACTGGACTGTTTACATACAATTATGGGTAATACAGAGTACCAGAAGAACTTGTGGATGACACTCGCACCCATTGGTCTATAACCCATTTGATAGCTGTGGGTTTTAAACACATTATGGCCTGGATGACGCCAAGTACATCGAGTCTGCTACCAAGGCATTTTGCGGCGTTGGTGTCAAAAACTAGAAAATTCTACCGCTTAATTTGGGACATCTTCAGTTTCACCCGAGGTTGTGTTTCGTATGGTATTCCTCGAATAATGATGTTATGTTATCTGTATTCTTCGCCCACCAAGTAGTCCTTTACCAGATTTTAGAAGTGGTTTTAAATAAAATTTCAACAAGGACGCTCTTTGTTTGCCTTGTCATTGTACATCTCTTTTGTTGGTTTTAATGAAACTCCTTTTTCCTTAAACAAATTTGTTGTATATGAGAACTTAAATATTGCGGTGTGAATTTTGGCGTGTGTTTATGAGATACATAGTCAGCACAGTGATCTTCATTGAATGTCATTAAGTAGAAAAACATTTTATGTAGTAATAATTGCGAAAAGTACTTAGTCTATGTTTGGCATGCGGGAAATGAAATTTGGAAATGAGAAATCACTTCATTTCTCATGTTCGTAAATTAAGCTTGGAAAAAATTTTAATTAATTGAAATGAGATGGAAAACAAAACCCATGGGTTTTGCATTTCCTCCTCTCTTTTTTGGTCATTTATTATGCACTTTTAACATTAATTAATTCTTCTAAGATAATATTATCCTCATTTACCAAGTATTAACTCAGCTCTGATGATGTTCATTTTCTAGTGAGGGACTGGACCAATGTGGGTAGGCGACACAAAGGGTCTATGTTGATTCAAATCTTCTCCACCTATTGATTGACACGTGTCAACAAACTTAACCCTCCTTAATTCTGTGCTCTTAATAAAATTAAGTGCAAAACAAAAAAGTACGAAGACAAAACAAAACCCAGTTGCCTAGCCACCAAGCCTCCTCAACCTCTCTTTTCTTATCGATCGAGCATCCATTGCGGGCAAGCCGTTGACGTCGTCGTTTATGGCTTCTCCGTTGATGAATAAGATCTATAGCCACTACTCGTCGTCGACTCGTGGTCATCATCTTCATTGGACTCAACGACGGCAGAAAGTGTTAAGCACGCTGCCGCCGTCGAACCAAGTTTGAAGACGACAAGCCGTTGAGAAAAGTCTCGTCAAATCCACATTCCGTCCAAGACACTATAACTGGTGTTCCGACAACAAGGGGTGGTTATTGGGGACCTTTGAGTCTGGTGGCCCGCTGGGCTTCTTTTCTCTTACTTTATATTTATTTTTTATTTAATTTTATTAAGGTTTACGAATCAGGAGGAGTTAAGTTTATGGACACGTGTCAGTCAATGATAGAATACAAACAAATGGGTGCAAAGATTTGAACTCTATGAGGTCGAGTCAAGGATGGTTTAATTGCATGAAGTTTGTACCGTTCAGAGAGGAAATGTAGTAGGACTCGCCTAAAGGCGGTCCTTCAGACTTTTTCCAGCTGTGTTTGTAATAAATACACACTGCAGCAGGCCAACTTCGAAACGAAGAGTTGTTTCCGCGTTACCCCTCCTCCGTTCATTAATGACACAGAGAACCCAAAAAGTCCTTATACTTCCAGTTTCATTCTTTCCGGTCAGCGGAAACCAGTCCTAGAATCGAAAAAAAACCCACCATTTTTATGATGGCCAGGGTGTTTCTCCCATTTATTGAAAATCTCAATTTTTTAACTAATTTGATATGTAATTCAATGAATAAGCTCGCTATATAAACTTATAAATCAAGGTCCCGATGAATATAATTTTCATGGAAAACTACTACCGTGATTCATGGACCTCCAAGACCAAAGAGCAGAGTTCCCATGCACCAACAGATCACACAAATCCCAGGAGCAAGGAGTACCCCAAGTAAGGCAGAGTTGGAAGGGAGGAAGGCACTTTGCGGGTGCTGTTATTGAAGGAATCCTAAAAAAAAACTTTGTGCCGTCTAAAATGGTGGATTTTGGGGCTCTGTGGTGGTGGTGGAATGACTAATGAGTGGAGGTGGTTTCAGTCCAGACGAGAAAGAATGTATCGGTGACTTTTGGGTTAATGCACATAAGAAAACAACACTGTTTTTATTGTTTCGAAGTGGGCTCAAACTTCTGTATTTATATTGTAAAATGACAGGTGGAAGAAAGTCTTTGATGAGACTCGCTTTTAGGGCGAGTCTTGCTGGCATTTTCCTTCAGAGATTTAGAGAAGCTGAAATATCTGGCGGAATGAGTTTCTCTTCCCAAAGTTTGGTGTTTCAGCTCGCCATAATGACCAAAGAATTGAGAAAAGCTTTAAAGTCTTCTCTCTTCAGATTCTTATAAAACATAAGAAAATTGTAAAAAAATTAAAGAAACAAACGATAGGTGGCATTAAAAGTGAGTGACCGCTAGTAAGGCTCGCCGCCTAGTGTCCCAATCAGTGCCGCCATGTGTGTCATTCTCGTGATATTTTATTCATTTTCTTTTGATTTATCTTTGAAAATTCATATTACATAATTAAACGTTGAAAAAGTATTCTCAAAATTACTAAGAACTTCGTTGCGGCGTTTGTCTTCGTCTCTCACGACTCTAAAAGTTAGTTTCGATTTTACAAAAGTTAATTAGTTTTCTAAACTCGAATTTTGCTATCGCCTAATTGGTTTTACATAATTAAACTTCCTAGCCCTATACCTCTTCTCTTAATTATTAATTTCAAATTACTTGACTCAAATTTATTTTTGAACTTTGTTATTGTTGGCAACGTTGGAACAACTTGATGATAGCAATTTTCGAGTTATTTTATGATTTATAATGAAATTATTATTATTTTATAGATGAAACATAATAAAATAGTTGAAAAATAAAATAAATGACATGTGGCAGCAAGTACTTGTAATTTTATTTTATTTTTACATTTAATAAATTTATTATGAATTTTCTAGATATAATATAAGAAAATAAATAAAATATGTGAACGACATGTAGTAGCACATGATTGCGACACGTGGCTGTGGGCCTTAGTACCACCACTCGTTTGCTGAAATGTCATTTCTTTCATTCTTATGAATTTTTTAATGGTTTATTTCTTTTTTATTAAATTTAAATAAACTCAAAAAATAAAAATAAATAAATAAATAAAAGAAAACTCGAGATCCCCATAAACTCTTTTTTTTTTATAGCACGTCTTTAAAAGTCTAAATAAATAAGTACTTTAAGTATTGTGATATTAATTATAGCACATACATGATTGTGTAAATCCCTAGTAGATTGTAATTAGGATTCTAGAAGATCTTACTCATTAAGGATTGTATATTTGCAAGGCAAGTAAACCCTCTACGATGATTAGTATAAATAAATACACAAGTGATGGGAACATCATCACATAATTTACCAGCTTTCTCTCCTTAGGTAAAATAGGTCACAACACGTTATTAATAAGCTCTTAATGCTGCGCTAAGGTACTGATTTTATGCTACAAACCGTTCACAAGATTCATCATCGCAATCCAAGTAACTTCTAAAACACATCATAAATGTCAATATTTTTTCATCATGGTGCATGGAAACATTCACCATTCGACATAAACTCTAATTTTCGTTATCGAATTATATATTCCTAATTAAATTATTGTTCGCAATTATATTATAGTGTTGTTATAATTTTGGTGAATTGGTGAAAATATGTGAATAAGCAAAGAAAAGAAACAAAACAAATGAAGGGATTTTCAAACCTAACGCGTGCGAGCCACGGCCTGTAACTGCTGAGCCGAAGCCGAGGCCAGCTGCTCATGTTCACACCCTAAGGTCTGAAACAACGCCGTTTTGGCGTCTTTTTCTTCTAAACGCGGGTGGAACCCTAACCCCACCTCGCCGCCGCCTTTCACCCGGATTTTGGTAAATCAACAATCTCCGACGACTGGAAGTCGTCCTAATCAATCGGTCTTCCCAGACGACATAGGATCGAGATTTCTCTCAAAATCTCATTGGATTTCTCTAGATTCTCGTTGATCAGCGGTTTGGACCCTTATCATGTGATGATGCTTACCATGTCTACCCCTCAATTTTATCGAGCTTTGGATAGTCACCGGCCTCTTAGCACGGCACAGTGCCTTTGTGGTGTATGCGCCACCGCCTGCAACACTCTGTTCGAGGATTTGCCATCCAAACCGCTCAGCTTGCTCGGCAGAACTCAAACCTATGCAAACCCAATTGGGCTGCACCTGACCAGCCTCTTTAATTTTTAATTTAGACGCTGGTCAATTTTTCTTTAGCCACCTGTAAAACTGCCTTAATTAAATGAGATTGGTTTCCTTTTCTTTCTTGTGATTACTATGACCTGAGTTATGTTTAACCCACCATCACCAGTTGGCCCAGTCTAGCAACCATCAAATGAGCTTGTAGTCACATATCAACCCTTGATTTTAGTCGTGACCTGTCTTTTTACATATGGTTCCAAAGAAACCTGTTCTATGTTTTATTACGTGGCAAGCATATGTGTTTATGCAGTACCCATGAACTTGAAGTTCACTGTTACAATTAGAACTTCAGTTTGAATAAAAGTGCTAAGAAAATCGAATGTTCTACTTCTGAATATGGACGTTTTCTCATAGTACTAACCACGATCTTGTTCCCTACATTGCGGCGACATGTCGAACTTGAACAAACTCGACCTGCTTTGCTTTGAATCTCATGGGCTTACCTGAAATGGGTCCAAGATGTCAGCTCCACCTCATTGCAAAGACCCTTATTGCAACCATTGAAGCTAAGATGAATTACCCGTTTAGCGAAGGTAACAAAGCAACATGCATGATCTTCATACAAAGGAAGCATATGCATGATGCCTTTATGAGGCAAGTACCTCGAAGAGGATCTAAGAACTTTTGACTTCTGCTTTGGCAGAGATTTTTATCATCAAAAGATATCTTCTTGCTTGAAAAGGGCGTGGTGACAACATTCCCCGCCCCAAAACTTTACAAAATACATGGGCTCATCTAGCTTCACAGTATGTCCAAATCGATCATATTAGGATTCTATAGGGGGCCGTTGGACAGGATGTGGAAGGCCTTGATTCGGCCTTAGTAGCACTTGTGTGCAGCAGCAGTATGGGGCTGAGAGTTCTGAGAATTTGATTTGATGCTCTGTCTTGCTTCAACAAAAGCAAAATAACATGATGAGGAAAGTCGTCAAGCTAGACCTATTGTGTAGGTGCAGTGCTGAAGCACGTGCCAGCACAAAATTGAGGCCAAGCAGCTACTAGAAGCTTGTAATTGCAGGCACGATGAGGATAAAACCCTAAACCACGAGCCCAGGTCGAAATACGAGGCCCATCCAAGGAGAAATTCATTACGAGTGCGATTCTCTATCCCAAGGCTTTCAACTAGTGCAGACTGAGGTAGCCGCCATCAAAGAAGCGACTATGTGTTACGATGTGGTTTCAAGATCATTCGTCTGCGCACTTGCCGAACTTCTGCACTCATGTTGTAGTACATTATCTTTCATGTCGTAAAGTCGTAAGCCGTAAAGACTAACTTTGTTAAGTGGATAATCCAGAAGATACCCTTTTGAGACTTTTGATTTTCAGGGCATCGAGCGAATGGAAGATTAGAGCTTTTTAGATGTGGGCTTATATGTGATAGTTCACCCCTAGTAGCCAAATTCCCATAGTGGTCGAACCCCCTATCTTTTTGGTTTAAGTTTTCAACAATTTTCTATGCTTTTGCGTTAGTTGTTTGGTGTTTGTTTTAAATTATGAATATTAAATTTTATGGATATTATTTCTCTATTGATTAATTGAATGAATGAAATTCGAATTTTTCCTTTTAAATGTGCTCCGATTCAATTAATTTATTTCTAGATATATCTTATTGGGCAAGTTGGTTATGCAGCGAGATAGTGCAACCACGCACATATTGCGTAAACACATATATTTTATTAACTTTGTACCTAAAAATTCACCTCGACAACCTTCGGGCCTTAACCCGATTAAGGGGATATGTACTCGTATATTGATGTTGATGGTATTGAATTAACCATTAAGAGGCACTTTACTCACCCAGCTCCGGAAGAATCTTTGTTGAGCTTTAAAGATATTTGAGAGAATAATTATATGGCCCCAGAAACCACTAAAGAAAATGGAGTTGAATTCCTTTGTATCACTTTTTATTAATAGCAGCGAGCGTATTCATGAGGAAGGTGAAACGCCTTCCAAATGTGGTTTGTTTATTTGCAACCATCCGCTCAGTGTGGCACATATGTGGCCATTTTCTCTTTTGGACTTGAATAGGAAAACACGCTTTGCCATGATTGCTTGGGACATCTAGGACTTGTGATGATGCATTGTATCCTCAAAACTACTCACGGGCATCCGCTTACTCGCGATAGCACATCACTCATATTACATTTCTTGCAAGCTTGTTCTTTAGGAAAGTTAATTACTCACTCATCTTCGACAAGGTTCGAAAGGACCCTTCTAGTTTCTTGAGATGATTCAAGGGGACATTTGTGCACTTATCCAACCACTTGCGAGACCATTTCATTATTTTATGGTCATGGTTGATGCCTCGACACATTGGTCACATGTTTGCCCTACGTCACATGCAATGTTGCATTTGAAACTACAAGCACAAATTATTAAGCTTAGGGCTCACCACTAGCGATTATCTAATTAAATCGATTGATTAGATAATGTTGGAGAGTTTACGTCTCAAAAGAATTTTGATGGTGCATGTTTGTTAGGATTGAAGTTGAACATATGTACCCCATGTTTACACCTAGAAAGGCTAGTAGAAGCATTCATTAGCGTCTTCAATTGATCGATCAAACCTTGGTCATCGCAAGCTTCCAGAATCTGCTTGCGGCCATGCAATTTTACTGCAACTATATGTTGGTTTGCCTGAGCTTGTCGCCACCCAATCCTATACACTGTTACAGTTGTTTCTTGTGTACGTGTCGGCGTCTCGTGCCCCATGTGTTTAGATGCGTGATTTATGTGCCAATAAGAGCTACCCCTGCGTACCAAATGGGTCCTCATGGTAAGAATAGAAATCTATGTAGGTTATGATTCACCATCTATTATTTGCTACTTAGAGCCCTTGACAAGCGATCTCTTTACCGCACAAACTGCTGGGTTGTCATAGATGAGATAGTTTTCCTGTCGTGGGGAGATATGAGCGTTAATGTTCTGACATGGAGTATTGTGGATTAACTCTATGTCTTATTTAGATCCTGCCGTGCGGAGTGCGAGTAGTGCGGCATTCTAGATCTATGGGCGTTGTTCAAAACAGTGGATCACACAAATGTAGAAAAAAGTAACAAGATAACATAAATAACTATAAATGTACAGAAGGATATATGTACCTAACATACGTCGGCTCTCGCTCTGAGACGGCCACACCTCGACGGATGTGTTGTTAGTTCAAAGGATTCATAACTTGAGAAAAAAGGAAAACCATAGCACCAACTATTAACTAGTTTGAATCCTGTATAAATAACTCATTCATTCCAACGCCTTGAAGTTACTCTGAATTATGAGAATGTCCCTAAATAGATGAATGCAGCCCTATAATTGTGAGATTTGGTCTATGGTCCATTATACTAGCTTGGATGTACTTTGGAATGAATGAGATGATAATTGTCGATGCATTGCATATGTAGTAGCTATTGATATCATAATGGCGATGACATAGAACTGTGTTCCGTTGATAAATGTCGATGTAAGCGATTGGTCAAACTAGAAACAAGTAATCCAGGTAGAACTCGAATCTCTTGCGAAATGTAAGTGTTTGGGCTGTAGTTCTTACACCTCTAAATCAAGCAAACTGGGTGGGCTACAGAGTAGGTTTTTGTAGGCGTGTGAGAAGAGCGAAATAGTTCGATATAAGTCATCGTGGAGTAAGGCTTCTTTCAACACTGCGGGATTGATTACGAGAAATTTATTATCAGTAATGGGCGTTATAATGTTCATACCTTATTGTTTTGGTAGTTTTCAAAAACTGAATATGCGACTTATGAAGCCAGGTAATTGTATCTTTATGGGGATCTTGATACAGAAATCTATATATGAAAGTTCGCAGAAGAACTTACATTGATTGGATCAAATAGTTTTAGACCTAGAACACCTATTGATTAGATTAAGGTTCAGTCACAGTTGAAGCAATCAAGTGGATGTGTTATGTAGTTTAATTGATTATTTGATTAGTCAGGATATGAATAATGAACTATACCCATTCGTATTTATCAAGTCACATTCGAATTTGCTATAATTGCAGTTTATGTTGATGACATGAATCATTGGGACTCCTAAGAGCTTAAAAAACTACCTCACACATGAAGTCGGGGAGATTTGAGATGAAGATCTAGGTAAACTCGATGTTGCCTCGGCTGGGCTTCGAGCATTGTTCGGATGGTACTATGGTCTATCAATTAGACTACACCTAGAAGGTGTTGCGACACTTTAACGAGGATAGGCAAAGCTTTTGAGTACTTCTACGTGCGTCGAATGCTGAGTAAACGAGACCCTTTCCGCCCTAAAGGCGATAAGGATGAGATTTTGGAAGTTCCATATAAAGTGCAATTGACGCTTTATTGTACTTAGCTCCAGTGCTAGACCAGACATCTTCTTCGTTGTTAATCTTTTAGCAGATATAATAAGCGCGCTATCGGTTCTGGAATGGTAATTGATTGGGAGCACCTACATCCTTTGTTACCTTAAAGGTATGATTTGATTTATTCTATCCCCTGCATTTCAGAATATCACACCCCCCCCATGGTCTTGAATGATGCTTGCCTTGTTGGTTATGCGACGCTGGTTATTTATCGACCCACACAAGGCATTCTCAAGCGGTTATGTCTTTACCGTTGGAAACACACACCCAATATCTTGGAGGTCTACCAAACAAACCTTGGTTGCAACTTCTTTGAACCATCTTTGAGATTCTCACCTTTCATGAAACTTCTCGTAGTGCTTTTGGTTGGAACCTGTTATTGAGCATATTCGAAGCACTTGTGGACTTTCTTTCTTCATATAGCGTCTTTACAACGATCTTTGAAGACAATGCCGCTTGTATCGACTAGATTAAGAAATGATACATCAAAGGGTGACAATGCAAGCATATTGTGTCGAAGTTCTTCTTCTCCCATCAATAGCAAAATCAGATGATTGAAGTCAAACCCAAATCCGATCCAAGACAACCTTGTCGACCTCTTCTAAAGTCACAGCCCGAAGTCTACCTTCCGAGGAGCTTGTTCAAAGGAATGACCGGTATGCGTAAATTGTCGATTTGCAATGTTTGTAGTTCTCATTTGAAGAGTTTTATCAAACTCAAAGGGTATCCTGAAGTATACTCACTTGATCTGTCATGCTATTTTACCTACGATCAGGATCATTTTGTCCCATTGGGTTTTTATTGCGACGAAGTTTGATGAGGCACCTACTCTGGGTTGGTCATATGCCCTTGTGTGCGTTCTACTTGCGTCTTAAAGGGGCGTTTAGTTTTGACTTTATGCATTTGCTCACTTTTCTCTTTATGCTATGGTTTTGTCCTACCTTGGTTTACCATAGCCAAGTTTTAGTTTGCTTCTATGCATTCTTCCGTTTGTTTTGAGACTCACATTCGCATTGTGCCGACTAAGATGAGGCGACTCCATGCTTCTATATCATCCATGGCAGAAGATCTAATGCGTCGATTACTTAGGTATATACACACTAGAGGGTAGTGTTGTGATATTAGTGTGCACATGTGTAATTGTGTAAGTCCTAATAGATTGTAATTAGGATTCTAGAAGTATTCCTTTAGGATTGTATTAATTCAAAGGTAAGTAAATCCTATCCCGATTACTATAAATAAAGGCAAGTGATGGAACCGTCATCACTTAATTTATCAACTCTCTCTTTCTTTCCTTACCGCCCCACCGCCACCGCCCCCCCAATAATAGGTCACAAAACCACTACACCTTAACAAACTTACATTCTCTATTTCTCCTCTACCGCTCTGGATATGAGAAATTCTTATGCAATTGACACGTGAAAAAAATAATTTGTGACAAGGTTGGAGTGACCGCTCAGTTGCAACATTATTGGTCAACTAATTTGTAAAGAACTTTCCATTATTCATTTGTCTTTCTTTATAGTGATATTTATAAGTCAATAGGAAACGATTTCGTGGCTGCGTTTAAAGTAAGGCAACAAAATGGGCAGTTGTTGCATATAACTAAAGCGCAACGAGTTTGCAACAACGCTGGAAACAACTTCAAATTTGCTGCGTATACCATTGCGCAATGAATTTTTGATCTTTGCGACAATTGTCCAGTTGTTGCTTCGTTTTTCTTGTAGTGGGATATATAATAAAAGCCAATATTACAGACACTAAATTCCTAAATTCATTGTTACACTTTCACATCAAAGTAGAGATATAGTAAATAAGTCTGTTACAAACACTCTGTTGCTCCAGGCTTCGAGTTTCACGTATCACAACTAACAATAACAAAACCCTCCATATAAAGAAGACTCCGAGCCATCCTTACATAATATGAAGTCAGCTTGATGAATGTTTACGCACCAAAGAAAGCATTAAACAAGCAGCACACACAGAAAAAGGAAAATCATTGAACTAATAAGTATAATCTTTGAAAAATAATATCGATTGATTCGATGCGTATATTTGCATTATTAAAGAAACAGTATTAATTAAGTCCTTTGTCCCCCAATCCACAACTAAAAAACCTGTGCATGTAGTTCTTTGGTGGAGTACACGTACCTCAAAGTCTTTAATATTGTAATGGTCAAGTAAATTTTAAATTTATATTATTCAAATTTCTTTTCTTTCCATGAGTTTTGCATGGACGTGATAAAAAGGATGTTTACTTGGCCGTTTCTGATCAATCAGAGCTTGCTTTAGATGTAACTATCTACTAAACGAGATCCTTATTTATTTATTCTCAATTAGATTCATTTACATGTGAACATATTGCCTCAATTTGACATATGATACTGTTCAAAAGGAATCTGAACGTCCCCTCTACGCACGACTTGTAAACAGGGAAATCATTGAACTAGGTAATAGTATTTGACTAGCTCTATCCGCATTATAGAATACTGTTGTAAGGGAATATGTGGACGTCCCCTCCACACTCTTGCCTTTTAATTATACAAGACATTTTGATGTGATTCGTGTAGAGGGATATTTAATGAAATTTTTGATTTTAGTGATTCATTTGTCTCTTTGCACCCAATTAAAAATTAAATATGTATTGCCTATATATACTCTAATATGAAATTATCATTAAAGACAAAATAATATGAATAGAAATTAGAATTTTTTCAATAAACCAAAAAAAAGGATAAAACACATTTTGCTAAAATCCCTATCTACAAACCTAGTCCACATGAGCACGACATTTTAATTTACTCTCTCTCGCTCTCTCTCTCGAACTGCAAATGCCACAGCTAATTGCATATTCAAGCAATTTAATGCATATCACCGTTAACATTTGATGGCCTGCTAATCCTAAATAAAATAGGGAGTTTTAATAGAAAGCCAATTTTAAACTTTTATTAACCAAAGCACCCTAAAAACTTTCTTTAATAAAGGATAAAAATTTTAATCAAAAAGACAAACTTTACTATAACATGACAAAAACAAAAGGCTCACATGTTGGAAGTAAAGCCCAATATACCATATAATTTTTTTCCCAATTTTGTGGGGTCCGGGCATTGAGTGCGGTAAGCTTTGATTGCGGTATGATTAGACTTTCGTTGTTTATGGTATGTCATTCGTCATTAAAGTCAAAGATTTCAGGGAAAAATGAAAATTATTTTTTATTTTTATAATACGACCCAATACTCATGATTATAACATATTTGGTTGAAGCCTTCAAAAATTAAAAGGAATTCAACAAATACATAACTATTTATATATTATGCCAACTATTTCTAAAAGTATGTACCGACTGTTTCCTAAACCTTCATGTCCAAACTATTTCTAAAAGTATGCTCGCCCTCAAATAACTCCACGAGTCCATCGGTAGTCGGCGACGTGGCACTTGTCCTCATTTCTGTGCTATTGAAAAGTTTGTCCATCACTTAGTTTTAGCACTATTTTTAGAAACTATAGACCCTTAGAAATAGTGACACTATTTCTAGAAACGCCTGATGGATCTGTGGTGTCATTTGAGGCGGGGAGCTTGTTGGCGGCGTGAGAAGCGAGGAGAAGAGGGGAAGGGATGATAGGGGAGGAGGTCGATTGGGCGTTGAGGGAGAGGCAGTGGCAGCTGGCCCCTCGGCCCTCATCCCTCTTAAGCCGGCGTTGGACTTGGTTGGCCGCCTCTTTCACTTGCAGTCCTCTTTGGGCAGGTCGATGGGATAGAGGTCTGAGAGAGGAGAAGGGGCCTTGCGGCGATGTTTATTTTATGGACGAATATAATAAACTTGCCGAGGGTAGTGTGTCATTTTTGGGACATTTCTTTCATATCATATAATAATCTATTAGAAGTTCCGTCCTCCACAATTTCAAACTTTATGCGAGCAACTCTTTGGGTGAAGTAAAACGCATAGCAGTGCAATGCATCTTCGAGACAAGATTAACCATAAACATTAATATGCTCTTGTTAATCAAAGCCAAATATTTGCGATCCTATCAAAGAGGTTCACCTGACCAAAATAGCCTACAAGGCCACAATTTTTGCCATAGTGGAAACACATTGTGTTGTTATAAACCTAAGGTACAAAATCCAAAATCTCCAAATAAAAACCCTAAAATCTCATCAAGCACTGCTAAACGAAACCTATATTTGCTCTAGAGAACTTAATGGCGCCATTAGCCCAAAAGCGTGAAACCCTTATCGTTATTCCTACCCCTACGAGTGCTCGGCAGCTTGCCTGTCTGCCGCTCATGATCGTAAAGCCAATGCTTCTCGGTCTCGCCCTCCTCGGCAGCGGACTTGAACTAATTGGCAGTGCGACACAGGCAGTGGTTTTGAGCAATTTCTGTAGGTGTTGGTGAAGTTGTTGCAGGCATCGAGCTTGATGGGTAGGTTCGCGAAGTGCTACCCTCCTTCCCAATCTGCTTTCCATGGTGATTTTCTGCGGTATTGGGCGGTATGGGTGCGACTGTGTGTGAGACGGAGAGCAGCGCCATTGCGAGAGAGAAGGAAATAGACCAAATAAAGCGATTAATGGGGGTAAAAAATCGAAACTCCGTGATTTACTTTGCTTGGGTTAGCCTTATTTGGACTGATTTAATGTTGGACTTGCCTTAACCATTAAACAAAATTATTAGAATTGGTTTGGTTAAGTTTCAAAACTTTATATCCTTTTATTAGTTTTCCCAATGGCAGAAGAGTAATGGTTTTGAGCATTAAGATGGTCTACTTCATACAGTGCATCGATTTTCATTTTTATTTTTGGAGGATGAAATGAAACTAGTATTATGACCCGATTAGTAATGATAATGATGATCCGATTTCAGAAATTATTATGGCCTGATTTCTTGTATTTGTGAATTGGAAAATTTATTGCAAAAATTGAGATTCGTAGATTTTTAGAATTTAGAATATTTATTTTCTTGGTTGGAGTGTCAGAGAAATGAGATCATGTGGATGTAGGTTCATAAACCTGACGGTACTGTAGACATAAATATTTATTAAGTCTGGACAGAACTGAAGGGAAAAACACACATATTTAGCCTCCTACATACTCATATTTGATCTTGTCCGTTGTTTCCATTTAATTTGTTGAAATCTGATGATCACAAGAGTGTGTTAGAAACTAAAAAAGTGTGAAAATCACCTCCCATATTAATTTAACAAAAAAAAAAGTATGGGTATAGAGAAAATATTGAGTGTAAATAGGACAAATCTTTGGTTCAAATTGATTTTCTGCATATGGCACTTTCTGTGATGTGGAAAGTAATCATGCTTATGCACCCTAGTGCGGGTTACGATCCCCACCAACCTCCCTTCCTCGTAACAACTAGCTTTCGTTCCCAACCTACTACTTGTATCATTTGTCCAAAAAAAAAGAATTTTCCTATTTAATATTTTAGTTTATTATTACGACAAATGATGAACACACATTTTTTCCTCCTTCACACTACAACCAATATTATAGTTTTAATATATTAATTACGTCAGTGTTTTAGGTAAATTATTCAATCTAATAGCTGAAAATAAGAGGGATGTGTGAGATTAAAAGGAGTGAGTGAAAGCAACTCCTCTGTTAATATATGATGAATGAAAAATGGTCAGAAGTGGTTGGCTTTTGAGCTTTCCTTTGTGGGAGGCGGTCTCTACGCTTCTTTCCCAACTTCTTCTTGTCGGATTAAGGAGGCTTTTTCGTCTTGTTTCTTCACGAGTACGCTTCCGGCTCCTTCAGTACTACGGGCGTGTGAGACTGTTTCTCGTCATCCCATAGTAGCGTTCTTTGCCGCGAGGCTTGAAGAATGTCTGAAATTACATCCTTGTTCATGATCAGTGTCCACACGATGGGTACTCTGTGAGCATTCCGCGTCCAGTGCGGCTTTGCCGATCTTGTCATCCTTGACAAATGATCTTTGCATTCTCGCCTTGAACCTTCAACACATAGGCGTGGATGAACTTTTTGGATCCTTTTTCACTAAAGGAGTGGTCGAATCTTCCTTATTGAAGGTGCAGCCAGAGTATTCCTTGGTGAAAGCAAGAAAGCTCTTGGAGTTCGAAGATGGGCAAAGTGCCAAAGTGTGGGTAACCAATCCGGCACCTCACCTTGTAGGGTTGTGACAAATATCTTGTACATAAGTGCGTCATTGTTTAATGTAGAGGACCATGGCACGTAGTAGTGCTTGAGATCATCCCTTGAATGCATTAGTGTTGGAAACGTTTGACTCTAAGTTGGCGGAGGTTCTTCTTGTCCTCATGCCTGCTTTGCACAGGGTGGGAGAAGCTTCTTGCGAGGAGCCAGAGTCGTGAGTGAGATTAATGAGCCTGAATTCAGTGACTTTGCAACAGGCCGGATGTATCCCAAGAATTTGCCAAAATCGAGGCATGTTGGCCGACACCCCGGAAGGAGTGAAGAAAGCCATGTCATCGAGATGAAGTGAAATTTCTGAATAAATAAAACCAAAATTACCACGAGTTATTAAAATCATCGTATTACCACGAAATATGAGTGAACATAATACACTTTGTAAGATCTTCGAGCATAGATAAAATATAGTAAAGAAAAACGAATTATTCTCATCACAGATAGGATGGATAAAACATACTAGTGAAAGGAAAGAAATCCTACATTTGACTGGTGTGGAAGTAAGTAAACACCGAGAATGGTCGCACTCACCACTAGTCCGACTACTACATCTTGGGAGGAAACAGAAGAAAGTGTGAGTGGGCAAAAATAAACATTTCTAAAACCTTTTTCATAACATATTAACCCCTCTTTGAAAATTCTATATAATTTTCAAAATCATACTAAATATAATGTGGCAAAATTTTCAAAAGATATGGTTAAACACCTTTATCTCAACATAATACGTATTAGATCGTCAAAGAAAACGTTATAAAGGCAACAAGGCCAAAGGTATGGAGTAAATACCAATATCTCGTAACATATAGCATGCTCAACAACATAGAAATATATATTATGATATGCTCATCAAACAAATGCAATCACACAAGTTCCATGCAGTAGCTACATGGGCGGTGGGTGACACAACCACCCCTCGATGCACGTGGATACCGAGAGTTAGAATATTTGGCGACACCTAGTAAGTGACAAGCCATTAAATGCATGACAACACTTAGTTTTAAGTAAATTAAATTACCATAAAGTTGCGGAAATTATTGTCAGCTTATGCACAGGTTCAGGCGTACTAATTTGAAACGGCGAAACAAATAATGATCAAGTTCTAAATTTCTATCCATAACGAGGATGGATATTATTAAAGAAACTGAATAACAGAAAAAGATAATCCCTACATGGTCGGAAATAGAATCGGAAGGCGCCACTCGGATGCCTGACTTCACGGTCTCTATCACTAGGTCCTGAGTAGCAAAAACAAAAGGATTATTGAGTGAATGAAAAATAAAGTTTTAAATACCTTCTCTCTTTCAACATAATAACCCCCTGTTTTGAAATCCGGTATATTTTGTAAAAATCATACAATCGTAGTATAAATGTATTGGTATAGCGGAAACATATATCAATATAAAATCCGTAGATAACAAATCATATTTCCATAACTCGTTTCGCCAAATATTTCAATAATATGATAATAGGAAAACCAACAGGATATATGTGCAATCACCCATGTGTGTTGTGAACCTCTCAATCCCGTACAAGCACTTTACATTATTCAATTAATTTGCACTCCTAGTACCCACACACATGTAAGCACTTGTAGCATTTGCGCGTCACACACACGAGTCAACTACATTAGTGGACCTTTTCTAAATATAAACATAAGCGTAAGCTTGCACTAAGGTATTTAGGACAATACCCCTGGAGTACACACAGTGCGTGTGACCCAAACATGTGAGACTTGTCCCTACGGCCGTGAGGCAGTACTACAACGTAGTGAAAACATACCAAGTGTGTTTGAAAACATGCGTATCGTAGTAATAAAAGTGAAGAATATCATATACTTCATACTTTTCAATATTAATCGCCTTGTAATCGAACATATTCATGCGTAGAAGCCATTGAGCTATTCACCACGATAAATCCATATAAATATAATCAACCCTCAAAACCATTTCTAATATATAACCATATTAAAATACTAACATATGGTTGCATAATGCGAATACCAACGCCATATATATATATATATATATATATATATATATATATAAACTTATGCCCCAAAAACATTTAGATTCATGTAGGAAACCCATTTTCATAAATATTTCCAAGCATATAAATCATTTAATAAAACAAAGTCCACTCATAGTCGGGAGTAGAAATTCCTGGCGTTGCCCTCCTCCAAGTGTTGGGTCGAAGGATTACCTATTTAATATTGAGGGAAAAATTAGAACCTCTAATATAAATTAATATAGGCCTATGAAAAATATTCCAAAATAATACTATTTTAGCAAGCAGACTCGAAATGATTTCGGGGCGAACCTATGACCATCCGTGCCATGCGTGATGTTGCCTTATGGCGCCATGCAGACGCCATGTCGCCGACAGCCTACGTGTCGCCACGCGCCGGCGTGTCGCCACGCGCTGCACGCGCCTGCACGAGCTTGGTGACGTCATCACGCGGTGGCGCTCGATACGCTGCTGGCGTATTGACAGCAGTTCATTAGCAGATACATCTTCGAAGGAATATTCAGCGCCGTCAGAGTATTCGTTACCGTCGACGAATATTCCCTCTTCTTCTTCCACTCGCCGGTTGCTGGAGCTGCCGCCCGGCTGCCGTCCCAATTAAGTTACATAAATTGGAAAAATTTCTGAATTAATCTGAAACTTCAAAATTCATAACTTCCTGTACGTTCTTTATTGCATTAACGTGCCATATAAATTGAAGGTATTGGTGAATAGTTTCACTGTAATTTGGGAGGTAGAAAATGGCAGAATGTACAAGTCAGCGGAAAGCTTTAAACCTAATTCATTCTCTAAATACAAACCAGCGTTCTTTATATTGATTTGAACCTACTCAACGTAATAAATCAATATTGGTCTCAGGAGCTTGCGGTGCGGATTGTGCGAGGAAAATTGGAGGGCGATTCTTGAAGTACGCGTTCCGGCGTCGGTTTGGTCGGTGGGTTGAATTGGGAATTACAGAAATCACAATCTCGTCGAATAATGAGCGATCGCAATGGTTATGATTTTTGTGCGTGATTCGACGGTTTTGTGGTCGTCCAAAATCTAGGGTTTGGTATGTTTTGGAAGTTTTTGTGAGAGAGAGAAGTGGGAGAGAGAGAGAATGAGCGTGCAGGGTTGGAGAGAATGTGTGGCTGCCCGGCCAGCCAGCCCACAACCCATAACCTAATTCCAACTTATGGGGTAAAAATTGCTAAAATGCCCCTACACACTTTAAAGCTTCATAAACGTTCGTTTTAACTCACGAATTAAGTTAAGCTTGCTTCCACGCGTTAAGTATCCTTGATACATCATGAATATGTAAGGAAATAATTTTCACAAGTCATACGAAAAGTCAACAAGTCAACATTGACCACTAGGGGTATTTTAGTAATTTCACACAAAATTTTGGAGACCAGGAGTTGTAACAGGTGTAATGGATATATGCTGGAGTACTACGATCACGTGGTGGCGATAATCGCGTCACATACGAGGTCCTAGTTTGCCTAATGCGGTTAGTACATGCAGCACTTACAATGGATCCCAAAGTGAGCATAGCGGTGCGGATGCTTGAACATACATGTGGTGATCTTGGCTCGGGCCGAGTATGCGGACACGGTGAATGCATGTATGATGGTAGTTAATATGTACATATGATCATGCCATTGTAGTTTCTGAAATCTCAACATAATATAATTTCTTTATACTTAACTCATAAGTAAAAGCATGGCATGATAGAGAAATCAATTATAAAATTATAGTGAGAAATAATATAAATAATATTAGTTTTCAAACAAAGCCCACTCACTATTATGTAGTAGGGTCGTAGCCGCCTTGCCTTGCACGACCCCACTGTACTCTGCGTGGTAAGTCTCACCTATGAGATATCACTATAGTAATGATTAAATATAAAGGTTGCTAATTAAGTTAATAAAGACATTTATCCTTGGTATTCTAAACACGGAGGTCAAAACACTCTGAAAATACCATACATTACTGCCCCAGTGAGTGCGTGTCCTCCATGATCTCGCCCACACACGCGGCTCACGTCTTTACATCCGGCGACGGTCAAAGCTAACTTTCGCGATTAGATTGTGCCGTTAGATTGTAAAGATTCGGTATCTTAAGTTTAATCGCAGATATTCCCAACTGCGTTGAGTGCTGCTGGGAATATTCTCGGTTTGGACGGTTTGAACGTCTGGCGGCGTCACGTCCCGGTGGGCCGGGTTGGTGATGAACCGTTACCAGCACAGCTCACGCTGGTCGCCGCCCGGCCCAAAACTACTTGAGTTTACGGAAAAATTTCAAAAATTCATCAACTTCTTCTGACACCCCGCCAGCGATACCGCGTGGATCTGAGGTTGGGGCGTCTTTGGCTGTGTTTTCTTCGTAGAGTGACGAAGCCATTTCATGCATGACAACACCCAAATTATGCAATTTAAACCGTCAAATGGTTGCGAAGAATTATTACCTGAATATGCACAAGGTTGAGCGTAGCTAATATAAGGCACGCGGAAATAAAAGATAGAGTCAAGCTCACAAAAATTTTATACTATGAGGATGAATATTATTAAAAACTAAATGGTGAAATCTACATTGTAGGGAAAGTTGACTGCCAAATCAAATGCCTCGCTTACCCCGAGATGCGGTTACTAAAGTCACCAGAAGGGCGCAAAACAAAAAGTGTGAGTGGACGAAATAAATTTTCTAAACCCTTTTCTCTTTTCAACTTACTAACCCCCACATTTGAAAAATCAAATTATAGGTGTAAAATCATACTACCATAGTATATGTCAAATCATGCTATGTATGTGTATAGCTAAAGAAGTAGGTATAAAGTATATTACAATAAAGGCATTTATATTTCCAAAAGTCATACAACAATATAGATAAATAAGTATAATAAAAGAAAACCAACACAGAGTGTGTGTGCAATCATACCCATGTACGTGTTGAGAAACATATCCCAATCCCGTACAAGCTACGTTACCAATCCATTTGTACTCCTAGTACCACACATGTAAGCACTTGCGCTAATGGCGCGTCACGCCCAGTCCCCTTACGTTGTGGGGCCTTTCTAATAGCAAACATAAGCGTAGACAAACTGCTAAGGTATTTACCGGACAATACCCACAGGTCGATGCGTGTGACCCAAACATGAGACTTGTCCTCAGCCGTTAGGCGATGCTACAACGTAGTGAAAGCGCTGCCAAAGTGTGTTTACTGACATACATACGCACATCATGTGTATAAATAAAGAATAATGATATGATTTTCTTGTCTATGCAATTAGGCTCAAAATCACATGAAATACTTACAGAATACAAGGATGTTAGCAGTATAGATGCTCATGCAAGATCGTTCTCCTCAAGGACTATTTGAATAATTTATGTAAAAACAATTCCTAATTAACTACTTAGAATTGAAATTGAGAAAGAGATTTTGATTTTAGGTAATATAAAAAAACAATTTTAATTAAAAACCAATATGATAAAAGAAAAGAAGTTTAAAAGCAGTTTATGAAAGCTTTAAGAGGTTCCCACCATCACCTAGCAATCTTGAATTTCTACCAATTACTTATGATCTACACATGCCACTTTGAAGGTTAGGTTTTCCTAATATATATATTCTCCTACGTGATATTCAAGCAAGAGCATTATATCTAACATGCAATCCGTCTTGTGATATTCAGATCAAAATATAGACATGCAAGACTCACTAAGTTCTATATGAAAACCTTTTGAAAAACCATGCAGCCAGGCGTGATATTAGCCTTAGGTGAAATTACAATTATTAATCTACAAGAAGCAAAACTCAATCCTTTGGTGATATTCAGCCAGTGCATCCAATTACTTTTCTAAAACATCTAATGGTGGCCAGTCATCAAGACAATTAGATAGTTTAAAGCGGTGATCAATAATTCAAAGCGTGCATGCAATCAATCATAAACAATTAAATAAAAACTACATATTCATACTGGAAGCTTAAGGTTTAAGCCTAAGCTAATGAAATTAGTTACGCATATTCATAATTGAAATCATAGAAAATATTATTAAGAAATGAATGAAAACACCTTAAGATAGAATCTCCAAGAACCCTAAAATTGAATAAGTATAAGCCCCCTCACAATTGTGGAAACGTAAAAGCAATATATACCTTTATGCCATACGCACAAACCCTAAAATAGTCTTTCGTTCAACTAGGAAACTAATTAATAATAAAATAACTAGAAAATAGAGTCCTAATTAATCTAGGAGAATCTACACATAAACTGTCCAGCCACGTTTTAGCCTCAAATCTCCTCCAAATCCGGCCCAAGATAGCTTTTTTTTTAGATACAGACGTTGAACACATCTCAGGAGGCCAGATCCATCTGAAGTCATTTTGGGCTCCAAAAGCGCAATTAAGGCTTAAAAACGTGGCTTTCAGCACCACGCACTGCTCCTTTATTTTATTGCCCAAGAAAATAACTACTTGTGGAAAAATCTGATATTTGTCCCGATCACGCTCAGCGACTCACGGACCGTCCTCCAACTGGAATTACTCCAAAATTCGTCCATTTTGATTATGTTTTTGCTCTAGAGAAGTTAGAAAGTCCTATATTGAAAATACAATTCAAAGTATCAAAATTCTTCCAAAATATTAACAAAATATATACTAAGAATAGGGATCAATATATAATATAAATCTACTCATCAAATAACTTAGACTTTGTAATTTCACCATTTAATCAAGCGTTATAAAAGGTATACTCATTAAAAATCAAATGACAAATACGATTCATTTATGCATAGCAAATCATGTTCCAATACCATTTCATAATAATATATATATATATAAACATTAACTGAAGTCAATTAAAATCATGTATATATATTACTATAATTATTTCAAAGCATGAAAACCATTTATTAAAACAGTTCACTCACAGTACTCGAAGGAGTATAATCCTCCTTGGTGTCGCGTTCCTCGGGCGTCTGATGCGTAGTATGGCCTATTTAATAATAGGAAATAATATTAAAAGCTTATCCCCAAGCGAATAATAATAACCCTTAATAAAAGAATCTAAAAATATTATTTTAGCGAAAGCAGACTCGAAAAATGATTTGGGACCCGAAAACCTTTCCGCCGCCAACGCCGTCCACCGTTGCCTTGTGATCGAGACGTGGCACCCACCTTCGCTGCCATGCGCCTCCACCACTGACTGGCGGCGTCACTACGTTAAAGTTAATGGAATTCCTAACGGTGTATGCGTTAAACTTAAACGGCGTCAGTTAAGGTTAACGAATATACCTGAACGACGGAATAGTGCTGACGCCGTCAAAGAATATTCCGTTACCGTGGCCAGATATTCTCCGCTTCTTCGCCGGTCAGCGGCGATGCGGATTGCGCCGGAATGCGGAAAAATATGCTAAATTGTCCAAAAACTTCAAAAATTCATGTCTTTCCTCATAATTAAGCGATCCTTATATCAAATTGAAGGTATTGAAAAGTAGAATATTTTCATACACCAAATTAGGGCTGAAAAATGGTGGAAGTGGCACGAAATTGGCAGATCTCGGACAAACCCTAAATCCGTTCTACTCAAAAATTGCACCTAAAATTAAGTTCTTTATATGAAATCGAACCTACTCAACATGATAAAACCAATGGGAAATGGTTTGAGGCTTACCTAGGCCGAGTTGTAAGGAACCGATGGAGCGAGTTTGTCGTTTCGTTCTGGTATCAGTTTGTGGTCAGTTCGGGGATTTGAGAATTCTGAAATCACAGTCTCGTCCGAGAGCATGATGAGGCGATCGTGACAGCTATGGTCTTAAGGTGGTGTTGATGGCTTTGTGATAAAACCAATTTCTAGGAGTTTGTGGGTGTTTTGTATGTTTGAGCGAGAAGAGATGGGGAAAGAGAGAGTAAGTCCCGGGGAGAGAAAGGGACAGCTACACAGCAGCTAAGGTCAAAGCCAATAAACCTAATTAACTTCTGACATCAAATTACTAAAATGCCCACGAACCTTAGAGTTCCATAAAATATTTATTTTAACGATTGAGTTCCGCTTGCATCACGTGTTCATATGTCGGCAGTGCAACCCCAGATATGCAAAGAAAATAATTTCCCACATATGCGTTTAGAAAAAGTCGAAGTCAACATTTGTTTCTAAGTCCTTTAAATAATTTTACATGAAATTTTGGAACTGGTTGTAACATCTTCATTTCTCAACCATTTTACGATCCACAAGTCCAAATGAAGCTAGATAGAAGAGAACAAGATTGTACCGATTTGGGTTCAAAGGTGGTCAAATGGCCAAAGTGGCTGAGAGTCTCGAGTTTTACCGAGTTTGATCTTTTTAAACACAGCAAAACACATGATTTTAGGATGAAAATCCATCTACTCAACACGAGGATACTAATGGTGGTGGTTAGAAGTCTCATCTTGATGCATTAATTTCAAAGAAACTTCTTTGGAAAAGTCTGGTTTTTAGGTGTGCGATTTCCATCAAGCGGTAGAGTTGGGCAGTCAGCTTGCACCGTTCGGTGAGTTACAACGAACAAGATGGTGATGGTGGTTTTAGCTCGGTTTCGAAAGAAATGGTGTGGCCCACTTGTGTGCCTTTGTGCACATTTTCCGCGAAGAAAAGCGAGAAAGCGGAAAAAGAAGAGTGAAGGAAAAAAAAAAGGTGGGGAAAAAGTGAAGTAAGAGATCTTTCCCAAATTAGGCCAGGCAACTGGATCCTGCTTTGTTACATGACACCATATTTTCATATGAAATAATATTTAAATAATAAATAGCGATTTGGTTACATGTAGGATTTTCGTCCCATTAGCACTCATTTCGTAGGAAAAAGTACTACCTGAAAATGACAAGTAAAATTCAAAATTCATAAAGGCTCCAGCGTCCACGTAGGTTTTCCACTTAGCCCGTTCAAAGGGTATTTTGGTAAATTTACACGTTGAAATAAATAAAATAAAATTAGGGATGGGTTGTTACAATTGAGACCCAGTGTCCTTGATGGACCCAGCCGTGGGTGCACATTCCTTGTTGAGCCAAGCCAAAGTGAACGTTAACCCGCCCGGCAAGTGGGGTGCTGGAATTTTAACAGGGGCCGAATGAAGTGTATGCTACCGAGCACTCTTGCTCATGTCGGGCCGAGATGATTGCTATTTAGAGGAAACGTCGTCTTTGCATATGTCCTACTTTAGGACAAATGGTCAGCGGTGCGATTGGGCCTCGATATGCTCGAGGACATGGCTAACTAGGTTGTTGTTGTGCAGGCGCTTGTCGAGTGCGTGACATGCCAGGCCATGTTTGGCTCGCCATTAGTTGAGAAGGTCTGGCGGTTGATTAGTGTCTGCGGCGGAAGAGATGTAGTGGATGTCGGGCACAAAATTTGAGTCAGGATCGGTTGGTTCAAGCAGAAAATGGGAGCCGAAAGAAACCCCCAATTCAACCGCAATTCATCAATCAAACTGGCGGTCGGTTTGAACCAGATCCGATCCGAGGAAGGTGGCCCGATTCGATCGAGCCAATGCGGGGCTGGAGGTGGGTCGCTGGGGGTGGGCGACCCGCTGGTTTAAGGCACGGGCTGGGCACATAAGGTTGGGATGCAGGCGGCTGTAGATGCCGCTAAGTTGTGCCACATAGGCGTATCCTTTGATTGAAATTCTAGCGTGGCATAGTTATTGAGATAGTAGAAATACCATCTGAGGATATGAAATACGCCTTGAGATGGACAAGCCAATCTCTAGAGTGGCAATCCTGCGGAGAGGAAAACTGATTTGTCTCTTGATCACTGTGCGCATATGTTTCTCATCATTGTTGTGAGGACTTTTAAACAAAGAATATACCCATGATACAACTTTGGTGGTAAAACCACGCCATGTTATTAGTTAATGGAATAATTGCGGAAAAATTAATGGAGGTATGAAAGTGACACAAGAATCAAACTTTAGGTATAAAGTGAGACGAAAAAAATAAATGTAGTGGCGATTTTCATAAAACTTGGAAGTAGTAAACTGAGTACCCAATTTTATATTTTTAATGGGCAAGTCCACCACGTCATCAATTAACGAAAAACTTGACGGATAAACTATGAGATGTATAAAAGTGTCAAGAAAAATTAAACTTTAGGTATGAAAGTGAGGCAGAAAAAAGTAAGTGTAGCAAAGTGTGAATTTCACAATGTGTAATAGTAAAGTGAGAATTACCCTTTATTTTGTTAATTTGAAATTTAAATAGACCTTTCTTTTGAACTAATATTAGTATATATGTGTTAAACAAATTGTGGGTGTGATGATTGTAGAATACTTTGAATGTATATCAATATATAAACATTAACTTTATTTCAATTAAGTTGGTTCAAAATGAAGAATTATAATAAATCCAATGATATTCCTCTTGAAGGTTGTCCTTTTGGTATAGCAGAAATATTCCTTGAAAAAGTTGTTTACAGCGAGAATTTTCTATTCCTCACAAAAATGTCCAATTTTCCCATTCTCTTGGTATCCTATGTGAGGAAATATTAACTTTTCTGCTGAAAAGGTAGCTACAGCAGAAATATGGTTTTCCTCACAGTATACATTCTGATTGAGATTCTACGACAGTAGTAGCTGATACATTTCTAGTGGTGAATTTGTCTCGTTAAATCTCACATATGGTTTTAGTTGTTGTGTAGAATTTTGATTAGGCTTGTTTTTTGGCTCATTTAGGTTTATGGGTTTGGGTTGAAGTGGAAGTGGGGATGCAGGTTTTGATTTTTGTTTCTGATTTCAATAAAGGGGTTTGGGTGAATTTTGACAGTGGTGCGACCTCTCGTGTGTGTACTATGTATGTGTTTTTGGGTTAGGTGAATTGCTTGCTTCAGATGTTAATCTTCGGTGCTCTATATCACTTTATTAGTATGTGTGTGTGTGTACCTTTGTGAGTATGTGTGTGTGTGTGCACTTTGAGTATGTGTGTGTGTGTGCGATGTGAGTATGTGTGTGTGTGCGTTGTGGTATGTCTGTGTGCGCGTTGTGAGTATGTGTGTGTGTGTGCTTTGTGAGTATGTGTGTGTGTGCATCGGTATATGTGTGTATTGTCGAGTGTGTGATTATGCGCCTTTGTAAGTGTGTGTGTGTGTGCGCTATGAGTATGTGCTTGTGGCCTTTGATAGTATGTGTGTGTGTGCTGTTGTGACTATGCGTGTGTGAGCGGTGAGAGTATGTGTGTGTGTGTGCGCGGTGAGTATGTGTGTGTGTGTGTGTACACGGTGAGTATGTGTGTGTGTGCGCGGTGAGTATGTGTGTGTGCCGCTTTGAGTATGTGTGTGTGTGTGCGCTGTGGTGTGTGTGTGTGTGTGTGCGACGCTGTATGTGTGTGTGCGCGTTGTGTATATGTATGTGTGTGTGCGATGTAGTATGTGTGTGTGTGCCTTGTGAGTATGTGTTTGTGTGCGCTATCATTATGTGTGTGTCTTGTATTTGTGAGTATGTGTGTGTGTGCGCTACGAGTATGTGTTGGTGTGTGTGTCTTGTGACTATGTGTGTGTGTGTGAGACGTGTGCGCTGTGTATGGGGTGGACCTCCAATGAATCTTAAACCATTCAGCAATACGTACCATTGAATGATACGTATTATTGAAGTTTGACCCCTCTTTTTGTTGTGTTTTGTTTTTGGTTTTGTACAGAAAATAAAAATTTAAGGAATTTAAAGATGTAATAAAAAGGATATAATTAAGAATAATGGTGGGTGGAGAAATAGTATTTTAATTTTTGAACTTTTTATGTGGTTGGTGAATTATAATGTGGGTGGAGAAATAAGATGGATAGGTTTAACATCACTCTATAATCATTCCAACATCCTAAATAAATAACTTATTATAAAATCCTTTGCACAAGTCTTGCTTTGAGACCTACTTCACAACTACTCAAGATAGACAACACCAACAAAGTACAAAAAACTCTGTATCACATCAAATTCTTCTCTCTCATTCAATTTTTAACACCAAGTTCATTTTTAATCTCTCAACTGACTGTGTTTGTTTATGTATCCTATATATCGTAGAAATTAATAAAACTTCTCCTATTTCCTTCACATTTAAGAACCATCTTCTTCTACGTTACCTGCCAAATTCTATTAACAAATGGCAAACGCATCACAAGGGTTCGAAAGTTCTTGTGAACCGGTAAGCTTTCTGGTCATGGTGTTGCTAAAGTAGCTTGGGATGATGTGTGTCTTCCTAAATCTGAAGGAGGTCTTGGGATTAAAAAGTTGATTGACTGGAATAAAGAGCTTATGGTTAGACACATCTGGAATTTGCTCACTGATGAAGGCAATATTTGGTCAGATTGGGCTAAAAACTATCTTTTGTGGAATATGAACTTTTGGCAGATTGAGATCCCCCAAAATTGCTCTTGGAACTGGAGGAAGCTTTTCCGTTTGAGAGATTCTGTTAGGCTTCTCTTTATCCACAAAATTGGGGATGGTAGGAGAACCTCTATTTGGTTTGATAATTGGTATCCGTTAGGTCCTCTTGTTGTTAATTAGGAATGCAATATCTTTGTTGATTCCGGCCTGCCTAAAACTGCTTTGGTGTGCAATATTTTGAATGGTTCTAATTGGTGTTGGCCTCACAATTCTTCTCAAGAGTTGATGGAAATTCAAATTTCTATGACTAATATTGTTCCAAATCCTAGCTTGGCTGATATGATTCGACGGACTCCTCCATCTTTTGGCATCTACTCTGCTACTTTTGCTTGGGATAGGTTTCGGCAATCTAAGCCTTATGTAGGTTGGTCTAAACTTGTCTGGTATAATCAAAATATTTCTAAGATGAGTTTCATTCTCTGGTTGGCTGTTAAATACAAGCTTTCTACTACGGATAGGATTTTGACTTTTTCTCCGTCGGCTCTTGTCACTTGTGTCCTATGCTCTAGTGCTACAGAGTCCCATTGCCACCTCTTTTTTTAGTGTCCTTTTACTGATGGTATTTGGTCTTCGGTGTTGTTCAAGTGCGGTGTCCCTTGGTTAAGACTCCCTTGGCCTCTTTTTGTTGTGTGAGCTGCTAACCGTTGGAAGGAAAATTCTCTATTGTCGATAGTGTTGAAGTTGTCTTGCTGCTACCGTGTATTTTGTATGGAGGGAGCGGAACAACCATCGATTCAAGAACTTGTATCAACCCGTTGCAGTGGTTCTCAACTCAATTAAGTCCGCTATTAGACTTCGGTTGAGTTCCTTGAAAATCGCCTATTCTACTACTAATGAGTCTATTTTATCAGAATGGAATATCCCCATGAATAGTTAGTGTTTGCTCTCTTCTTGGGCGTGTACTCTTTCCCTTTTTTGTTGCTGCTTTGGTGCAACGTTATTGGCTTCCGCTTTTGTTGTTCTGGTGACTGCGGCTCTTTGCTGCTTGTTTGTATAGTTTTTTCTCTTCAATATATTTTATTTACCAAAAAAAAAAAACTCATTTTAGTTCTTCTTTCCTTGGTACGTAATTGATGACCACTGCCACACCACTCTAGTCTCATTAATTTCAGCTCTCTTTGGTCTCCAAATAATTCCGGGATTTATGAATTGCGGTCCTAATTCTTAACATTGCATAGAATCTAGTTCATACATACAAAGTTGCGGTCCATTATTGTCAAACGCCTGCCATGTAGACTCTGGGGTTTGAAATTTTGTTATATTTACCTCATATGCCATCATTTCAAACAGAAATCTCACAATAAAATGCCAAAAATTATGCAGACTTTAATGCTACTTAATCTCTGCTGCGATGCACGAATGCATGTGATTCATTTCATAATAAGGGCCACCCTCAAGGAAAAAACATGATCCACAAGAGGAGCAAGCCCAGTACCGATACCACACAAACTCATACATGAAGTGTCCAAAGAGGACTTAAAAGCAATCCTAGAAACTTCAAAATATAACAAGAACACCAACTCTCTTATGCGGACCAATAGTGAAGACCTATTATAGTCGTTGAATTTGATCTGGACGGCTCACAACAAATGAGTCCAATCGAGTTTAGGATAGAACCGGGTCATACTTAGATGTTATCAACACAACCCAATTCTCTCTCTCTCCTCCTCTGTGTTTTTCTTTCTTCCTATATGTCTTTCATTTCAAAATTCCAGTTCGGCTACCACCATCGCCGCAGGCCACCACCACTGTCAGACTACCACCAATAGCCCAGTCCAACTTCCTCTCCATCTCCACATAGTCTTCCATGACATCCCCATCTACCACCACCACCACCTCTTGTAGTATCTCCTCCCAAACCCAGAAAAACTCAACAAATCAAATCCCTATAACACAGAAAAACTCAACAAGAGTCATTGATTTCGGTGGTTTTGGTAGTATGTCGATCCTTCAGTCGAATATCCAAAATTTTATAGGGTTGAATTTCAGTGGAATTTCGAAACCATTTCAGTAGAATTTCTTGTGCTTCTTTTGCAGAAGCAATTGAAGAAGGGTGGGAAACCCAATCCACTCAAGGGTCATATGAATTGCAAACTCCAACTCCTCCTCTTTGTAGTCAGCACAACCGCCACCATATCTACTTGGATAGACTTGAGATTTGATCGAGTGAGGGTAGAGGAATATTGGGCTCTAATTGGTGGTTGTGTAGGTGAAAACAGATTGCAATTTAGAGTTGTAAATTAAAAATTAGAAGAAAAAAGATTTGGGGGAGGAGAAGAGAGTAGTAGCTCTCATCCGCTTCTAAATTTCCAACGAAGGAGAGAGACATCTCTCTTTTTTTTTTTTTTTTTAAATATCATTTTCATCAAATATTTTGATGTAGCTATCACGTGGCAGCCCCACCTCTTGGATGCCATGCAACTTTCATTAAAATTCCACAAGGCATTTTTTAAATATTTTATCTTAAAAAATTCATTAAACAAAAGAGAAATAAGTGTATGCCTGATTGAACAAATATTATGTAATACTTGTGCAAGTTTATGATACTTATAATTTTGTTCTGTTATATTATATTTCAATGTACGATACTTGTTTATGATACTTAAATTGTAGTCTATGTGATGTTGAAGAAAGCTTGTGTTGGGGTTGTGAAAGGTTATGAGATGTTATTGTCAGTCTGAAGAATGCTTCTGACATTTTATTTATTAATTGTCATTGTGTGTTGAAACCTTGTGAAACGTTGTGAAACTATGATGAATATGTGTGAAGATATATGAACCGGTATTAAAAGGATGAAAATTTGTGAAAGATTATGAAGTTGTATCCTAAACCTTAAACCTTAGCAAATCACCAGAAGCTGCCACGTGACACATTTGACTAAAATATTAATAAAATTCATAATAATTAATTTACAAGTGTGAAAAATGTGAAACAGATATACAAACGCTCGTAATGACAAGATCTACAACTTTCGTAAAGGGTCCATTCCGAAATTTGTCATCATAATCCATGAACCTTAGATTTATATTTAATCGTCAATTTTCGTTTACGTTTACGCTAAGCCCGGTCCGCGCGCGGTTAGGAAGATTGGCCGCAATCTGAGTGGTACCCCATTCTTCTCACCGGATTTCGTATTTATTTTCTTTTTTGAAAACATGATCTTTTAGTGGATGCAGAAAGATGAACGGCTTCGATCGTTGATATCACTTTCAAATTCTTACGGTTTGGGAAAATATAGCTCAAAGTTTAGAAAAGTTTGAGAGAAAATAAGAGAATTCTATTGGAGGATTTCTTCATATTACAATGTGAGGCATAGCCACCTTTATATAGTGGTGTGGCTATCCTAAAAAATTACACAAATATCCCTAATTGAATAGGGAGAATCAATTACCTAATCAATTGAGGAATGAATAGCTTATTCATTTGTGGAATCAATGGTCTAACGATTATAACGGTTACACCAATTAGTGGACGGACATAAATATCCTCAAACTCTCCCCCTTGGGCATACACGAATCGCTCAGTTGGGTAATCACGTGAACTCCATGTCAATGCGTTGTTTTCATCTCTATCAAAAATTAAATGTATGCTTTTCATGAGGATGAGCCAGAAAAACCCAAGTAGGGAGAAAAATCGGTAGTCAGCGTGGGAGAAACTTCGTACTCCTGGGGATTTTTCCTCCTCAGAAGGGTAAACTCTTTAGGAGGACTTCCATGACTTCAGGTATGGCTCAAGTGACAGATGACCGTTACTGTCAGGTCGGAAGACCAGAACTGGTGCCTCATTAAAAATCTTTCTAAGCAAAACTCAGTGGGATAAAAACTTAGCGAAGGAAAAAGAGTACACGGGCCAAAGCGTTGGCATCTTTGGGATGCCTCCCCCTAACTAGCACACGACTGGATGCTTCCCTTGAACATTGACATTGACAAGATGCCTTAGGCTGCTCCGAAAGCTTACGTAATCCAATACCTCTAATGTGCTTATGAAATGAGCACTTAGGCAGGGATTTGGTAAATAGGTCAGCGTGGTTATCTTGGGAACCAATATGATGGACTTCAATTTTCTTTCCTTGCAACTATTCGTGTGAGAAGAAAAAGTTGGGTGCTATGTGTTTGGTGGCATCACCCTTGATAAAGCCTAACTTTAACTAGTTGATACATTCAGTGTTGTCCTCATAGATGATCGGTATGTCATCGGTTGTAGAGTTTAACTTACACGTACTTCGAATATGCGCGATCATAGCCAATAGCCAACTACACTCTCGAGTAGCTTCATAAAAGACTATGAGTTCAGCATGGTTAGTCGAAGTAACAACCAAGGTCTGTTTTGTAGACCTCGGATATAGATGTGTTTCTTACGATAAAGACATAACCAGTCTGGAAAAGTGCCTTGTGCAGGTCTGATAGGTACCCAACATCAGAAAACCCAACAAGCAGTGCATCAGACTTTTGAGATGTGTAGGTATAGAACAAGCCCATATCCACAGTACCCTTAAGGTATCAGAATGTCTTTGATGCCATTCCAGTGGCGGTGCGTTGGCGCAGAACCGTATCTCTCCAGGAGATTTACTACAAATGAGATATATGGTCTAGGACACTAGGCTAAGTATAACAAAGCTCGAATCGCACTAAGATAAGGGAATTCTGATCCCATGATCTCTTTGTTATCCTTCTTAGGACGGAAACGGTCTTTCTTAGGATCCAAAGATCAAACGACCATGGGAGTACTAGATGACTTCTCTTCTAGGCAATTAAATTGACGCAACACCTTCTGAGTGTCGTTCAATTGGTGAACTAAGATCTCGTTTTCATGGTGCTCAATCTGTCGGCTGATATACAATACTTAGTCTTACCTAGATCCTACATCTCAAATTCCTTTTTTCAAGTGCGTAGCAGTCATTTGGATCTCTTTTGGAGTTCCAATGAGGTTCATGTCATCGATATATAGTGCAATTATCGCACAACTAGAATTGGTGGTCTTAATGAACACACATGGGCACAATTCATTGTTCACATATCCCATTCTGATCAACTACTCGATGAGGAATTTGTACCACATTCTTCTGGATTGTTTCAAACCATATAGCGAACTCTTCAACCTAATTGAAAGCGTGTTCCATGGTCGGAAACACACTGATTCAGGTATCACTAGTCCTACTGAGACTTTCATAAAAATAATTTACTAATTAAAAAAAATAAACATAACATTTTGTTTTTAATGGCATCCAATTGATGACATCTATCACTTAAAAATTTCTTGCATCATAGAAAGAGTTCCGCATTCATAAAGAATAAATTTGTAGTTCATCTTCTTCATATTGATTGCAAGAAAACTTATATTTGAAATTCATAAAATTTATTCATAGAAAACCTCCCAGACCTCATCTTGTGGATATGTATTGACTATTATGAACTCACTACTAAAATATAATAATAATATTTTTGAAAATATAACGATATTGGTATTCTTTGTTGTACAAGATGATTTAGGAAGGGGATGCATAAAAGTGATTAAGTTTTAGAAGTCATGATAAAAAAGTTCCAGCAAAAAACCGAATACAACAAACAATACCATACACGTCACTTTTTTCTCTAAAAAAATAATAATAGCATGGGCGAATGCTTTATTCTCTTTCTTTCAATCATGTA